>CM061234.1:46933981-47266481 GCA_030844895.1 Ambrosia x helenae | reverse complement strand
TAGTCCTTCTCACACACTTTTCACGAAAAATGAATTTTGTACAGGATCCTAAACCTATATATATAGATGAAGGTTCTTGTACAAATGATTTATATATATATATTCAAATATGTAAGGGGACATCCCAAAAAATGTTTACACTAATAAAAAAAAACCCCACTTTATAAAATAGCAAATGCAATTATGTAAAGATGGAGAATATATGCCTCCCACATAAATGGCCACTTAAGAACCCCCGATCCAAATAAGGAAAAAGTAGCACACATTTCTTTTTCTAAATGGCACAAAGTGCACGAGTCAAAGTAATTCCAAGCCTATATCCTAGGAAGTGGTTTAGTATAGTTAATCAAATGAACGTAGTGGGGAGCACATTTCACCCTCTCTTTTTACGTGAAGTTATTTGATTGGCTCTAAAAATTTGTGTCATAGTCATGCTCAAATCTACCATGAAAAAATAAATTGTTGGAAAAAAAAATCACCCAAAACGCCCAGGGGGCGTCTGGGCGGTGTACCCCGGCGTTTTGGCAAGATCCAAGCCCAAACAACGGGCCACTACAGGTGGTCTTATGCTTCTCGCCGATTTTTTTTATACTTGATGACTATGATGCTTTAGTGCATATAATTAAGTTTTTATTCTCTCATAATAATGGCTAATCCACCAATGAATATGTATATATGCCCATTAGTCCACGGGTTTTATCATAGGACAATTGTAGTTGATTGGTAATTTGGTATCATAAGTTTGACTACCTTGACACGTGCATTCAGTATATTGGGTCTGCTTTATTCATAATGTTCCATAATTTAGAACATCTTATAAAATAATCAAACCTGTTCATAAAAATATATATCCTTTTTTTAGAAAGATAAGATATCCATACAGGGTGGGGTTATGAATTGATAAAATACCGTAACGCGGCACTTGATCTAAAATTTTTAATGTAAGGGGTTGTTTGTTAGCCTCTGAACGGTCATTAAGAAGCTACATATAAATGGTTCATAGTCTTTTAATGGTTAAGATGTGATATTAAGTATGAATGGTTAAGAGATAACATCTTAATGGTTGCCTCTTAACCATTCAGACTTAAGGTTACCTCTTAACCATTCAGAGGTTATGGATTATTAAGAGGTAGCCTTTGAATTATCATTAAGAGGCTACCAGACAACCCCTAAGTTGATGTTATTTATCTGTTTGTTTATTTTTGTGTTGGATGGGCTCATTTTGTAAGATGACTTCACCGATACATAACACTAACTTAGGTCGTGTTCATATACGACCTATTGGAACCAATTCCCCCCCCCCCCCCCCCCCCCCCCGGTTACCAATAGTGGTGGTTGTGATCATCATCTCATCCTTGTCGACATAATCGACTCATCATAGTCACAATATAAATAACATAACAAGATTTTCTCACATTGGTAAAAGATGAAAGATGAAAGAGAAACTACAAATGTTTGAAAGTTGGAGGGAAATTACAAAAGATTAAACACATACAAAGTATATATACACATATTAAGGTTGTCAATCGTGTCGGGTTGATGAATTACATGGTTGTGTTCAAAATACAAGATTTAAATTTTGTTTATGTTATGTTTGATATCTTTGACATAAAAAAAATACATATGAGTCATATTCAGCTCAACAATTAAACCCACCAAATCAGTAACCCAAAACTCATCAACGTTACATGATTTACATTTTTTTTTTGGAAGACGAATTTTCTATGTTATGGCAGAGATCATCACAACCCTCTAGAAGGGAGTCTTCTAGCCACTCTCCAATGGTCAGACTATGTTGTCTTAACCGGGCTCACGCTGACACGAGAGTGGCCGGCCCACAAGCGAGGCGAGGCTGCGCATAAGGGGCAATAAGGCTTCCACTGGAGTAAATGCACGGTAGTAGAAAACCGGGGGCATCAGAATTGAATCTAACACCTACAAGTAGGCTAGTTTCGACCATCACTTGGCAATACCCCCAAATGGAGCTTATGGGAATCGAACTCAAATTCTTCTAAAGGAGATTTGAGCTCACAACCAAGGGGGATGTTACATGATTTACATTGCTAGACTATAATTGACATTTGGCAGTCATTTTGTAAATTCCCATTTGACTAACAAATATTACTTTGCATGATTATAGTTATCACTAAACACTAACCTAATAAATGTTGATTTTTGAATCTAGGATAATATGATTAGAACTAATAAACTGACACCTAGAATACCACTTAAATGCAAAAAGAATATCACGATTAAAAAAAACGATTCTCATCTATTTCATTTTTTTCTGGAATTTATTTTTCCCAAATATTCTTTATTCATATATAATATAAAACCACAAAATTATATCAAGAAAAAGAGTAAATTTGTTCGAACAAAAATTCTTTTTTATACAGACATACTAAATGGGTGTTAACGGTCTGGTTAGATATATGTTTTGTCGACTAAATATATAGGTTGAACCGTTAACTACGATTTCGAGAAATGAAAAATCAAACCATAGGGCGGGTCGGCCGGATCAGCAGGTTTTAAAGGTTGGTTCATTAAACCTTTTTTTTTCGTAATCATTAGTTTATGAGAGAACTACATAATTAGTCCATGTGATTTACCATTAGTTTCACCTTTGAGTATTAAGGTTTAAAAGTTTTATGTTAAGGTGTTAAGTTTAGTTTTTGTAACATAATAGGATACTAGCACTAACGAGGGTTAATATTTAACTGAGTTTACCCTCACGTGACAAATGGTAAACCACAAGGACCAAAGGTGAAACCTAAGTGAGGCCCACCACCAACCTCAAAGGTAAAACTAATGGTAAACCGCAAGGACTAATTGTGTAGTTCTCTCTAATATTTAAAAACTTTAGTGGGACCCACCACCCATTAATTTGAATGATTAAGTGAATTTATATAATTAAAACATAATAATCTAAAAGTAAAAAATAATGATGTTTGAGTGGGCGTCGAACACGGGTTAATGGCCGGGTCGATCCTAACATCCAATGGATCAACCAACTAAGCCACTTGTTCATTTGGTTTATTATTGAAACGTTTTTTTATAAAGCAGTAATCAGATCGAACCTGGTTCCTTATAATAACCCACAAATTTTAACCCTCAACCCCACTTCGATTGACATCGAATTAGACCACAGCCATGAATGAAATCATAGGCCTATTAATCTATATTGAATTCTGATCAAAACCATGTAAAATAATCGAACTAACTTGTTCAAATCGATGGTTAATTGGCCGATTAAAGACGCGACACGTCAACCTTTAATTCGTCGAATGGAGCTCGATTTGAATGTTTTTATACAGAATGGATCGACTATCATATATACAGGTGTTTCAGTTCTCAATTCGTGGTATATACAATGAATTCGACATGTGGGTTCGTTAAAATATTAAAATCGAAAGTAGCTTCAATAATTAGGACTTTAATCATGAATTCATGATGTTAAAGCAGGTTCATGAACGATTTGGGTAGGTCCAAATTTGAGATTGGGTTCGAATTGAAGATGTTTGGTTCGGTTTTGTTAAGTTTCACCTTTGGTCCTTGTGGTTTACCATTAGTTTCACCTTTGAGGTTGGTGGTGGGCCCCACTTAAGTTTCACCTTTGGCCCTTGTGGTTTACCATTTGTCACGTGAGGGTAAACTCAGTTAAATATTAACCCCCGTTAGTGCTAATACCCTATTATATATATATATATATATATATATATACAATTAGCAACTTGGGTCACATCTAAGAGGCACCACCCTCATCATCACTTGGCACCATTTCACAAATTAGTTAGTTAGGTCACCTCTAAGAGTCACCACCCTTCATCATCACTTGGCACCGTTTCACAAATTAGTTAGTTGGGTCACCTTTAAGATTCACCACCCTTCCCATCACTTGGTACCGTTTCACAAATTAATTAGTTAAGTCGCCTTTAAGAGTCACCATCGTTCTTCATCACTTGACACCTTTTCACAAATTATCAACATTAATCTCCTCTAAGAGTCATCACTCTTTCCTACAATTAGCAACTTGGTCAACTTCTAAGAGCCACCAACCTTCTCGTCCCTTCCCACCGTTTCACAAATTATTATACATACAATATGCAACACCATAGCACAAAAAATAATACTTATCACAAAGCACCGATTCCGACTTGCAATGTTTTTTTTTTTCTTATTTCCAAATCCATTTGATTTTAATAACCCACTCCAATATCTTTCCTTTTCACAACTCATTTTCACCAACACAATTTATGATTGTTTGCAACCGTTTCCATGTTCATCTTTCATGTAAGGATTCTTTATTGTTCCTTTGAATAACGAACAAGTTCAAAAAAACCAACGAAGAGGTGCATATTATTGTAAAATCCTAACCTATGTGTTGCATCTTTTATGGAACTGTTGTTTGTTTTGATAGCATCCTCCGAAAAGGGACATCAATTACCACATAACTGCTACACTCATAAATCACCAAATAATTACAATGGGAATCATAAAAAGCCGAATTTTCCACCACGAGACCGCGACTTAAATTTGATAGAATTGGCCGGAAATCCCAAATAAAAACACCTATATCATATTATGTATATCTTATTACAATTACTGATTGTGAATATAGATATATATATATATATATATATATATATATATTGTTATGAACTTTCTGTTCATCACGAGAAGAAGTGGAGTCCTAGACAAACTCTTAGTATATTCACAAGTTGTTGTTCCAATTACGAGAGTAAAACTCTCTATTTTTACGACTTTCCTTTTCACAATCACACATAACAATCGATGCTATTTCGGGCTCAAGACCATCTCTGGCAGTACGACTATTGTTCCGGTTGTTGTACCCTGGGAGACAGACCGTCTGAGAGGAGGCGCGGAATCTGTTTTAAGGGCCCCGTGTAAAACACGATCCTCAACCAAAAACCATCAACATATACTTTGTTTTGCAGAGGTGATTAGTAGAAGATAATGCGGTTGAAGTGCATGAATCAAGATTCGGTACATTTAGTATTTGTACTTATTTTGTTAATATTTAGTTTTGTATACGGTATTGTACTTTTATATTTCCTACTAATAAAGAGAGTCTCGTTATTATCTCATTTTATTATTATTTTAATAAAATTGTAAACCCTATTTCCTACAAATACCACGTCTCGCAAGAGCACTCCGAGTCGGCAGCCTATCCTGGATTGCACGCCACGTAACCATACCCATTTTTTTCAGCACCCAACTGCACCATTTAAAAATCTGCACTGCTGGAGTATGTCTTGAGTAATATGATTTGATTAATTTGAGTATTCAAAATGTGATTCGTTCAAATATATATTATATTTTATTAATAATATATCAATTAAATCTATAATACATTATAAAGGAGGAGTGATGTACCATATTGGAATTTTGACATGGGTACAATTTTTAAAGCAACAAGTATAAGAGAATAAAGCTTATTTTATAAGGGTATTATAGGCATACTTGTGACAATTAAGACACTTACAAGGTTAATATAGTAAATCTATCTAGATCATTTAGTTAAAAACTAAAATCTAATTCCCATCTTACCCTTCTAATCCCCTTCTTAACCTTAATCAAATTCACAATTAATCACCCTTTTTATAAGTTTAATTGATTATGACCTTTTGTATGCATAAATTAAAATCATATATTCAATGTGGAATTCAAACCATCGTCCTTCTTTAATTTTCCCTACAACTTAAAGAGGATGTTTGGGATTGCTTATTTAACTCTAAATCAAAGGTTTAGTGTTCTTCCTTTTCCTCCATCTTTCACAAAAGTTGTGGGTTGGGGCTTTAGTAGGGAGGCCGGCGACTATAACTAGCCACTACAACCTTTGGATTACAACAAATATTAGGTACGGGTTTGTTTTTTATTTTATTGTTATTTACTGAAATTGAATTGATCAAAATGTTGGTAGATATTAAGTGTGGTTCTTTAATTGTCATTCATACCTAATACATCTATACAAAATTTAAACCTTTCGAATCTATTAATAATGTGATGTTATTGAAAACTTTTTTATTGATATTATCATCTATATGCTCTCGAAGCTTAAGAAATAACTACATATCATCAATTTAAAAAGATAATCACTAGATTTGGTCTCACTTTTTCTAATTTTTTTATAGGTTATTAACAAACTACAATAATTTTTTTAGCTTTATGTTAGTAGCATGACCTTGCGCCGCTTGTGGGATTCCAGGAGGCTGTTGCCACAATAGATTCAAGTTATAAACTTCATTGCAATAATAATCGGGACGTTTTGTATCTGTCTTTCCACATTCTTTCTAATGGTAAGATATTCGTATTTTACAAGTTATGGTCTTTGTGCTGATCACTTGTTGGAAGTTCATAAAACCGTAAAGGGGGACAAGAAGAGACGGATGATTATGCATGGGGTGATCATGGTAACGATATGGACTCTTTGGAAAGTCAGGAATGATTCCGTTTTCAATGGGAAGAAGCCGTGCATTGGGGATATTGTGGCGAGTGCGAAGTCTTTTTCTTATTTATAGGCAAAAATTAGATCTAAATGTAAAGATATAGTATAGAATGATTGGTGTAATTCCCCTTTGTCTATGTTGTAATTTTGTTGGTGCCGACGGTCCTTGCTTTAAGGACCGGTCGGGCGTTTTTTGAATGAAAGTTTATTTTCAAAAAAAAAAAAAACCATCACTATAATTGGAAAAGCATTTGGTTATTGTTAGTTGGAAATTTGTTACATATGTTAATTGCATTTCAATAAGAACAAAATCTTGTTGAATGTATACGATACCAATGGTTTGTTTGTAACTATAATCATGTCAAATGAGTAAATTTAATTGAAAACTAACACATGCATATTTATATATCTTACAATGCGTATTAACCAAGATGTTCATATCATATGTTTGCCGATCAATGATAGTTTTGCTGAAGTCTAAGTTAACTAATTTCCCTCGCTTTGGGTCAAGATTGCCAGGGAGGTTGATATGCAAAGTGTTTTCTTCTATGATGTATCACTTAGGTTTTATTGTTGTTTCTTTATATGTTTAAGCATGTATTCGCTCGTTATTTTTTCTTTCAATAAATGCAGCATTACTTACCTTATTTCTTTTTAATAAAAATATAATAAAAAGTGTGTTTGTAATCAAGTATGAAGATGTGCATGTTATCAACTCTCTTGCCACTTAATTTCGAACAATAATTAAGTGCCTATGTTGAGTATCTTACATGGAACTATGGAAGTATGCTTATCGTTGAAAAATGGTTGTTTAATACTTAATAATTCGAATGTATATGGCTGATAGGGGTTAGCACGTCAACTTAGTCAATAGGTCATAAAAAAGGGTGCAAAAGTAATAACGTTATTCAACTTGGTCACCCGACTCTTGTCAAGCAGCTAAGTATTTTTTTAAGAATGGCTTATTTTCAACACAACGTTCGGTATTTGGATGTACTATTAAATCTACATTTTGCATTTTGTACATAATCACATTGTTGTATTGCAAAATGTATTTGGATCCCGCAGCAACGCGCGGGTAAGCCCACTAGTGTTAGTAATGATTTCCAAGTGATGAATTATTGGGTATGGAAGATTGTCAAAAGAATCCTTAATTTAATTTATCATTTCGGCCCCCCAAGCTTATAATGATTCCAAACATACACTTTTGACCGAAACAATACTAGAAGAAGGAGGAAAAAAAAAACATTTTTTACAAAGATAATTCAATGATTGATTTATTTAAAATGTTTTCCTTTTTTTTTTTCTTTTGAATTTTAAAATGACTAGGTATTTATCTAGCCGCGCGTTGTGACGGCGGCAACTCAATTTACAAAATAAGGTCAAGTTATTATACACAATATAAAAAATGAGAATGGTGAGAAGGATACAAAAAACACAATAAATCATGAAATATTATCCAATGAGTCACAAAATATAACACAATGCAGAAGAAAAAAGACACAATAAACTGAAAAAATGACACAATGATGAAAATAAGAAAAAGACACAATGTTACATAAAAGACACAATGATATAACGTATATTCTAAAAACTACAAGCTAAAAACCCCCAAAAGCGAAGACATAAAAACTAACATCGTAGAGTTCGATGAGACGGTTCCAATGTCGCTTGAATGAGTTCAATCGGAGTCCGTTTGATACTCTTCCTACGACTTCCTATTTTTCTTTCACTGTGTATTTGATCCTAACCCTACAAAATAAGGAAGTATAATGATATTCAAAACAAAAACAAACTATAATTGGTTGTTTTGTATCGTTATGAACATGGTTAAAAGTCAGCAACATCACGTTACAAAATTTACATTACAGAATACACAATCCGTTTTACATTACAGGATTTCCTAAAGTTGTCCGCCGCACAAGCTTAGTCTTCCACCAAACCAAACATCAAATTAATCATCAATTTATTTGGGCATCATATAAATTTGTACTTCATTATCGTCAAGCCCATCTTCACCTTCTGACTCTAAATACTTGTTGTAACCTTCTTCAAACTCAACATACCTGGCACCGTCAACCAAAATATATATGGAAGACAATGTACTCTTTCGCTCATTTTTTTTATCTACCTTTAAACATATAACAATAATCAAACATATAAAAATCAACTGTCTACCAAATATAACAACCCCTGACCCTGCAGATGCGGTCGGCTTTTATGCATATCTAAACATCGCCGTTCTAACCCGCTCTTCCTTGCCAGAACCTACTCTGCAGTCGATCATCACATGAACAGTTTCACATTAACAATCTGATATGTTTAGCTATAAAACAAAGCGCTAACATCAAATGCAAAACTACCACAAAAACAATAAAATCAACAAATTCTGAATTATAACAAACTTACTGCGCCTCGCTTCTGATCAAGTTTACTGGTGCAAGATACTATCATATAACTATTGTTCTTGTAAGCCCCTGGAAACATGAACAGATTACTATTCAAGATTATCAAACAATTATTATAAATTTGACAATCAATTCATTAAAATGCAAATATCAGCTATAAGTGTGTTTTAGTTTGTGTTCTTATCCGGTCGCACGTTGCGCGCCTCTAAACACAACCCCATTCTCTCCCATCAAAATCAATTGCGCGCCTCTATCTAAACACAACCTTATTCTCTCCCATCAAAATCCATCATGAATTTCTCTAAACCAATTGCCTGAATCCAAAATAAGGACAACATTGTTGAAAGCAATTGATTTACAATAATTTCAAATGAAAACTTAGTGGAAAATTCTTCTTTAATATTAGCCGATGAATTCAAGTGCCTAAAAATCTAATTTGTTTACCTGTTACTGCAGCCAGTGAAATACCAACCAAGTCCTCTCCACTTGAGACTACACGGAATGGTCTTGTTGACTTGAATAAGTGTTATAGTAAACAACATAGTAAAAAAGTCAAACTAATATTGTTATCACTTGAAAACTTAATGAATCTGCATAAGATCATGGAGCAAATATGTGTCTAAATCTAATTTGTTGCATATAGGATTGTTGTATATTTACTTCATTACAATCATATAGGTTAAAAAAATCAAATGCCTTAGCGCCTAAGCGAATAAGCGTCTATGTGCCAAGGCGAATAGTCTATGCGCCTAAGTGAATCAAACGCTTAAGTGCCTATTTGCCTTGGCGCTTATTCGCCTAGGCACCTACGCACCTAAGCGAATCAAATGCCTCGCTCCTAAGCGAATCAAATGCACCTACGCATAGGTTTTTATTCCCATGGATCCTGCCTTCTTTTTTTCCACTTCTTTCATTGAAGTAAAGCAAACAATCACTACAATTATATAAGAAAAAAACAGTTTAGTCATTAATTAGTTATTTTCAGTTGCGACTATTAATACAATAATTACAAACCCTTTTCAGATGAGTTTGCTGTTGCTGCTGCTGGATTACTACTGCCATGGCAATGCTTCTTTCGTTTGCCCTTTACGGATGAGTTTGCTGCTTCCGCTGCTGGATTACTACCGCCACGGCGATGCTTCTTTCGGTTGCCCTTTTCGGATGAGTTTGTTGCTGCTGCTGCTCGATTAGTGACAGGTGTAGTTGGCTTCTTTCGTAAAGCGACAGCGAGGGACACAACCAAAAAATCGAGGAAACCATCTGTAACACCCCAAAAACCGTTTATCATCTTCAATCTTGATTAACGGAATAATAGGATAACTACTAACCAAGCATGATGAATGAATATTAGTAAATCCCTATCTTAGCCTAAATACTCTCACAATACTATTTGATTAGGGTTATGGCATCAAAAACATATTTGCTAAACAAAAGGGGCAATCTTGGCAACTCCCCAAAGTTAATATGTTGTAAGGGAAATAAAATGCAAGAGCATCTCCATAAACAGGAGATCGATCTTGGCACCACAAAAACACACACACAACACACACTTAACCCTTAAGCTCAAGAACAAGTCCAATTCAAGGCCAAATCGAAGGGTTATTGCTTGCATTTACCCTAAAACGGGTCATCTAGGCCTAACAAACCTCTAGGTAACATTCAATTGGCTTGATTTGTTGATTTGTTTCATATGTGGTTAAGTGATAATTATAGGTTATTCTAAAAACGTGAAATTAAGAGTTGGTAGAGGTTGCTCTAGTACTAGAGGGTCTCATTATATGCTAAATTGTGTGTATTTGACATAATACTTGTGTAATGAAGGATTCATAAGAATCCAAGTTATTGAAAGTATTGGGTTTTTGATGAATTGGTATGAATTCCTTTAAAAACTAGAAAAAGATCATCTATGTTATAATCATGAGTGGAATCCTTGCTTGTAATGTTAAATATAGACTATGGGTGTTGTAATTGAGTTTAAAATGGGTCAAGGAGATCTTGAATCCATATAAATAACTTGGTTAAAAAGGCGCCTACAAGGTGTTTGATTAAACGCCTCAATGCAACTCGATTTCAATTGAGGCAAAAGTCCTTTTGATAAAACCGATATGAGTATGTAAAATTGCGCCTATGAGCAAGTATCTAAACATGAATGTGAACTATCCAATCTAGGTGCAAAACTTGAGTCATCGGGAAGCCACTCGAGCAAGGATTCAAAGCAAAAAGGTCACGACTAAGGTAAGTCATATCTATGACTTTGTAGGATATATATACATATATGCTCATGTTGGGTGTATAAATCGTGGGTATATCTTTAGATGAGATGAGATTGTGATTTCCAGAGGTTATAAGAAAACATCATGTTTAGATCACGTTGCAAGTCATAGAGACCGAGAGAAATGGCACATGTGGCCATGGACACGAGGCATCGCAAACCCGGTATAAATGACTTGGGCGGAGGTCACCTAGTCGAGTTGAGGCTTGACAAGCATAGAAAAATCATTACAAGGCCTTGGAAATCATAAAATCTTAAAAACTTGGATGTATGCAAAAGTTAACGGGTCAACATATTGATGGACATATAATTCAAGGTTCTTGGGTTAGAAACCGAACAAGGAATTCAAATATACATCTAATCATGTTTGTATTACGCACGAGAACCCTTAAACGTGTCCCTGGAAGCCCCGGAGCAGTTTTAGACGGACTCAAAAGGGGCAACTTGGTGCTGAAACATTCCGGACATTGTCAGGATTTGGTGTAGGATACGCCACTTTTGGAGTTGCCTACGCCAATTGCCTACGCCAATGACGTAGGATACGCCAATTTTAGCGTAGGATACGCCAACGTCAGAGTGCCTACGCTGATTTCTGCTGTCCTACGCCACTAGATGCGCTCTCCCTACGCCAATAGCGTAGGATACGCCAAAACTGGCGTAGGGTACGCCAAATCAGGCAAAATTCATTTTTTTTGTATTTTGCATCTAAATTCAATCATAATAACATATTTATGGGTTGTCTAACTGTGATAAACCCTTAGGGACTCAGCTACATGAACCGGATGATGATCAAGGCTTATTTGAAGAACCAAACATGCTTAACTCGTCTGTTTCCCCAATGTTTTGAAAAACTTATGAGTATACTTGGTTATTTTGTAATATGCTAAGCCGTAACTATAATTTAGGATGTTTGTACTAATCAATGACGCTTTTGAATGTTAATGCGTTAAAGTAAACTATGAAATGCTTTAGCTTTCCAAGTACAAACCAAGTATATTATCGCTTAACTACCCGGAGTACGGGAAGGGTCTTACAAGTGGTATTCAGAGCCCAAGGTTAAACAAGTTAAGCGTTCGGTTCAAGCTTGATCATCGATCCGGTAAAGAAGTTACTTCTAAGGCTATTTTAACCAAGTCAAAAATAACACAAGTCATGATTGAACACGAGTCAATCAGGAACAAACATGGGGGGTAGTGCATTAAGCACTAAGACCCGAAATCACACCAATTACACGGTTGAGGGGAGCTTAGGCTCCGTCGAACCAGCAATTGGGAATTCACGACCATATCATTATATGGTGCAATTAATGAATCTATTTGAAATATTCTCTAACTCGAGATTAATCTTTCAGCACAAGATGGCTGATGATTCCACGTCTAGTGGGCAAACCCCCGTGACTAGGGGTGAAATCAAGGAAGTCGTTTCAGAAGAGATTGGAACAGCTATACAAAATGCTATGTCGGGGTTCCTAAGTGAACTTCAAACAACACTCCTCTCAGTAATCGAAGAGAAGTGCAACGAAATCATGGAGAGCATTCTCCAGGAAGTCAATCGAAACAAAACCCGAAAAGCTTGTCCGTATGATAAATTTATGGCATGCAAGCCAAGCCTCTATCAAGGGGAGGTAAACCCCGTCCAATGCCGACGATGGCTATCAGAGATGGAAGATATCTTTGATCGGACCGGTTGTGAAGAACAAGATAAGGTGGCTTATGCCACCGGTCAATTGCGTGACCTAGCCAAGAATTGGTAGGACGTGAAAAGAAGTGGGTTGAGCTCGGAAGCCTTAAGGGCTATGACATGGGCGGAATTCAAAACGTCATTTCTCCAACATCATAGCCCCAAGGCGGCGGTAAACCAAATCAAGGAGGAATTCACCCAACTCCGACACAAAGGGGAAACAATAGACCAGATCACGGGATCTTCTTAGATAAACTCAAGTTCTGCGGGGACTTAGCCCAGACCGAAGAACATAAAATATACTACTATCACAACATGCTCGGGGCCGAGTTTAGGGAATTCATGACCCCCTCAAGGTATGAAACCTTGCCCGAAATCATCAATGCGGCTCGCGAAAGGGAGTTGGAACTCAAGAAACAGGTTGAAAGGGGTGAGAGGAGGTCGGTGGACCAAACCCAAGCCCGAGCAAGAAACAAAAGGTTGGGGAATCTGTTACTTTAAAAACAAGCCATGCCCAATCTGCAAGAAATTGGGGCATATTGTGGGAAATTGCCCTGCTAAAGCCGATGTGTGCTTCAAATGCTTCAAACCGGGGCACAAGAAATCCGAGTGCACCGAAGTCTCAAAGTCAAGCGTCAAGAACGAAAGCCCGAGCAAAGCTCCCATGTCACGAGTGAAGAAACAATAAGCTACTCGGGGATTATTACTAATCTCCGAGGGGTTGCACTTATGTTACTGTACGTACGTTCCTTTACCCAATCCGTTTGGATTACCCGAATGTGTAGATGAGTGAGTGTGTGGTGAGTGAGTAAATTATGAGACACAAAGATGTAAGTGGTTCGGTCAAGTGTGACCTACGTCCACTGTAAAGAGCCGAGAATGTTATTACTTTGGAGAGTACAAAGCATAAGAATCATTCTAGCCCTAGATACAAGTGATTAATTATCGATCTCTTTGAAGGGAGCTGGAGTCTTCTATTTATAATGAGGGTCGTGGGCTTGAGAAGAAGCCCACGACGAGTCTTGTGATCTTTGGGCCTTGGCTCGGCCTAACCGTCCTTGGTATCTGAAAAAGGCGGGAAAAGGACGTCCACTGTGGATGACGTCAGCGGTGAGTTTACCGGCGGACACGTGGCAGCTTGTGACTGGTCGTTGGCGGCATGTTGTTCTGAACCGGCATGGTTGACTTACCTGTCGTCGTCTAACGTGACCTTTGACAGCAGGTAAGCATGCCTGGTCAGAACAGTAGGGGCAGCATGGTGGAAGCATGGAACTAGTCACGTCACTATTGAACCTTAGTGGTTGTTGGGCAACCACGGACACGTGTCTTTATCCTGTTGGTGATGTCAGTGATCCTCTGCAGGTAGATCTTCCTGACTCCTGATCTTCCGTACCTCGTACCTAAGAATGTTACGATGCGAAGCAGTTCGCGCGTTGGCTGACGCGCGCGTGTTTTCCACAGGTGTGTAGGGTTGTGACCCAAGTCTTTTCCGCCGGAACTGTGTTACGCGACTATTTCCTCGGATCCTTTGTTAGGCGGGGATAGGGAGGCCGCGTCCGCCTGGATTAGGCTCTCTATCCCTTCAAGTGCCCCTAGTCTAGGGCTTCTCCTGTTCTTGATTCGAGATGAGGTGGAGAGCTAGACTGAATTAAAAATGAGTCGCGGATGATAGCTTATCCGTTCGTGTTGTCTTGACGTAGGAGAGGCGGAGAATGTCTTTCTCCGCTTTACGTCAAAGCTCCGCGGGCTATGACGTGTCACGTTTATATTTCGGGGTAGAGGGCGGAGAACGTCTTTCTCCGCTTGACGTCAGAAGTCCACGAACTCTGACGTGTCAGGCCTTGTCTCATGAAAGGGAGAAGGCGGAGAACGTCCTTGTCTGTGTTTACGTCAAAGCTCCGCGAGCTATGACGTGTCACGCCACATATTTGTTATAAATGCGTTCCTATTCTTGGAGTAAATGTTGGGTGATGCATTTACTTTGTCGTCAATCATTTGAATTTATGGCGCCTGGAATTCGAATGTGGATATCGTTGTGTGGAAGTTTAGCAGAAGTGTCAGACAGCTGTCTGACACATTGTCTGCTTTATGTTTCCCCAGACGTTTTGCAGGAGGCTTTTCGTCTGGTGTCAGGCGCTTGGTGGTCACGCGCGTCTGTTGCTTAGACGAGTGATCAGTCGTGCCACGTGTCTTGTCTCACGTGTCTCATGTCAGGCACGTGGGAGAGCACGCGTTTGATTGTGTGAAATGGTGAGGTTTGCTGACACGTGTCCAGCGAGTAAATGGTTGCCAGCTGTGGCCGTTGCCCATGTGCCGCTGTGAGCCGTTCGATGATGCCAACGCCACGTGTCACACCCTCAAATTTCCACTGCAGGGTTTATACCGCGAGGCGCATGACAAACCAGGATCCCATAGCCATAAGTCACATGAACGAACTCTAAATGCCCAAACCATTTAGTTCGTTTTCAAAAAAAAAAAACAAGTTTAGTTAAGCTGCGGAAGCGTAAATCAAATTTAAACCTTTTTTTAAAAACCATGCGCAAAACAACGCGTCCAAATTAAAACCATATGAGAGAAAGGTAATAGCATAATATATAATTTATGTGTATGTCCAAGACCCCAAATGCAGTGAAGTGTACAGTGCTTTCTAATCCTGGCACCGGAAGCTAACTACCTGCAAAAGCATGTAAATCGTGTGTCAACATAAAGCTGGTGAGTTCACAAAGTAAAGTAATTGAGTGTGTAAATGCGCTGGTTTCCAAAACCACGTAAGTAAGTAAGTTGAGTTGGTGCCAAGCACCGTGTAACCACTAGTTCGTCGCATGTCAAGGGTAGCTAACCCATTCATGATAACTAACCGAATATACCGAACTGCTATGTACGTGTAGCCACATAAGTGTGCCGCATGCCTGACATCATTGTCTATCCACAATGATAAAGTTTTGTTAAGTTATAGTTCACGCCCGCGCTCCCCGAGCCGGTGTGAGGTTTGTAAGACCTAATAGCGCTATCAACTAATAACCCGCTTGCCAACCCTGGCAACTCATTCGGTACGTGAGGACTTACAGATGATAGAAATGGTTTAGTTTATCAAGGACACAATTGCGAACTAGCAAAGTAACCGACCCTCACAAGGATCTATGGCATCCCAACCCGGGATGTGTAAGTAGTCCCAAACCGGACTAGAAAATGTTAAGTAAAGTGTCTCATACCTGAGACGCATGCTTTTGAGAAAAAGAGTAGTGAAACTCACCTTAGCGTGCAAGCAAAAGAGATCCGACCCGCAAGTAAAGTATGCTACCGACACCCTAATACAAATGTCACTAGGTGAGTATATGTGCATAACCAACACACCATATAACTCGTTTATCCGAGACCTTTAAATGTTCAAAACCGTGTAGTGACCCCTAATGACTCTACATGCTCAAGTATGTCCTACGTATCCCGTTGGTGATCATAGTGATTATTATCAGTTTAATACATCAAATACATCTCATACAAGTTTTCACACAAGTACATGTCAATTACATACCACATAAAACTTCAAATAGTCATATAAAGACCCCGTACACAATCTGCGTTTTTAGGACAGATTGTGCGCTGTGAAAAACAAATTATTTAAAATACTTAACGAATGAATTAAAGTCCCAAATTTTTACTGAGTATTTATGGGGATTCGGTTACAAACCCATATTTTTATTTTGTCTCAAAAACTAAACACAAAAATTATGAAAATTCGTACAACACAGCTACATCCAGAAAATTTCCTCAACAGGTCAGTTTAGTAGAAAAATTCTCAAAAATTGTGTATTCATCCAAACGGGATGAATCCACTTGGAAAAGCTCAATTTTTCCAATATTGACCTACTGTAAAAATTTCATAACTTAATTCCTTATAAATCTCAAGTTATGACCATTTAAAGTTAACCCAATTCACAAATCCGAAAATCTGATATGACCCCTAATCAAATAAAATTCCAAAAACGACTCAAACGATGTCCAAATCTGATGGTTTTGCCCATTATGAAAAGATAAGACCTTGTACATTACAATCATGCAAAGAAATTATCAAAACAATCAATTTACCAACCCATTACAGCCCCTACAAAACGTTCAAACGAATCTGCCAGAATTTTAAACTTGCATCCCAAGTAATCTACAAACCCTAATTTTCCATGAACATCCCTAATACATGTATAACACATACAATACTGATTAAACACCATATTAACATAGCAAAACACATATATTATCATGTGAAAACCCTAATCATGGCTACTAACAACAATCATCATCATCAAATCATCAAGAACATTCAAAAACTCCTATACATACATACATGCGATTATATATATGTTATTTTTAGAGTTTTTAAAGTTTTTCAAGTATCATAATTCATCAAAGAGCATATAGATGTATACCTTGCAATGCTAAAACTCCCTAGAGCCTTGAGATTAAACCCGAACTAGCTTGATTAGGTGAAAGATTGATTGATTGCTTGAAAACTAAGAGAGAGGGGGGGGGTTCCTCACGGCGCAAAGGGGAATGGGGGTTAGGGTTTTTTTTTTTTTTTTGTCTCCTAATTATAAGAGGGCTTGGCTTGTTCCCCAAGCAATTGGGTATTAGGGCCCCTTTTAGTCCATTAACCGGACCCGTCAGTCATGTTCTAGTCCAATACCGGACCCGATATTATTAATCACTCTAAATTGTATAAAAGCCATTGTTTTTATTATTGCATAACATATTAATCATGTTGTGCACGTAATTTACATAATTTACGTATTATCTTTCAGTTAGGCGATAATTCACAAAAACATGTAATTCACATAAGCACGTACTTCACGTTCACCATAATTCAATTGTACGTATTATTGTTACGTATGCCACATAATTCACCAACGTTTGGGATACAGGACTTGTGTGTGTGTTTAACAAGGATTTTCCTAATTATAACATATGTTAACATCTTCTAACATATGTTAAACCTACTTAACTAACCCTAGTTAAGTATCTCGCCATGTATGAACATGTAAGTTAACTAGAGTTCAGTAAAAGTGTTAACCTGAAAATGCGAGGTATCACATCATCCCCAAGTTGAAAAGAATTTCGTCTCGAAATTCAGCAAGTAAACAATAAAGCCAGCTAGAAAAATGTGTGCTTGGTTCCCGGATGTCACACCACGTGTCATCATCTCCTCCTTCCAGATGAAAAGGCACGACTGTTTGTGTTTTCGTGGTGGGGCCCATTGCCATAAATGCAATGGGTACATATATGTGTGGAGGCTTTGAGGGACGGTTATACTTTCAAATTTTTCCTAAAACCTCCCAAATCTCTTGATCAATCTTCATCTTCTCCGTCCATTCTCTTGAAGTTTCCGAGCAATCTTTAAGTTTCCCGGCGAGTTTTCCGGTGACGACTGAAGATTTCCTTGAAACTTCATCAAGTTATTCTCCTTTCCTTTCCTTCTTTCCTCTATTTCGACTAAAATGTCTGATCATTCGACCAATCTTTCTCCCACCGGTGAGGCTCATCGTGATGAGTCGGAGGCAAGTAGTAAGGAGATAGAGCCGGACGTTCCGGAAATCAAGGTGAAGGAGAGGAAGTTGGCCACCAACACCCCCTGCAAATGGACAGCCACTACCTTCAACGTCTTCTGTGCCGATCACGGCATTTTGTCAGAATGGGAGCCGGAATTACCTGCCCCCGGGAAGACCATTATGACCGCTCCGGTGGGCAAACTTGCTTTTTATGAGGCTCACTTCTCTAAATGTAGGTTTCGCCTGCCTTGCACCCGCTTCCAGTTGGACACGCTGATAGAATATGGGGTGGCGGTGTCTCAAGTCAGCGGGTTTGGGATGCTCCGGTTGGGGCACTTTGAGAACCAGTGCCGGGCGCTGGATATTGAACCGACCATTGATCGGTTCAATGTATTTTACTTCATGGCTCGTGATGAGTCCTGGTTTACGTTCAAGCCGCGACCGAAGGTGCCCGTTATAGTTACTGAAGTTCCAAAGTCGCTTCATGGGTGGAAAGACATGTTCTTCTACCTGAAGAAGGGCGTAATTCCGGTGGCAATGCCCTGGAAAGTGCTGACGTCCAAAGAGCGGGTGCCTGACCGCGAGGTGATGCGGGGTTATAAAGATGAAGCTTGGTTCGTCGCCCTTACAACCCACAAGACCAAGTTGGAGTTGAAGGGTCTCTTCGAGGGCACTTTCAATCTACTGGGAACCAGCCGCACCGGCATCCGCGGGGGGAAAGAGCCATACATCCCTCAAGAAGGTATGATTTAGCGCTTTAAATTTCCCTCGTAACTTAAGTTTTTGCTAACGTTTTTGTTGAATGCGCAGGTGTGTCCAAGTTTGATGTCTTTGAGTCCCGCGGGACTTTGAAGCTGAAGTGGAGGCGGGTGCCTGAGGGGCAGGTTTCCTTTTTGGAGGAGTTTATTGGACGATTCTATTATCCTAACTTGGATAATCCGCCCAACCACCATTATCTCACTCGTAAGTCCTCTGACCCCTGTTCCCCATTTCCAAGTGAGGTGTCGCCCTTGGTGCGACATTCTCAAGGGCGCATGAAGCATGCCCCGTGCAGGCACTGCTATGCAGTTGAGCCAGTGTCCGCTGTTTCTGACACAGGTCCATCGGATACAGGCGGAGAGTACGTAAAGAACCCCCACAAGCGAAGGATGGGCCCGCCTCTAAGGACGAAGGCGACACTGACGAGTTTAAGTTGAAAACTCGAAAGAGGGGTCGGCGTGAGGCAGGTGCCAGCGGAGATGGTGAAGCGAGTGCAGCTGTCGGGGCCTCCACCGGAGTTGGAGCTGCGGGGGATAAGGGCAAGTCCCCTGTTCAGACTGCGCAACCATAGGGGCCTGACACCCCTGTGTTCTCTTTTGACATAGGCGCGACGCCTGCGCGTCAGCCGCTTCTTCAGAAGATGGTGAAGAAGATTCCTGGTAAGTGTGTTCTTATTTTGGATTTATCATTTTCTTCTGCTTGTGCCTAACTGTTTTTTTTTTGCAGGCGCAGCGGCCAAGGTGACCAGCCCTTCTCCTCCGCCTATCCCAACTATTGAGGAGATAGCGGAGGTGAAAAGGAAAAGAGAGGATGAACGCCTTCGTAAGGAGGCGGAGGCTGCATCGAAGATCCGGGCCGATGAAGCCGCTAAGGCTGAGGCCCTTTTGAGAGCCAGGGCTGCTGAAGCTGCGAAAGCTGAGGCGGCGGAGAAGGCAGCTGCTAAGGAAGCAGCGAGAAAGGCTGAGACGACGAAGGCAGGGGCTGCCGCCGATGCCGCTAGGTAGGCCGAGGCCTTGTAGCGGTGAAGGCTGTCTTCGGAGAGGGAAACTGAGGCCAAGCGGAAGGCCGATGAAGTTTCCAGTTCTGGTATGACACCCCCTGCAGGAGGCGCTGGGAGTAGTAAGGTTGACCGCCGGGCGGGTAGTGCGCCGCCCGGTGTAGGTGTTCGGGGGCCCACTGGAGAATATTATGGCTCCAGTTGGGTCGGAGGTGACGCCATTTGGCGTCCTCGCTGGGCGGTCAGGGAAAATACGTTATCTTCTAACTCCCTGGCCGCGGAGGAGTTCGTCAGCGGGGCGGTGCCCCCTTATGAACAGGCGTACCAGGATAGCCTGAGTCGCCCTGACCTGATCACGAATATGTGCATCAGTCAGGCGAGTCAGTTGGCGATGATAGACTCCCTCCGGCGACGGGATGCCGCCATGCAGCGGGACCTTGCCCGCTTAAAGGCTGAGAAGGCTGCCCTTGCTGAGAAAGAGGCGGTCATGCAAGCTCGCCTTGAGGAGTACCGCCGCCGAGCTCATCGTGCTGAAGATGATGCGGAAAAGGTCTTGTCCGAGTCGGCGGTGGACAAGAAGCGATGGAGCGAAGCCTGCGACCGCAACAATGAAGAGAAGCGGTTGCTAAAGGAGCACATCCAACAACTTAAGGATGAAAACAAGGCTGATGTCGCTGAACTTGAGAAGAAGTGCAAGGCTCTTACTGAGCGCACCGTCAAGTTCATCGACATGCGCAAGCAACTTGAATCGAAGACCGCCGATCTGGATACGGCCAATTCCCGCCTTTCCGCTCTTGAAGAAGAACGGTTCACGATGCTAGAGGCGAAAGAAACTCTTCAACAGGAGAGGGATGAGGCCGTAAAGGATCGTGAGTCGGCTGTTGCCGAAGCTGACGCGGCCAAGGCTCTGTTGGATGGCTTTGTGGTAGAGCAGAAGATGCGCGGGTCTCTCCGCTGGTTGATGACCAGCGGTGTCGACGGGGTGAGTTGTTCTTCTCCGTGGCTCTATCTTTTATTTTGATTACATACTTGTTAATTATTGCGTTTCTTTGTTGCAGCTTTTCAAGCGCTTCTGGCAGGAGCCTAAGCTAGGTGACCAGGTGGCCAGTATAGCCGCCTCCGCCCATGCGTATGGGTATAGCGAGGGGTTCGAGGATGGCTTCCTTCACGCTCAGAACGACGGGCGTATTATCGACGCGGAGCACTATGGGAAGCCCCTGAAGGACGAATACTTGGCGGAACTTGCAAATTTTGATAAGCTTGAGTTCCCCGTCCTTCAGGTTATGGCGGATTGCAATCGCCACGTCGACCCTGCCGCTGCCTTCCGGTACTTCATTGAAAAATCCGATGAGCTGGGCGAGAAGGCTAAGAAGCAGGCCGCGGAGGCTGAACGGGCGCGGGCCACTGGTGAAGGGTTTTCCGGTGCGCGGGCTGATGATGAGGAGGCGCCTGAAACTGATGAGCAGCTGGTGGATTTCAGCGGCTCGGAATATCTAGCTTGTTCTTATTTTCCTTGTAAATTTATGTTGGGTTTTTAATCCCCATAGCTAATGAAATATTGTAGTTTCTTATTTGCTTGTGTTGTCTCGCATTAACTCCTGTTTTACTTATTTAACCAAGTCGTCACCTAGTGTGTAAGTAAGAGTTAGCGCGTGCGTGTAGTAAGTGATCCGGCATTTAAGCGCTTGCTTTTGCCTTGAAGACCGATACTCGACGCAACTTGTGTCTTTAGTCCGACACGCTTACCATATAGGTCTTGTTAAGACGGATATTCGCGCCGCGGGGCACCACGCTACTCGCGAAGTCTGACCTGCGCTAAAAGCGGGTTTAGGAAACTAAGGCGGGTTTTAGCATGGTCCCTTGGCGCGAATGTTACTGTCCGACAAGTGGGCTATGCCTTGAAGACTGCAGCGTAGGTTAGGTGTTTTACACATCCTAACCGTGGCACGAAGCTGCGTTAGTCCGACATAGCCTGTAGCGTTGTTTTGAAGACCTCAGCGCGGAAAAACAAGTAGAGCTACAAGTAATTGTGGAAACATTCTTTATTAATGATTGTCGTGGCATGTGTAGCCAGGCGTAATGACAAAGTTACAAATAACATAGGCGCAGCTGTGCTGCGTTTCAAGATCTGGGGATGGGCGTGCCGTCCAGCATTTCCAGCGCATAGGCCCCTTTGCCTAAAATTTATTGAATCTTGTATGGGCCTTTCCCATTTTGGTACAAGTTTTCCTGGCTTTTCTGCGCTTGATGCTTCGTTGTTGCGGAAAACGTAGTCCCCGACCTTGAAGGCACATTTTTTTACGCGCTTGTTGTAATACCGCTCTAATTGAGTTTTGTATTTGGCCTCTCTGATGGCCGCTAGGTCCCGCCGTTCCTCGAGCAAATCCAAGTTGACTCGGAGTTCTTCATCATTGTTGTATTGGTCGGCCAGTAGGACCCTTGCGGAAGGGCAGCCCATCTCGGCCGGGATTACCGCCTCAGACCCGTAGGTTAGGCTGAACGGAGTTTCTCCGTTGCTTGTTTTTGTGTGAGTGCGGTAGGCCCACAGGATGTTGGTAGTTCATCCACCCATCCTGTGAGCTTGGTGCCCAGCCGTGCTTTGATTCCTTCTACAATGCTTCTGTTGGCTCGTTCGACTTGGCCATTCCCTTGTGGGTGTGCAACGGATGTGAATATTTGGTTAACGCCCATTTGCGCTAACCAAGATTGTAGAATGTTATCCGCGAACTGCGTGCCATTATCGCTAACGATTTGCATTGGTAGGCCGAATCTGCAGATGATGAACTCCCATATGAATTTTTTTATGTGGGGTCCATCGATTTTGGCCAGAGGCTTCGCCTCGACCCATTTGGTGAAGTAATCAATGGCCACAATGAGGAATTTGACATTTCCCGGGGCCGCCGTGAATGGTCCTACGAGATCAATTGCCCACTTTTGGAAAGGCCATGCCGCCGTGACTGGTACCAAGTCGTTCTTTGGTCTCAAGGTATTTGGCGCATGGCGTTGGCAACTGTCGCACTTGCGCAGTTCTCTGACGGCATCAGTGTGCATGCCGGGTCAGTAGTATCCTGCATTCATGATTTTCGCGACCATCATCCTTGGTCCTGCATGTAATCTGCATGTACCCTCGTGTATATCTTTAATGAGAAACAGTGCGTCTGCGGAGTCTACACAGCGGAGTAGTGGTCCTAGGTAGGATCGGCGGTATAGGACGCCGTCTGTTAGCTGGTAGTGCAAAACCTTGTGCTGTATCTTCCGGGCCTCTGACTTATCGTCAGGCAGGGTTCTGGAGGATAAGTAAGCATGAATTAGGGTCATCCAAGACGCGTTGCCTGTTTGGATAACGTTGACCTGTCTCAGCGGGACGGACGGGGTATTGAGTACCTCGACGCGGACTTCTTTAGCCATGTGTTCGAAAACTGTGGAGGCCATTTTGCTCAATGCATCTGCGGGTTTATTCTCGCTGCACCTGATGTGTTCTACTGTGCAGGAGTCGAATTTATGCATGAGTTTTTTGTCCTACTCCAAGTATAGTGCCATGGTTTCGACCTTTGCGTCGCATACCCCGTTTATCTGTCGGGCGACAAGTAATGAGTCTACGTGTGCCTCCACGTGCCTGGCCCCCATTTTTCCGCAATGTGGAGGCCTACCAGCAACGCTTCGTACTCCGCCTCGTTGTTCGTGCTTTTGAAATCGAGGCGGATGGCGTATGTGAACTCATGTTTGTCTGGGCTGATGAGACGTAACCCTGCGCCTGAACCATCATCGTTGGAGGCCCCGTCTGTAAAGAGGGACCATGTCTGTGATGGGTTCTGTGTTGGTGCGGGAGATTGCTCTGCTTTGCATTCTTCAACTTTGTCCATTGGTATTTCAGTGGCGAAGTCCGCTAGGACTGGTCCCTTGACCGCTGGTCGGGGCTTGTAATATATGGTGTGTTCTCCAAGCTCAATGGCCCATTTTGCCAGTCGACCCGAAAGTTCTGGTTTGCGAAAGACATCACTGATTTTGTAATCTGTGAGGACATTGATTGGGTGCCACTGGAAGTATCGTCGCAGTCTTCGGGATGCGTGCACCAGGGCTAAAACCAATTTCTCCATAATGGTGTATCTTGTTTCCGCATCAAGCAAGGTGCGGCTGATGTAGTAGATAGGCGTTTGTACCCCCTTGCGGTCTACCAGGAGTACGACGCCTACTGCCCGCTCGGTAACTGAGAGGTAAAGTGTAAGCGGTTCTTTTGGTGTTGGGGCCATGAGGGCTGGTAGGTTCATGAGGCATTGCTTCATTGCTTGGAAAGCGGCTTCTGCATCCGCTGTCCAGTGGAAGTTGCTCTTTTTCAAGCAGTTCTTCAGCGTGTCCACGAACGGGAACGATTTTGAAGCATAGTTGGACAAGAACCTGTTGAGCGCTACCAGGCGACCCATCAACGTTTGGACCTCTTTTATTGATGCGGCGGAGGGCATGCGCTCTATTGCTTGTACTTTCTCTGGGTTTGCGCGGAATCCGTCCCGGGTGACGATGACGCCCAAGAACTTGCCCTCCTCCATTCCAAAAGAACATTTACTGGGGTTTAACTTCATGCGCACTTTGCGCAGTTGATTGAAGGTTTGTTGAATGTCCCGCAGCATGTCGCTTTCTTCTTTACTCTTGATGACCAAGTCATCCATGTATACCTCCAAGCGCACACCTATTTCGTCCACGAATGTCGTATCCATGAGGCGCTGGTACGTCGCGCCTGCGTTCTTTAGGCCGAATGGCATTCTGGTGTAGCAGAACGTGCCCATGTCAGTGCGGAAGGCGGTTTTGTCTTTGTCTTCCTTTGCCATTTGTATTTGGTGATACCCCTTATACGCATCAAGAAAACATTTGAAACGATAAGGGGCCAACGAATCTACTTTCAGATCTATCTCTGGTAGGGGATAGCAATCTTTTGGGCATGCCTTGTTGAGATCTTTGTAGTCGACGCACATGCGCCAACTGCCGTTAGATTTCGCGACCATGACCGGGTTCGCGAGCCACGATTGATATCGGATGGGCCTTAGTATGCCCGCGTTGAGCAGCTCGGTGACTTTTTCGTTCATGGCCTTTGTTTTCTCCAGCCCCATGCTTCTCTTCTTCTGGAACACTGGTTCTACTGACCGATATACGTTGAGCTTGTGTTCCGCGATTTCTCGTGGGACGCCGACCATGTCCGCTGGCTGCCAGGCGAACACGTCCATGTTGTGGATCAGTAGCTGCTTCAGGTGATTGCGAATGGAGTCGGAGATTACATGGCCTATGACCACCGTTTGCTCCGGAAATTTAGGATTGAGGATCCATTTTTCCGGCTCTGTGCGGGCATCCGTTTTAACCATCTTTGGCGGTTTTACGGCTTCGGCCGAGTGGCATTCTTTGTTACCCCGAATGATTGCAACACCTGTTCTGGTTGGGAATCCCACCATTGCATGAGGCGTTGAAGCGTGCAATGCCCTCACGACCCAGTAAGATGTCGTGGTTGGAGTTTGCTGGCAAAACCATGAAGTCGCAGATTTCCGTGTGTTCATGGGTGCCATTTGACAATGTTACTGGCATAGAGATCATACCGCGTGGCATGATTGTTTCATGAATGAATCCCGAGATTGGTTCATTTACGGGAACGAGCTTGACCTTGTCCTCCTCATCTAATTGTTGGAAGCATTGGTCATACATGATATCTGTGCTGCTGCCGCCGTCGATGAACATGTACCTTGTTCGATAGTGGCCGAAAACAACGGTAATGACTAAAGGAGCAGTGCATGATACCCCGCCGCGCACTTTCGGTAGGATGAACTCCGCTTCTTTCTATGTGTCGTTTATCGGCACTCGATTTCTCTTCCCTTGCTGGTGTTGTCTTCCCGGCCTCGTCATATTGCATTGATGGCGCCGGATGATTGTTTCCGCATGCGTATTCAGGTCACGGATCTTTTTTCGTGATCCGTCTGCTTGCGCATCGTCACCAGCTTGGGCCTTGGCCGCGCGGTGGACGTTTTTGACCAAGTGTCCCAGTTGTCCTGACTTCACGGCCGCTTCAATTTCTAGCTTGAGACTGTAGCAATTGTCTGTGAGATGGCCAAAGTCGTTGTGGTACTCATAGAATTTGGATGTGTCGAGGTTGCGCCTTCTGCCGAGGGCTTTGGGCTCCTTGAGGGTGACTTGTTCCGTCTTTAAGATTTGAGACGGAGTTCTGGTCACCGGAGTCCAGTCTTGGTTTTTCTAGGAGTGACCCCGCTGTTCTCTTGACTGTTTGCCGCTAATAATGTTGCAAGCATCATTCGCGGGAGAGTATTTTCCCTCATTTGTTGAGCCTGAAATGTGGTTCCAAACTGACTTTCCCTTGTTTTTATTTTTATTATTATTATTATTATAGTGATTTTGTTGAAAGCCATGAATCTGGTTAAACGATTTTTCGGAAGAAGCATATATTTTGGCGGAGTGGATGACTTCATCCCAGGATTCCGGGATGCCGTCTTTGCCTGTGAGGCACTTCATGAGTTCCGGGCTGCGCACATTGTGGATGAACGCAGCTCAGGTGAGTTCTTCCCCGCAGCCTATCTGTAGCGCTTCCTTGTTGAAACGCACGATGAAGTCCTCGATGGACTCATGGTCATAGCGGCGGCACAAAAGAATATGTGCTTTGTCTTTCTTGTGTTTTCGGAGGTGTGAGAAATGATTACCGAACTTGTCGGTGAGATCATCAAAATCAGCAATGCTCCCTGCGGGGAGGTTATCAAACCAGACTCAGGCTGCGCCGGTCAGGGTTTGGGCAAAGAGGTGGCACCAAACCTGAACCGGCCAGTTTACCGAACTTCCCGCACACTCGAAGTTGTCAATGTGGTCGTCTGGGTCACGCAGGCCGTCGTACATGCCGACGCTGCTGGGAAGTTTAGCTGTTCTTGGGATTGTCGCCGTTGCTATGCGAGCGACGAATTTTGATTTTTCCGCAAAAGACTTTGGGCGGAAGGGTTTGACCAAGTCGTCGTCCACATCTTTGCGATGTGAGCGGCGTGTGCGGTCCCTTCCTCCGTGGTCAGAATCAGTGCGTGACGACTCATCACGGTTACTGGCGCGGCCCCGAGCTCCGGCGTTTCCGCCGGGCTCCCCTCCGCGACCACCGCGACGACCGGAGGTCTCTTTGTTCTTGTGGGCCTTTTTTGGCGAAGGACCGTAGGTGAGGGTCTTGCCTTTCTTCTTCGCTTGTCGCACGAGCATCCGCTGGTAGATAGCGACGCTTTTGGTGCTCTGACATAAGAGCCACTGGTCAGGGTCTTCGTCTGAGTCGTCTCCATTACTTTCGTCTGTTACGTCGTCATCGACCTCACGAGCAGGTTTCTGGAGGCGTGAGGTTGACTGTTTTGTGACCGTGGCCGGGGTACCGTCGTTTCCCGTGAGTTGGACGTCGACGTCCTCAGCCGGATAGATGACAGTTGTGTTGGGGTTGGGTTCAGCCATGGGTGGGTTAAAAGAAGAAAATGTTGTAACCGGACGGATGGCGCCAATGAAGAAACAATAAGCTACTCGGGGATTATTACTAATCTCCGAGGGGTTGCACTTATGTTACTGTACGTACGTTCCTTTACCCAATCCGTTTGGATTACCCGAATGTGTAGATGAGTGAGTGTCTGGTGAGTGAGTAAATTATGAGACACAAAGATGTAAGTGGTTCGGTCAAGTGTGACCTACGTCCACTGTAAAGAGCCGAGAATGTTATTACTTGGAGAGTACAAAGCATAAGAATCATTCTAGCCCTAGATACAAGTGATTAATTATCAATCTCTTTGAAGGGAGCTGGAGTCTTCTATTTATAATGAGGGTCGTGGGCTTGAGAAGAAGCCCATGACGAGTCTTGTGATCTTTGGGCCTTGGCTCGGCCCAACCGTCCTTGGTATCTGAAAAAGGCGGGAAAAGGACGTCCACTGTGGATGACGTCAGCGGTGAGTTTACCGGCAGACGTCTGGCAGCTTGTGACTGGTCGTTGGCGGCATGTTGTTCTGAACCGGCATGGTTGACTTACCTGCCGTCGTCTGACATGACCTTTGACAGCAGGTAAGCATGCCTGGTCAGAACAGTAGGGGCAGCATGGTGGAAGCATGGAACTAGTCACGTCACTGTTGAACCTCAGTGGTTGTTGGGCAACCACGGACACGTGTCTTTATCCTGTTGGTGATGTCAGTGATCCTCTGCAGGTAGATCTTCCTGACTCCTGATCTTCCGTACCTCGTACCTAAGAATGTTATGATGCGAAGCAGTTCGCGCGTTGGCTGACGCGCGCGTGTTTTCCACAGGTGTGTAGGGTTGTGACCCAAGTCTTTTCTGCCGGAACTGTGTTACGCGACTATTTCCTCGGATCCTTTGTTAGGCGGGGATAGGGAGGCCGCGTTCGCCTGGATTAGGCTCCCTATCCCTTCAACGGGCAAGATCGTTCAACATCACCGCCGAAGAGGCAAGGATAGACCCGAACGTGGTCGCAGGTACCTTCCTCATTAATTCTGTGTTTGCAAAAGTTTTATTTGATACGGGTGCGAACAAGTCTTTTGTCTCACACGAACTTATTCAGCACCCATATTTTATTCTTGAAAAGTTGCTTATTCCACTTGAAGTAGAAGTAGGTGATAACAAACATTTTGTTGTTTTTGACATATGTCGGGGCTGCACAATCATCATCGATGGGGAAGAGTTTTCCATAGAATTAGTGCCCATGAAGATGGGAGAATTCGAAATCATGGTTGGCATGGATTGGTTGTACAAACATCATGCCAACGTGGACTGCCACCGTAAGGTGATACAAGTAACATCGCCAAGCGGTGAGCGTATCACAATTCATGGAGAAGCAAGATACGCCCCCATCATATGCTCAATACTTGAAGCTAGAAAACTTATACAACACGGGTAGGGCTGCGAACGAACACGAACAAGGCCTTGTTCGTGTTCGTTTTTTAAGAAAATGATGTGTTCACGAACAGTTCATGAACACTTACCGAACGAGATTTTTCTGTTCATGTTCGTTTGTTAAGCAAACACTCATGTTCGTGTTCGTTTGTGTTCGTTTGTTAATTTTGCTCATGAATGCAAACGAACACAAACGGACATTAATGAACACAAACAAGTGTCCATGAACACAAATGAACACAAAGAAGTGTTCATGAACGGAAACAAACACAAACAGACATATATTAACTCTTGAATAACATCGAATTCGCATACATTAAGACATTAGTTAGATCCACCCAAAATATAACCTAATTGTCCAAACATACTTAGTACTGGAGAATGGGCATTGAAGGTGGATGGCAGAGGGTGTTGGAGGTAGAGGACATCAACACTGAAACGTGGAAACACATAATGAGTTTGGATACAAAAAGTAGGTTTATTGATCTCGTATAGTCATATATTTACCTCATATATATTATTTATTGGGTAAAACAAATAAAAATAAAAGAATATATAAAAAAGTATAAAAATGAAAAACCTTAATAAACTATCGAACATAAACGGACACGTTACCGAACGTTCACGAACATAAACGAACGAACGCGACCTCTGTTCATGTTCGTTCATTTAATTAAACAAACGAAATTTTTTGTTCGTGTTCGTTCATTTATTAAACGAACGAACACAAACGAACTTCCCGCCGGACGGTTCATAAACTGTTCGCTGAAAGTTCAGTTCGTTTGCAGCCCTAAACACGGGTGCAAGGCATATCTAACTCATGTAACCAACACCCGAAACGAAGTCATGCAGCTTCAAGGTGTACTGGTAGTGCGGGAATTCCCTGATGTTTTCCCAGATGACTTGCTAGGTATTCCGCCTGAGCGGGAAATCGAATTTGGGATCGAACTAATCCCGGGAGCCAAACCGGTGGCTAGGGCACCATATCGCTTAGCCCCATCTGAGCTCAAGGAGCTAATGACACAATTGCAAGACCTTCTTGACAAAGGCTTTATCCGACCGAGTGTATCCCCATGGGGAGCGCCGGTGCTATTCGTGAAGAAGAAAGACGGTAATCTTCGCATGTGTATAGACTATCGAGAGCTAAACAAGCTCACGGTCAAAAACAAGTACCCGCTACCACAAATTGATGATCTATTCGATGAACTTCAAAGTGCCAATTGGTTTTCCAAAATCGATCTGAGATCGGGTTATCATCAACTCAAGGTAAGGGAAGCCGATATACCCAAGACCGCATTCCGGACACGCTATGGACATTATGAGTTCCTCGTGATGTCATTCGGATTGACGAATGCTCCCGCAGCTTTCATGGACCTCATGAACCGAGTGTGTAAACCAATGTTGGACAAATCCGTAATCGTATGTATCGACGACATCCTCATCTATTCCAAAAGAGAGGTGGAACACGCTCGCCATCTATACGAGGTACTCGAAACACTTCGAAAGGAGAAACTTTATGCTAAGTTCTCGAAGTGCGCCTTTTGGCTTCGAGAAGTTCAATTCCTCAGGCACGTGATTAGTGCCGAGGGTGTACTGGTGGACCCTTCCAAGATCAAGGTGGTATCTAAATGGAGCCCACCTAAAAATCCGTCCGAGGTCCGAAGTTTTCTAGGACTCGCGGGTTATTATCGAAGATTTATTCAGGACTTTTCAAAAATTGCCACCCCACTAACCAAGCTGACCCGTAAGGAAGAGAGGTTCAAATGGGGTGAGGAGCAGGACAAAGCCTTCAATATTTTAAAAGACAAACTCACACATGCCCCCGTGCTCACACTACCCGAAGGGACGGAAGACATGGTGGTGTATGCAGATGCCTCACACCTTGGGTTGGGTTGCGTACTCATGCAACAAGACAAGGTCATCGCCTATGCCTCGAGACAATTAAAAACCCATGAAACCAAGTACCCAACTCACGACCTTGAGCTAGCAGCGGTTGTGTTTGCGCTCAAAATCTGGAGGCATTACCTATACAGGGTAAAAATCACGATTTTCACGGACCACAAGAGCCTTAAGTACTTATTTGATCAAAAGGAGTTGAATATGAGACAAAGACGATGGTTAAAAACACTAAAAGACTACGACTGTGAAATTCGTTACCATTCGGGTAAAGCGAAGCGGGTGGCCGACGCCTTGAGCAAGAAGGAGGATCATACTCCTATCCAAGTGAGGGCGATGCAACTCATCATCACTTCGGGCCTTATCGATCGGATCCGGGAGGCTCAAGCCAAAGCCTTAAAAGAGGAAAACTGGAAGAAAGAAAGAATTAAAGGTCAAGTTGATGACCTTGAACGGGTAGGACAAGTCGCCTACCGGTTAGAATTTCCAGAAGAACTTAGTGGCATCCACAACACATTCCATGTGTCGTATCTCAGAAAATGTTTAGCGGATCAAGCGACATATGTACCAATGGAAGAGATCGAGATTGATGAAAGATTGAACTATGTGGCACGACCCATAGAGATTCAACACCGAAAGGTGAAGCTTCTCAAAAATAAGAGTATCAACCAAGTAAAAGTCAAATGGGATCATAGAAAGGGTTCGGACACCACGTGGGAGTCCGAAGAAGAAATGAAGCACCTATATCCTCACCTATTCGGTATGTCACTAGTTTCGCGGACGAAACTCTCCTTAAGGGGGGTGGAGTTGTAACACCCCAAAAACCGTTTATCATCTTTAATCTTGATTAAGCGAATAATAGGATAGCTACTAACCAAGCATGACGAATGAATATTAGTAAATCCCTATCTTGGCCTAAATACTCTCACAATACTATTTGATTAGTGTTATGGCATTAAAAACATATTTGCTAAACAAAAGGGGCAATCTTGACAACTCCCCAAAGTTAATATGTTGTATGGGAAATAAAATGCAAGAGCATCTCCATAAAGCAGGAGATCGATCTTGGCACCACAAAAACACACACACAACACACACTTAACCCTTAAGCTCAAGAACAAGTCCAATTCAAGGCCAAATCGAAGGGCTCTTGCTTGCATTTACCCTAAAACGGGTCATCTAGGCCTAACAAACCTCTAGGTAACATTCAATTGGCTTGATTTGTTGATTTGTTTCATATGTGGTTAAGTGATAATTATAGGTTATTCTAAAAACGTGAAATTAAGAGTTGGTAGAGGTTGCTCTAGTACTAGAGGGTCTCATTATATGCTAAATTGTGTGTGTTTGACATAATACTTGTGTAATGAAGGATTCATAAGAATCCAAGTTATTGAAAGTATTGGGTTTTTGATGAATTGATATGAATTCCTTTAAAAACTAGAAAAAGATCATCTATGTTATAATCATGAGTGAAATCCTTGCTTGTAATGTTAAATATATACTATGGGTGTTGTAATTGAGTTTAAAATGGGTCAAGGAGATCTTGAAGCCATATAAATAACTTGGTTAAAAAGGCGCCTACAAGGTGTTTGATGAAACGCCTTAATGAAACTCGATTTCAATTGAGGCAAAAGTCCTTTTGATAAAACTGGTATGAGTATGTAAAATTGCACCTATGAGCAAGTATCTAAACATGAATGTGAACTATCCAATCTAGGTGCAAAACTTGAGTCATTGGGAAGCCACTCGAGCAAGGATTCAAAGCAAAAAGGTCACGACTAAGGTAAGTCATATCTATGACTTTGTAGGATATATATATATATATATATACATATATGCTCATGTTGGGTGATTAAATCGTGGGGATATCTTTAGATGAGATGAGATTGTGATTTCCAAGGGTTATAAGAAAACATCATGTTTAGATCACGTTGCAAGTCATAGAGACCGAGCGAACAAGACCGATAGAAATGGCACATGTGGCCATGGACACGAGGCATCGCAAACCCGGTATAAATGACTTGGGCGGAGGTCACCTAGTCGAGTTGGGGCTTGACAAGCATAGAAAAATCATTACTAGGCCTTGGAAATCATAAAATCTTAAAAACTTGGATGTATGCAAAAGTTAACGGGTCAACATATTGATGGACATATAATTCAGGGTTCTTGGGTTAGAAATCGAACAAGGAATTCAAATATACATCTAATCATGTTTGTATTACGCACGAGAACCCTTAAACGTGTCCTTGGAAGCCCCGAGAGCGGTTTTAGACGGACCCAAAAGGGGCAACTTGGTGCTGAAACATTTCGGACCTTGTCAGGATTTGGTGTAGGATACGCCACTTTTGGAGTTGCCTACGCCAATTGCCTACGTCAATGGCATAGGATACGCCAATTTTGGCATAGGATACGCCAACGTCAGAGTGCCTACGCTGATTTCTGCTGTCCTACGCCACCAAATGCCCTCTCCCTACGCCAATAGCGTAGGATACGCCAAAACTGGCGTAGGATACGCCAAATCAGGCAAAATTCATTTTTTTTTGTATTTTGCATCTAAATTCAATCATAATAACATATTTATGGGTTGTCTAACTGTGATAAACCCTTAGGTACTCAGCTACATGAACCGGATGATGATCGAGGCTTATTTGAAGAACCGAACATGCTTAACTCGTCCATTTCCGCAATGTTTTGAAAAACTTATGAAGATACTTGGTTATTTTGTAATATGCTAAGCCGTAACTATAATTTAGGATGTTTGTACTAATAAATGACGCTTTTGAATGTTAATGCGTTAAAGTAAACTATGAAATGCTTTAGCTTTCCAAGTACAAACCAAGTATATTATCGCTTAACTACCCGGAGTACGGGAAGGGTCTTACACCATCCAGAGATTTACCACCTTCAAGATTGCAACACTTTTCAGGTGAGTTTGCTGTTGCTAGATTACTACTGCCATGGCGATGCTTCTTTCGTTTGCCCTTCTGGGATGAGTTTGCTGCTGCTGGAGCATTACCTGAGAACCTATATTGACTTGTTTTAGCTTATCGTATATATGTGTTTTATCATGTATACCGAATTACTAAGTGGAAAAAAATTGTTTTGTATGCTAATTTATATTTATAATAAGAAATGAATCTTTTTTTTATAAAAAACACAAATATCATGGTTAAAATACATAAAACACACTTAAAAAATAAAAAAAAAATGGGTCTCCACGGCTAGTGGAAATGTTTCCTCAAAAAAAAAAAAAAAAAAAAAACATTTTATGTAAAATCAAATCATTGCCAATGATTACTAATCATTGCAGGGGCTACCACGGCTAGGGCTGGCAATTTAGACACGAACACGATAACCTGACATGAGCCTACACGATTTTAACAGGTTTCATGTTTGGCCTTAACAGGTTTCGTGTCTATAACATGTCGACACGTTAAGACCTGTTTATTTTCGTGTCGTGTTCGTGTTTACCTGTTTCGTGTTCCTGTCTTATCATGTACATGTCTTATCGTGTTTCTTATCATGTCTTGTCGTGTCTTGTCGTGTCTTGTCATGTTAACTTATTTTACTAGGTGTTCCTTATCATGTCTTATCGTGTTAACCTGTTATACACAGGTTCGTGTTCGTGTTTACAAGTTTCGTGTTCGTGTCTTAACAGGTCCGTGTAACCTGTTATGCCAGCCCTAACCACGGCCAGTGGAGACCTCCACGGCCCGTGGTTTTATGTTTTTTGCTCTCCACGGCCCGTGGAGGGGATGTCTGAATAAAAAACAGGGATGTCCCCCTTGCGAGCGAATTGTCAAAAAAGGACGAAAACAAGCTCGTCACAAACTTGTTCGAATGCCCGTGATAACTTGGTTGATCTAAACTTGGATGACAATGATTTCGAGGAGGAATTGAGTTGCCCACCCGATAGAGATAAGTCAAAGAAGAGGGCGCAAAGACATCTTCTTCGGCTTCGGGCTTGGGTAAAGGTAAAGGTGCGGCGTATGAGCTTAATGAATCCCATCCCCTAGCAAGTAAATGACTTAAATGCAAATATTGTTCAATTCAATATCATTCGATTAAAAAAAGGCTCAAGGTGAAGAAAAATCTCCAGGATGCTTTCGAAAAAAATTGACTGTGAAAGAAAAACGGATACGCTTGTAAACGAACCGAACATTCATGAACTGTTTGTGAACTTGTTCCTTGGGAAGTTTGTTTAGTTGAATGAACAAACGTGAACAAACGTTGTGATCGTTCATTTATGTTTGTTTAAGTTTATTAATTAAATAAGTAGTTATATTTATATAAATACAAACATAAATTGGGCTTTAGCTTCTTGTATAAATATAAGCAATTAGTAGTTGGGGTTTTTAGTAATACAAAATCGTTTACATTTATTATGTCCGTGAACGTCCGTTTATATTCGTTCATGAACTATTCGTTTAGGTTCTAAACGAACGAACATGAACATAACAAATTTTTTAATGAACGAACATGAACACAAAAATGTGTTCGATTATGTGTTCGTGTTTGTGTTTAGTTAAAGTTAAATGAACAAACACGAACATGCCTTTGTTCGTGTTCGTTCGATCATGTTCGTGTTTGTTCGGTTCGTTTATAGGCTTAATGTGACAACCTGCACCCTTCACTTTTCATAAATGTGCATAATTGGTTCCTCAACTATTTCAAAATTTTCATTTTTAACCCTCGTATTTTAATAGGACCAAAATTCACAATTTAATAAACTTATAATTTTTATAAATAAAAGTATGCACGTTTTATACTCACATCTACACCCGAGCACGTATGTTTCAGACCTTGATACTCAAAGCCCTTAATTTTCGGTCCTAAAACAACTTAGAAACCGAATGAAACAAGTCCAAAACTTAAAATTGATTAAATTAGAAAAAAATAATTTTTTTAGCTTTCGCGGTCCGCTGAGACAGTCAAAGTCCTAGTCAAAGTCTCAGTCAAAATCCTAGTCAAAGTCATAGTCAAAGTCTTAGTCAAAATCTTAGTCAAAGTCCTATTAAAATATTCAATTCATCTTAAAACCTTACGTTATTGTGTTGACCAATTTTAAAGCTTAATTGAATCCAAAACTAGTATAAAAACTCACCTATGACCCATTACACTTTGCACCTCTAAATCGATTGTTTCAATTCGATTAAACTCTCCCTCATACCTTTCTTCTAGAGTATATTACTTCTACATTTGAAGCTTTGATTATAAGCTCTTGTAATTGGCGAATTGGAAGCTTGATATTTTTCCTATTCAGTTTCTTTTCTTCTAAATTGGACTAGTTTCGTTGTTGAATCTTTGGATTCCTCGCATTTTCACGCTTGCTTAGTCATCTAGTCATTTGGCGAAAGTGAGTATTTCCTATCCCCTTTTTTTATTCACTTTTGGGGTGTTACATGTACACTTATACAAATTACAAATACAAGTTAACATTTTTACAATACAATTCTAGTACTATGTGCATTTGCTTACAAACGTGCTTTATGCTTAGACATTACATGTAGAATACATTTGTACTTAGTGAAATCATTAACCATGTACAAGCCGACCTTAACATTGGATAGCGCTATTGGATTGACAACCCACCTAGGTGATTCTCCCCCTTTTTCATCGAAGAATCCATGGTCATTGTTAAGTTATTATCCATTTATTGGATAAGTACACCGCCGTTCATTTTAGTACATTTATACAGTCACAGGATTGATTTCGCTCATTTGTATGTTACATAGTTTACATAATTGCACTGTAGCTTTGCATTTGAATTGTATAACATTTTCCAACTTACTATATATATTAAAACTAGGAATGCTCACCAACATTTCATATGTTGACAAAACTTATTTTGTACATGTTTCAGGTGCAGTTTGATCTTAGTTCCATAGCATTGGATTTTAGTGCTTGCTTTTAATAATTTATTTCAAATTTCATGTTTTGTTCAGACTTATGTATTTTTCCCATTTCATCCATGTAAGACAATTTAAATTATTCAATAATATATTTACATTTTAGTACCATGTGCTTTTGAACAATTGTCACTACGTGACACCTTGATGATTCCGCCATCGGTTGGGGTGTTACACTTAAAAACAGTAGACTATCAGACCAAGATGTTGGTTAATTTTGTTATGGTAAGGATACCTATATTTAAGAAACCGCCACTAGTGTTTAATTGGTTCGGTTTTTCAGTTTGGTTTTATCGGTTGGTTCAGTTATGGTTCGGTTATTTCATTTTTTTGCTCACCTCTAGGTCTGATCTATAGTTTTCACAAACAATTTTGTAATACTCCACATTTCCGTAGCCATAATATTCTAGGTCAAGTCTCCTATTAGCAACAGTCATCGTATCATAGTCCCAAAATGTACAATAATATTGACGCTTATAGTCAACCCCAGAGCCGACTTAGAAGAAAGTATTTTGAAGTTAGGGCTTTAGGCCCTAATCCAATCTAATAGTACCCTATAATTTAAAAGTATTTTTTATATATATGGTATATTTTTTGTAATATTTTTTGAACGATCAACTAAAGTATTGCCGGGTACTCTGTACGCGGCCCCCAATGGCCGAAAGGGGCCCCAGACGGCCTCTAGTCCGTACGGACAGAGCCCTTCGGCCCACCCATCTCCTGTTCCAAGGAAACCCAGCCCACAAACCCGCCCGAAGGCACGACGGTAGTGAACCGGTAAAACCTGGAGGGATCAGAAGTCGAACCCATGATCACAAGGGTCAAGGGTCTCTCTATCACTTCCCAACCACCTACCCCACCACAAGGGTGGGGGTATCCATCACATGCCTCCCGTGGGTATCGAACCCGGCTCCCCCAAAGAGAGAACCGGCCTTTTTACCACTAGGCCACATGATCAGGATATATGTCTTATTTGTTATATTTATCATGCAAATAGTTCTAATGCTTCAAGCATTGTTATCTTCACATTTTAATTTGTTTTTTTTTTAGTTTTGCAAAATGGTCCATTTTAATATTTGCTTCACAAAATTGAGCCGACCTTGGTCAACCCCTAAACCCCAAGGAACAATATGTTTTGTTCTCCCTTATTAATACAATATGCTAACATCTTTTTATTTAGCATCCGGTTTAAAATTTAACTTTGTCAAAAGTAAATTCTTTGACTGCTAGTAAGAACGATCAGATTCCAACCATGACAAAATATATTAATGTCAGCCTGTCAGGTGAGTTGTTTCCTTTCGTGTACTTGGCAAACATGAATCTCGTCAAACACCCCCGATGATTGATAAATTTTGCACTAAGCTTGAAAGTTTGTTAACGTTAATAAAAGTTGTCATGAGAAGTCACATAGTATTTTTTTTTTTTTTGAACGGCCAACTAAACAACGTCGGGTACTTCGTACGCGGCCCCCCAGTCAGTGGCGAAGCTTGACCCGAAGGTTCGGGGGGTCGGGAGATACCGGGGGGTTTGAAGTCACTAGTTTCGAGGGGTCGAAAACCAGTTTCGGGGGGTCGAAACCCTATATTTCCAAAATTTTCTATACGAATACTATATAATCGGAACTTCTCCGCAAAAATTCGGGGGGGGTCGGCCGCCCCCGCCCGCCCCTACTAAGCTACGCCATTGCCCCCAGTGGCAAAGACAGAGGCACAGCCCGGCCCACCCCGGACGCACGAAGCCCCTAGCCTGCCCGACAGCCCGCTTCCAGGAAAAACGTCCGACCCGCATACCCGCCCGAAGGCACGACAGTAGTGAATCGGTAAAACCTGGCGAGATCAGGACTCGAACTCATGACCATAGACCATGAGTCATCCATCATTTCTCATTGTGTCATGGGAATCGAACCTGAGACCTCCAAGAGAGATCCCTAGTCCATTCACCAACTAATAAAACTTTTCACTTTGTCGTTAAAAATAAAATTGATGTTACAAATAGTTTAATAACAAAAGAAAAACAATGAATATCGTAAATTTTTCCAAGTTAATATTACTTCTATTTTTACAAACACTTCTGACTAAAAACTAAAAAGTTTATTTTATTTAATGTTAAACACTTCAGACTAAAGTATTAAAACAGAAAGTATCCAGCATGAAGAAAAACTTGTCGGCTATTATGCACTTTTTGTTGGTTCATTCAAAATTCTATGTTCCAAAACATCAAAGTTCTTTGATAAAATGCTAACACCATGATTGATACCTACTTATGTATTATTATATGAGCTATTATTGATATTTTATCTTATGATGAAAGAAGGAATTATTCTAATATACCAGTGAGCGTTTTTTTATACATTATATGCATATTATATACAAGGGATTGGAGTATCTACAATCTACATACGCATTTGACAATTGACAATGCATTTGATTAGGTTTTCCACTTAGAGTTAGGGGTGTTGAGTTTCGAGTTTGGGGGTTACAGAATTTCGCATTGACAAAACTTGAAAATGAGACATATATATGTTTACTAGTCAGGTGCCCACGCGTTGCGGCGGGTTATAAAATTTAGTTAACATGTGCATTGTGTGTTGTACTTTAAGCAATTATACTGTAAAACTTAAATTTAAGAGGTCAATAAGAAATGTATTATAATATAGTATAGATGATTTCGGTTCATTTACTTTTGTTTTCGTTCCGGTTATTACTTAACCATAACATATCATTTTTAAATTAAAAAAACTATAGCAATACTATACTCAAATTAAAGAGAAAAAATGTTCGTTTATACGGTATATTAATATTAGGAAAATATTAACGTATAAAAAAAATTATGGACGTTTAAAAATGGTAGTTGGTTAAAATAAGGGTAAAGAGTGTAATTTTTGTATTTAAATAGAAAAAGTTAAGGGAAAATGTGTAAGTATTGTATAAAAGACATATTTGCCCTCAAAAAGTAGTTAACATATGCATTGTGTATTGTACTCTAAGAAATCATGCTTGTAAAACTTAAATTTTAAGAGATGCTTGTGAAATGTATTATAAGATAGTATAGATGTGTCATGTTATACACACTTATAATCATGTCGTGTTTGAGTCGGTCAGTTTATTTTTCATTTGTGAGTCTGAGTAACACTTAGTGACTTAGCAACAATTTAAACAACCAAATACTAAAACTTAAAATGAAACTTTCTTTTGGGATTGGTGTCTTTTTTAAGTGTTATTATAGGGCTACAAACGAAATGAACTTTCAGTGAACAGTTCATGAATTGTTCGGCGGAAAGTTCGTTTTTGTTCGTTCGTTTAATAAATGAACGAACAAACATGAACATAGGTTGTGTTCGTTCGTTTATGTTCGTAAACGTTCGGTAACTTGTTCGTTTATGTTCATTCGTTTATGATCATTCAAAGACTTCAAGTATAAGACGTGAACTTAGCTTTTTTGAGACACTACTTTATTATGTTTACCAATATTATAGTAAATACTAAGTATGTTTGGATACTTAGGTTATAATTTGGGTGGATCTGTTTAATGTCTTAATATATGTGAATTCGATGTTATTCAAAAGTTAATATATGTTCGTTTGTGTTTGTTCTCGTTTATGAACACTTGCTTGTGTTTGTTTGTGTTCATGAATGTTCGTTTGTGTTCGTGTGCGTTCATGAACAAAACGAACACAAACGGACACGAAAACGAGCGTTTTCGTAACAAACGAACATGAACAGAAAATCTCGTTCGGTAAGTGTTCATGAATTGTTTATGAACACGTATATTTCTTAACAAACGAACACGAACAATGTCTTGTTCGTATTCATTTGGTTCATTTGCAGCCCTAGGTGTTAATGTTTCTCAACTCTAATTCCTATCAACAACCTTCAGTTTATATCTTTAGCTCGAGATTAAAGGATCACAATAGAAAAGATGGGGATGGATGGTTAGAACTAATGTCGATAAAGATTTAAAGATAATTTTCTTTTCTTTTTTTATTTTTATTTCATCTCCAGTGGGGCAGGGGTTTGTAATTAATAGACTAGAGTTTGCAATTCGACGCAGCTTGTTACCCGTCTACCTTATATTTTGATGTAACTTTCATATTTCATTTTAACGAATTTCATGAATCTAAAAAAACAATATTTTTGAATGTTAATAGTTAGATGAAAATTTAAAAATCAAAATGGCAAACTTAACTTTTAACACTTTAAATAACCACCTCCAAACTAAATATTGACTTTTAAAAAAGCCTTAAATAGGTTGTGTTTTGGACTTTTGGTAGACTGTTTAATAAAACATGTTATATTAAGCAACCTAAAACCTGATTACTTTCTAAACAACATTTTTTTTGGAAAGTAGTGTTTCAGCGGTAAATCCCGTGTTGGAAAGCGACCACTGCCTAGGATTGAATCTCATATGAACCACACGGGTTTCTCCTTTCAAACCCAACGGTTATTTTTCGGTGGAACGTGGGAATCGAACCTGAGACCAAACCCGGACATGAACCCTCCAAGGAGGTAAACCTTCCCACCTCAAACCAGCTGGGCTAGAGATCATTGGCTTCTAAACAACATTTTAATATGTATTATATAAAATCGATATCATAAAACCTGCTATAAAACTCTAATCAATATCATAAAACCTGCTATAAAATTCTTTCATTCTTCGCAAAACGGAATGTCTTTTTCCGGGTGGTCGTTTATTCCGGTTGTCATTATTTTTCATTCTTCTATTTGCGTCCTTCTTGTTTCAACCAAATATTTTCCTCGACTTCCAGTTGCTTCAATTTTACTTTTTCTGCCTGCGTATCACTAAAGGTATGTTTGAAGGCTTGCAATTCAGCCACCAAATTATCTAGCTTCGAACCGCTCCCGCTCTCTGATGCGACTTGTTTTTTTACAGCCCGTTGCCTTTTGGCTTTATCCCTTCCTATGGGACGTAGCTCCTCTGGAACGGGATCATCGTCAAACTCAGGGTCGTCGTTGATATCTATTTGATAACGACCGGTCAAGCCTCACATGCTATAACTGTCAGACTCAAAATTTTTAGATCGTTTGGCGCTTGCAGCCTCGTTTGGAATCGGCGCCTGAAGAAACAATAAGTATCCCGGGGATTATGGCTAATCTCCAGGTGGTGTATACTTATGTTACTACGAATACGTTCCTTTACCCAAACCTTGTGAATGTGAGTGAGAGTGTGTGATGGCAAAAGTAAGAACACAAGGATGTAAGTGGTTCGGTCGGGTATGACCTACGTCCACTGTGAAGAGCCGGGAGTATTATTACTTGAGAGAGTACAAATCATACAAGTAAACCTAGCTCTATGTTACAAGTGAATTGTTTCAGATCCTTTTGAAAGGAGTTGATGTCTTCTATTTATAGTGGAGGTCGTGGGCTTAACGAGAAGCCCACGACGAGTCTTGTTCTGAACCAGCATAGTTGACTTACCTATTGGCTGCTGATGAGACCTCTGACAGCAGGTGAGCATGCTTGGTCAGAACGGTAAAGGCGGCATGGTGGATGCATGGAACTAGGCACGTCACTGTTGCACGTTAGTGGTTATTGGGCAACCCCTGACACGCGTCATTATCCTGTTGGTGGTGTCAGTGATCTTTTGCAGGTGGATCTTCCTGACTCTTGATCCTCCGTACCTCGTACCCGAGAATGTTGTGATGTGAACTAGTCCGCGCGTTAGCAGACGCGCACGTGCTTTCCACAAGTGGGTGAGGTCTTGTGAATCAAGTCTTCTCCGCGGAACTAGTCTTGCGCGAGTATTTCCGCGGGTCCTCGTGGAGTGAGGATAGGGATGTCGCGTCCGCCCGAATTGGGCTCCCTATCCCTTCAAGTCCCCCTAGTCTAGGGCTTCTCCTGTCCTTGATTCGAGGTTAGGTGGAGCGCTAGACTGAATTAAAAATGAGTCGCGGATGATAGCTCGTCTGCTTGTGTTGTTGATGTGTTGCAAAACACATCTAATTTCCTATGTATTTTGTATATTGTTTGGTCAAGTTTGTATTCATTTCGTATCAGTTTTATTATTTATTTATTTATTTTATTATTTTATAGGTGTTTGGAGAGAATGAGCTCAAAACGAATGAATTTTAATCGAGATACCAACAATTGAGAGCAGGTGTTCATGAACGTTGGAGCGTAGACGAAAAACTTTGGTCAAGTCAAGAACACCCAAGTCTAAAGCACCGAGTATAATACTATCTATAATAATAATAATAATAATAATAATAATAATATAAAAATGGACTTAAGTCCATGTGGACTTACGAAAAGAATGAAAAAAAGAAGTCAAAGCCCAAGATTAAAAAAAAAAAAAAAAAAACCTACGACAATTATTAGAGGGGCGCAAAATTTTATATAAAGGGGCAGAATTTATCTTGGACAAGGGGCACAACATCGAAGACAAGAAAAGGGAGACAGCCGCAAAGCAGAAGCAGAACTCGGGCAACATCAAAGCAAAATTGGAGAGGGAATTTTCAAGGAGTAGGAGGCTTGGAGCCATTAGTGAAGGCCTATGTTGCACGGGAACGAGAAACGGGTACGGATACGGGAACGGGAAACGGCAAAACTCAAAAAATCAAGAAACGGGTACGTCATGGGTACGGCAACAAAAAAATATAAAAAAATAAAAATATATTTAAAAATTTCAAAATTGATATATATTTTGTATAAATTAATAAGTATAAGGACCAAATGTTAACTTGTAGAGATATTGGGGGTTAATTGTTTAATTACACAAACCAATCTTATGTAACAATTTATAAGTTTCAAGAACTAAAAGTAAAGTATTGAAAGATAGAGGGTTAAACCTAAAAGTTAACTAACCCTAAAAAGCTAACACACACATAACTAATACTAACAGCCGCAAACATCCAACAGCCTTCTTCTTCATCTTCCAAACCAGAAAACTCTTCATCTTCCAAACCAGAAAAGAACACAGAGAGCAAACAACAAACAACTTTCTTCTTCATTTTAAACTTAGACTTTAGAGAGGAAGGGCCGAAGGGTTTGAAGAGAAGAACATGAATCGTTCTTTGTATGAGATCAGAACATGAATCGTTCTTCTTCATCTTAAACTTTGACTTCTGGAAACATTTTAGAAACGGTACCCAAATTACGAAACTGCAGCGGATACGACGTTGACTTCTCGAATCGGTCAAGGAAGTGGGTTGGAAACGATTCGGCCCGTCCCCGTACACGTTTCCGTACCCATGAAGCTTCGGGGACGTGGTACAGCACCACATCCACGTTTCCGTGCATCAGAGGTGAAGGCTTGGGTTTGTTTATCTAAAACACTAGTTTTGGTTTTTGATTACTTTGTGTTTTCAACTAATTGATACTATGTTTTATTATTTTTTTGAACCTATGTTTTCATTGATTTCCATGACTATGAGTAGCTAAATATTTAGTGCTACCTAGGTATTGATGATGGGTGACAACTGAATAATAGTTTTCGGGTTGGATCTATATTATGTTTTGGATAATGTTTTGGTAAAGGTTTTCTAATAAGGTTTCTTTTGTATATGCGTGCTTGATATCTGAATATTAATTCTTGTTTCGCTAAATTCTAGTTTAATTGATTTTGTATCTTTTGATCTAGGGTTTTGTGATTATCTTAGACTTGGTGTTTTTGATAAATCTTGTGGTTGCTAGACGTAGTAAACCCTAGAAACAAGCTAATTAATTATTTGGTAATTTAACATTCTACCACCTTTGAGACCGAGAGGAGATTAGGTGTCAGTGTGTCTAGCTTGGTAGGTATTCGGGACTGTGGTCTGCACGAGAGTGAGTCACCCCTAGCGTGCCTGTTTTGTTAGCATCCTGTGTTAGAAACCTGTTAGAATAACTATCCCTTGCATCCCTTACACATCCCGGATGTATTGTTTCTGAGGGGGCCGAGAGGACATTCAGATTTAGGATACCTTAGCATAGTTTGGAGAGACCGAGAGGTAATCTGAACCCGAGACCGGTGAGTTTTCACACTTCCCTAGATTCAGTATTGCGACATGTTGGAGAGTGATTCGCGTTCCAGTGTTGGTCTAGTTTAGTGTATCTTAAGATCCCGGTAGCCAAAATCCATTTATCCGATCCCGGGAGCTATAAGTCAGTCACCTTGATTATTACCTAGGTAGTCATTTTCTCATTACTTGATCTCATCCTGTTCTACTTGTTCGATTGCTTTGTTTGAGTTGTTTGCATTTTATTTACTTTAATTTTATATTTTTTTAGTAGTTAATTAAATCACCATCACTTTAATTTATTAGACTAGGACTCAACGAAAGCTTAGTACCGAGAGCCGCTGCTACTGTGTTCACGGTTCGATACTCGGACTTATTTACTTTACTACTTTAGACCGGTACACTTGCCGGTAGTGTGTGGTTTAGTGGGTATTTCCCTTTTAAAACTTGTTTTGAAATTAATTGGACTTAAATTATATTTATCACACATTTCACGCATCAGTTGTCTTGATGGAGAGTAGACGGAAAACGTCTTTGCCTACATTTACTTCAAAGTTCCGCGAACCGTGATGCGTCATGGCTTGTCTTGACAGAGAGGAGGCGGAGTGTAACATTATGCATTCAAACACTTGTACGTTACGATTACCATGAATATAAAATGTCAAGTCCCATTATTATTAGTCGTATTTAATTATTGTGGCGTTTTTAGAACCCTAACACTATATTATTTATATATAATATACATATATATATATATATATATAGATTAATTACAAAAAAATAATATGTTGGGGCCGGGATTCGAACCCGAGCCCTCAGCCGAGTCACAAGCCCAACCCACACCACCATTTGGTCTGTACACACATATTGTTCAAATTCCAACTTATAATTATTATAACACGTCTTTTAATCCTTCACAGTTGACTTGGAAAGTCAACTGTGACAACAATCACCATAATCATCTCAATCAAACGCGTTATTAACCTCAATTTGGTAAGATTGCATGATGTCCGGCCTTATACGCGTACAACCCATGAACAATTATCATCAATTCATTCCAATTATAGCCAATTATACGCGTATACATTCAAACCGAGGTCAAACATTCCAATTCTACGATCCAGACTTCATCACTATAAATTGAACATCCTAAACCATCCCAACTCGCCGAATACTCTCTTCCAACCCCCAATTTCTTATTTAAATCTGTTGTTCTTGTGTTTTTGATCGTGTTTTGACTTCGAGCATTGACTGACCAATTCTTATTCAATCGTGTTTGTAAGTAACGTTTCTCTTGTGGGTTTTGATCTTCGGCAATCACACAACAATAACCCTATGCTTAATTGGGTTATTGTTGTCTGAATCAGTTAATTGCAAAATCTAGGGTTCGAAATCGTATTTGGGGAAGAACACCAAACAGAACTTGGTTTTATAATTAAAAAGAACTGAAATCAAACACAACCCCTGATCTAGATCAGGTCGTTGTGTCTGATGTTGTTAATCAATATCACGCGGGTTCGAGTCCCTTCCAAACCGGTTTTTACTCTTTTATTTTAAAACAATTATAAATCAATTTCTATTATTGTATATAATTAATTTAATCAGGAATCAAACGTTCTCAGGGTCCAGACCAGTTGGTCTGGGCTTGTGATTTAAAACCAACGAACCGGCCTAAGGCCCGGGTTCGAACCACGGCATCAACAACATCTTTTTTTAAATACATATATATATATATATATATATATATATATATATATTCCTTTATATTTTAAAAAATTCATTTTAAAATACTTAAACTCTTTTATAAATTCTACAAAAATTATATTATGTTAATCTAGTGAAAAAGTTTTACATACAACTTTTAGTTTTCAAAAATTTATTTATTTAATATATATAATAAATAAATCAAGTTTATTCTATTTTATTTATAAAATTCTATAAGAATATCAAAACAATTTTATAAATTTCCACAAAAATTATTCTGAGTTTTTACAACAATAAACTTCTCTGAAATGATTTTTATTTCTGAAAAATCATTTATTTAATATTTTTAATCAATTTTTGTTAGTTTTAATCATCAATAAATCATAATAAATTCATTTTTTTAATATTTTTGCACCAAAATTTTATATAAATTATTTTTGATTATTTGGAACAGAAATATAAATTTTAATCTAATAATTCTTTAATTTTAGTATTTTTAAATATTAAAGTTAAATTTTGACAATTTGAAATAAATAGATTTAATATTCTATTTTTAAGAAAATAATTTTATAAAAATTATTTTTATACTTTAAACTCATTATTGTGACCATCTTTGAATCAAATTTTATAAAAAGACTTTTGTTTAATTATTTATCAAATTTCTCTCAATTATCAAACATTTTAATTATTAATCAAACAAGCACTTATCCCCAATTCGAAGCCCTAGAATATATATTTGTAGACTAGAAATACTTAGACATATTTGTTACCTTAATTATAGGGTAATACTTGGCATTGTTGGGCAACACAATATTCTTTTTTTTTTTACAAGATATAACATTTTGCTAAGGTGAGTTTTACATAGCCCCTTTTCTATTTATCACCGTTTTTGGGGTGAAACATGTTACAACATTCTATATGCAATTCAATCATCAAAGTGTCTATGTGTTTTTCTATGTTGCATTATGTCTTGAACATGACTAGGGTAAGCACAATTCTAGCATAATCATTAACATTGATCAGTCGACGGTATACAATGATAGATCTATTGGACTGACAATCCCACCCGGATACGTGCCTCCTACAAAGGTAGCGTGGGTGATTGTTATCGCATAACATAAACGAGTGAACCATGAGCGTATGAGATGTACCACAATACAACAGTCACAAGGGTTGATTATGCACTCGATTTACTTCTAGTATGTTTTCACATATGGACTAGACTTGCCATGACACTTGAATTGTACAAGTTTTATTCAATTATCAAAACCTATGTAATTCTCACCAACTGTTGTTGACCCAAAATATTTTCAAATTTAACATGTTTCAGGTTATTGCTTGCTCGAAGATTAGAGTTAATACTTGAAGATGCGTAGCTAGTATTTGTTGTTTTGATGTACAAATTCTTAGAACAATTGTATGTAATTTATTTAAATCATTTATTGAAACTTATTATTTACCATGAGCTACTGAACAATCATCAAAACGTGACATCCCGATGTTTCCGCCATCGGTTGGGGTGTTACACGGAGAACGTCTTTATCGGCTTTTTCGTCAAAGTTTCGCGAACCATGACGTGTCATGCCTTGTCTTGACAGAGAGGGGGCGGAGAACGTCTTTATTCGCTTTTACGTCAAAGTTCCGCGAACCGTGACGTGTCATGCCTTGTCTTGACAGAGAGAAGGCGGAGAACGTCTTTATCCGCTTTTACGTCAAAGTTCCGCGAACCATGACGTGCCCTGCATGCTCTTTGTGATAAATGCGTTCCTATACTTGGAGTAAATGCAGGGTGATGCATTTAATTTGTCGTCAATCATTTGAATTTATGGCGCCTAAAATTCGAATGTGGATAACGTCATGGGGAAGTTTGGCAGGCGTGTCAGACAGCTGTGTGACATGTTGTCTGCTTTATGTCTCCCCAGACGTTTGCAGGAGGCTTTTCGTCTGGTGTCAGGTGCGTGAGCGTCACTCACGTCTGTTGGTTAAACAAGTGATCAGGGTGTTGCCACGTGTCGTGTGTCACGTGTCTTGTGTCAGGCGCGTGAGGAGGCACGCGTCTGAATATGTGAGATGGTGCGGTTTGTTGACACGTGTCTGGAGACTGAACGGTTGCCAGCTGTGGAGCCTGCACACGCGCCGTTTTGAGCCGTCCAATGATGTATGTGACACGTGTCCACATCTCCAGCCTCTAGACGAAAAGGCGTGACGGTTGCCTTTCCCTTGTGGGTCTCATTGCCATAAATGCAATGTGTATATATACCTCGGAGGGCTTTGGAGATCAGTTACGTTTTCAAATTTCTCTCACAAATTCTCCCAATTCTCCGGTAAATCTTCATCTTCTCCGTCTATCCCTTTGAATATTCCGAGCAATCTTCAAGTTCCCCGGCGAGTGTTTCCGGTGACAACCGGAGATTTCCTTGAAACTTCAAATGAAGTCGTTTGTTTTTTCTTCTTATTAGAATCCTTTTCTTCCTCTGATAATGTCTGATCTTTCCACCGGTGTCTCTCCGACCGGCGAGATTCATCATGATGAATCTGAGGCCAACTGTCAGGAAATAGAACCGTCTGTTCCGGAGACGAAGGTGAAGGAAAGGAAGCTGATGACCAACACTCCATGTAAATGGAATGCTTCTGCCTTTTCTTTATTCTGTGACGACCATGGTATCTTGCCGGAGTGGGAGCCGGAGTTACCTGGGCCAGGCCAGACGGTTTTGACCCCACCGGAGGGCAAGCTCTCCTATTATGAAGCTCACTTCTCCAAGTGTGGCTTCTGTCTGCCCTGTACCCGCTTCCAACTGGACACGCTAATAGAATATGGAGTGGCGGTGTCGCAGGTGAGCGGGTTTGGGATGCTCCGGTTGGGGGATTTTGAGAACCAGTGTCGGGCATTGGACATTGAACCTACCATTGATCGATTCAATGTATTCTACTTCATGGCTCGAGATGAGTCGTGGTTTACCGTCAGGCCGCGGCCCAAGGTTCCGGTGATAGTTACTGAGGTTCCCAAATCCCTCCATGGATGAAAGGATAAGTATTTTTACTTGAAGAAGGGGGTGATCCCCGTGGCCATGCCTTGGAAGGTGGTGGCGTCTAAGGAGCGGGTGAAAGGCCGCGAGGTGATGCGGAACTACAAGGACGAAGCCTGGTTCGTCGCCCATACAACTCACGAAACCAAGCTGCAGTTGAAGGAATTATTTGAGGGTACCTACAAAACCAAGCTAGATTTCTTCAAAACTAGCCACGTCCAGACGTGAGGGAAAGGATGATGATACTTGTCTTCATATTTACGTATCGCCTCTAGGAAAACCATTTCCTCGTTCCACCCACTTGGTTTATTCACAAACAATGGGTTATATTACCCACAAAAGTGTTAGATCACAGTATTCATCTTTTGAAACTTGGAGCTTATAGAATCGATCTCTCAATATGGAACTTGCTCCATTATGTCGCGAACTTCGGCCCAGAAACTTTTTCCGGTTTGATTGTTTCCTACATAATATATATATATTATGTAAAAAAATAAATGTAACAAATATTTTAATCAATGTATAATAAATATTCATAATAATATTTATATACCAACTATTGGACATTTTGACGTAGCAACATACGCCTTAGCCAATGCCTCCTTTTCGGTTTTTGACCAAAGAATCGACTTCATTTTGGTGCCTACTTCACGTACCCGATTCTTTTCTTTTTTTTCGTTTGGAAGTTTGGGGTTGGGTTTCAGGCACGAATTCTTTCAACGTCATCTTCTGACGTTTGTGTTTGTTGATTCGGTTGAAATGACATGTTAAGCGGGCTTTGCAATAGTTGGGTGAAAGAGTGTGGGTTTGATGCATTTGCGTTTGGTTCATTTGAGTGAAAGCATTGGTGTTTAGTGCATTTGCATTTTGGTGAAAGTGTTGGGGGTTTGTTAGCTAAATTGGTTGAAAGCGTTGGGGGATTGTTGGAAACCCAAATATGTTGACCAATTCGGATCGATTGGTATTGTGTAGTCGGGTGTCGTGAACGGGGTTTGATTCGGTTTGGATTGGGGTTGTTTTGGTATGGATCCATGATAAGTGGTGTAAAAATAATATGAGAGTTTATAAAAATTTAAGAGAATATGAGAGTTGGTGTAAAAAATAAGAGGTAAAGGTTTGTATTTATATATGAAAATTTGGTTATTTTTTTAGTCAGGTCTGCAGCGCATGCTCTCGAGCAATGGTTGCATCTTGCACTTTTGTACCCGTCCTCATCGGTAAACTTCTCAAACTCGTCCCAAACTTCATAATTCGAGGATTTACTTTTCTTTCTTGCCATATATTTTTAGAGTAAAGATCAAATACATATAGTTTTTTTGTAAGAACTGTGAGAATCAAAAGGGGTAAAAAAAATTTATTTTTTTTTTTAGAATTTTTTTTTCCCATGTGCTTAAACATTCTTTCTAGATGAATAATACAAAAAAAAAAATTTTTTTAGTGTAATTACGTCATTAAGGTAAATACATTAGTTTACACTAGAGTAATTATGTAATTACTCTACACGTAATTACTCTACACCAATTTTTTTTTTTTTTTTTTTTTTAGTTTTCAATACTATAATACATGTTTAACAATATGGGAAAAAAAAATTTGAAAAAAAAAATAAAAAAAAAATACCTTCCTTTGATTCTCACAGTTCTTACCAAAAAAGTTATTTGTACCGGATCTTTCCCCTATATTTTTAATCAACAAGCAGAAAACAAACAATTAATATATGTTTTGTTTTGTTGGGTTTGAATGTGGGCTAAAGGTTGTATTTGGCATTGTTAACTGATGAAGATGTATTTTTTTTATTTTTTTTAATTCATTTATTGGTTGGGAAGGAATGATTTAAATATGTTTAGTTTTACACAGAAGCAAAAGATTTTAAGTGCAGTTATCAAAAGGCATCCTTGCAGAGTGTTTCTAATTTCTAGTTGTGTATAGTGTACTGTGATTTAGTCAAGTGTGTGTTTTTCCAGAAACTAAACCATTAGTGCACTAATTATTTGTAACTTGTTTCCTACCCTGGGGTCAGAGCCGGCCTAACCTTTTTTGAGGTCCTAAGCGAATTGAAAATTTAGGCCCTTTAACGAAGCTTGAAACATATTTTAATTCTTATTTCTAAGCATTTGCCAAACTAAACCTTAAGAGCCTAACCGTTTATCAAAAGATAACACTTAAGGGACTTACACCAAGTATAGCAGTATAGGTGTTGAATCAATGATGCCACTAAAAGAAAAAAAGAAAAATAATTGATCTCCTTCTACCTACCAAATGAAGCACATTATGCAAGCTTTACTAATGCAGCTGCAGTAGAATAAGACTAGACTTTCATTGAATTGCTATTCACTCTAAGGACATAACTGAAGAAATATAACTATAAATTCCTTGTTGATATAGTCTAATTAACTAAAGATAAGTTTAGATTGAAAAACCAAAGCATCATTAATGAAGACGACGATGACTAAAGTCTATTTAGAATGGCTGGTGGATGTGTAATCATGGAGACATCAACTAAGAATAATAAACAGTGTATACCAGAAGCAGATGTATGATTAGTATCAGGAAATGTCATACCTATATCGTTTAATCTCCCAATTTGTTCGGATGATTTCCCCTGAAATTAGTCATTGGTGTTTTACTCTGTAGTTTCTACTAGTGTTGGGCCCAATTCAGTCTTAAATTATGTATATAAAAATCCAATAAATGAGGCACTAATTTGTTGGGGCCCTAGGCCCATGCCTTAGTTATCCCTTCTATTGGGTCGGCCCTGTCTGGGGTTGCAAGTTCGAGTCCTGCTTTATGCAGGAATTTACCCAAATACTGCGGGGGGGCTCGGATTATGGGAGTTTACCCGGTCCAAAAAAAAAATGTTGTGATCATCACCTACTCTAGTAGTTAATTCTATAGTATGACCTATTAATGATGTTGTATTCAAGTGTATGTTGTAATCATAAGATGGATTATTATTATTGACAATTTGTTGTTGTTTTTTTTTAAATATATCAATCATTGTATTTTTTTATTAGAATCTAATTGTAGTATGAATTTGTCTATTGATTTAATAGAAGAACATGTACCTCGCGAACAGGTAACCGTCAAGTGATGAAAGAAGCACTGGATTGCAAAGAGGATTTGATCAATCACTGGTGTATGTCATATATTCTGTGATGCTGTATTCTGTCACTCATCAGTCATCCCTTATTATTTAGTTTAAAAGAGTTGAAACAGGCGTTGGGCCCATTATATCTATTCATAAAATTTGGTCCAACTTGTTTTACTCGGTTTTATAAAACTTTTATTGTGTTCCTGGACCAAAACCAACCTGAACCCGAAAGGTGGTATGCATCATAATAACCGACTATGAAACTTAGTACTACCTTTCGGGTCGGTTTTGGTATACTATCAGTCCAATTCTCGGTTCTTTTTGTCCGACCCGATATATGCTCACCCCTAGTGAGGACGAGGACGGGCCAAGGGTGCGGTGGTGCTAGGCATAGGACGAAGCCCACGCAACTTTTTTTTTTTTGGATCGGCTAAGGACATCACATCGGTACCCCGTTTCGAATCCCCATTTCCGCATCATCCCTGAGGGCATAAGCCCTTTCAATGTCAAGGGGTGTATTTTTGCTGGCCTTAGGATTCGAATTGTGTATCTCTCCCAAGCGGAAACCTCCCTAAAAAGTAAGTGTGTATATATAAGTTTGTATGGACTCTCAAAACACAAACCTCCACTCACATCTATAGTTGTTACTCATGTAATCTAGGGTTTAAGTGGTCTCCATGTCAAACCAACGTGTCATCCTTTTAATTTTTTTTTTCTTCACATTTCTGTTTAATTACATAATAATAATAATAAACCTTAGCATTTAAATAGGTAGCTTTCACTTATTTGATTTTTGCCACATTTTTTTGTTAACTTTTTTTTTTTCTCATTTTGACCAACAATTTTTTTGTTAAGTACTTTTTCCCTCATTTTGGCCACACAAAGTTTTTTTACTTTTTGTTTAAGTTTTTTTTTTTCCGTTTTGACCACCAACTTTTTTATTAAGTTTTACTTTTTGTTTAAGTTTTTTCCCGTTTTGGCCACCAACTTTTTTATTAAGTTTTTTTTTTCCATTTTGGCCATTTTCTCTTTTTTGTTTACTTTTTTTTTCTCATTTTTACCACCAAATTTTTTGTTAAGTTTTTTTTCCCTCATTTTGGCCACACAATGTTTTTTTACTTTTTGTTTAAGTTTTTTTTTACCCCAAATAGGTAGCTTTCACTTATTTGATTTTTGCCACATTTTTTTTGTTTTTTTTGTTAACTTTTTTTTTCTCATTTTGACCAACAATTTTTTTGTTAAGTACTTTTTCCCTCATTTTGGCCACACAAAGTTTTTTTACTTTTTGTTTAAGTTTTTTTTTTTCCGTTTTGACCACCAACTTTTTTATTAAGTTTTACTTTTTGTTTAAGTTTTTTCCCGTTTTGGCCACCAACTTTTTTATTAAGTTTTTTTTTTCCATTTTGGCCATTTTCTCTTTTTTGTTTACTTTTTTTTTCTCATTTTTACCACCAAATTTTTTGTTAAGTTTTTTTCCCTCATTTTGGCCACACAATGTTTTTTTACTTTTTGTTTAAGTTTTTTTTTACCCCAAATAGGTAGCTTTCACTTATTTGATTTTTGCCACATTTTTTTTTGTTTTTTTTGTTAACTTTTTTTTTCTCATTTTGACCAACAATTTTTTTGTTAAGTATTTTTTCCCTCATTTTGGCCACACAAAGTTTTTTTACTTTTTGTTTAAGTTTTTTTTTCCGTTTTGACCACCAACTTTTTTATTAAGTTTTACTTTTTGTTTAAGTTTTTTTCCCGTTTTGGCCACCAACTTTTTTATTAAGTTTTTTTTTTTTTCCATTTTGGCCATTTTCTCTTTTTTGTTAACTTTTTTTTTCTCATTTTTACCACCAAATTTTTTGTTAAGTTTTTTTTTTCCCTCATTTTGGCCACACAATGTTTTTTTACTTTTTGTTTAAGTTTTTTTTACCCCGTTTTGGCCACCAACTTTCTTATTAAGTTTTTTTTCTCGTTTTGGCCCCAACATAATGCGTTTTTTTTTACCCAATTTCGCACGTTTTGTTAACTTTTTTTTTCTCATTTTAACCACTAAATTTTTTGTTAAGTTTTCCCCCTCATTTTGGCCACACAATCTTTTTTTACTTTTTGTTTAAGTTTTTTTTACCCGTTTTGGTCACCAACTTTTTTATTAAGTTTTTTTCCCATTTTTGCCCCCGACATAATGCGTTTTTTTTACCAGATTTCGCACGGGTTTGGTTTTGTTCGTTTATTATCTATATATTTAACGACCCCAAAATGAATAGCTGCTTCACTCTAACGTACGCAACCGGCCACCGACCACATCTACCGTGTGCAATCTCCATCATGTGCCGCGGACCGCGGGAGATTCCCGGTATTCTCCGCGTAGCCGCTGCCACTTTTGTATTTTCTCATTGTTCAAGGTTAGTCTCTATGCCTTTGTCGATTACCAAAATCCACATTAATACGTCATGTGAAAAACGCGCAACGCGCGTATTAATACACCTAGTTGTAATAATATAGTGTGGTGGTAAGATGTATCATCTTTATCTTAGATATGAAGGGTTTTTAATTCTCAAATATACATATTGTGATGTATTTATCACAAAATATTTAAAAGTTATTGGTTAATAAAAAAGAAATATGTAAAATTTATATCATACAACATATCATTTCAAATTCAACATAACCATAAAACTTTACCTATGTACAGAAAGGTGATAGAAAATAATTGAATATGTTTAAGACTATTCGAAGTGGTGGGGCGGGAAAAAGGAGAATGAAGCGTCATGTGGTATTTTTGGGTTCCACATGGAGGAGATGAAAATTGTGGGGAGTGGGAGGGGGGAAGAAGGGGGAAAGGAATATTATTATTATTATTATTATTATTATTATTATTATTATTATTATTATTATGTGTGAAAAGTTAAAAAAAAAATCAGCCAATGAATTTGTGCCACATCACCATCACCACAAGCCCCACACTAAGCAGCTCCTCCCCGCCCCCTCCTTCCTGCCCCTCTCCACGCCACCCGGCGGTGGTGTTCCCCCCTTCTCGCCCCTTTACCGCCCCCAACTCCGGACGTTCTAAAGATAATAAAATTATTTAAAAAGAACGATAGAATTTTATGAAAGAAATAATGGCCATCATTGCTAAAATGGACTAGAAAAGCAGCCATTAACCAACCAACTCAAAATTTATTTGCATTTCTCTTTAGCGTTTATTGAGTTTGACCAACCTAAAGATAATGACAAAACGGTACCTTTCATGCTTTTATATGCTCTTTTGTTTTATTGTTTTGCATTCTTTTTTCAAACATAAGTTTGAACACGTTTTTTTTTTGGTTTTTGCCTTTACATTAGACTCCGCGGAGTGGAGGGGCGGGAAAGATGGGGTTTGTGATTTCTTTTTTTCTTTTTTTTAAGTAATTAAAATAAACTAAATTAAAATTCATAATAATTAATATTAAAAGTAAATAAAGACCTAGAAAATTAAAAAATATAAACAAATAAACATAAAAAAACTGAAAAAAAAAATAAAACCTAGAAAATAACAAATCACTTAATATTATATTTTTCCATAATATCGCGTTCATTTGTAGCGTCATCTCTAACTCTGGACGGTGGAGATGATCGGTGTTCATGGCGAGAAATTTCATATCTTCGCGTTTTTCGCGCTGTTCTTTCATACTCAACTTTTTTTCAAAGGCTTTGCGAATGTTTTTTTTTTCTCCTCGAGCTTTTGTTGTTGAATCGTGTTGAAGTGGACAATGTTGGCATTTAAGTCGGCCAAATCAACGCTGTAAGCACCTTTGCCCGATCCCGAGCCCGAAGCAGGGGACCTTTGTGCCCTCTTTTTAGACTTGTCTTGGTCGGGTGGACAACTCAATTCCTCGTCGAAGTCGTCACCATCCAAGTTAACTGTATCCAAGTCTTCACATTCACCCGCACGGTTATGAGATGAATTTGTTTTTGTCTTTTTGATGAATTGGAAGCAGAGGGCATGTCCGCCCATTTTGAATGGTTTTTCGCGATCTCCCAACAGTGCAAAAACTTGAAGTCCAAGCCCTTCTCATCACGATAAGCTTTTAGCGCATTAGCTAGGTAGTCGCCGTCCGTTTCACCGCTTCTTGGATAATTTCGAGCGTGATAATAATGACCCTTGAAGGCGTTTATCGTCCTGTTTATCTCCGTCCACTTGGACGAGAGACTTTCGTTAAATCGATATAGCTCTCGATCCATCAACTTATGGAACGCGTTGTTTATGCCGTCCCAAAAGTCGGCTTTATGGCGATTATTTCCTACACAAAAATAAAAAATAAAAAATCCGTTAGTCATATATAATGTTTAAAAAATATATAATGTTTAAAAAAATATAATGTCTAAAAAAATATATATTGTCTAAAAAAATATTACAAATACCTTGAATCGCCTTATCTACGCTTGCGCAATGGCAACCTCTTCGGCGGTTGTCCACTTTTGAGGTTGGCGGCGGCCAACGCTTTCTCCTCCGGCGTCTTCTTTTTGTGAGTTCTTTTACCGGGTAGTTTTTTTACCGGACGATGAACCCACATCATTTTCTTCTTGTGTTTTGGGTATGGTATCCAGTGGCGTTAAAGGAGTGAGTTGTTGTGAAGAAAAATTAGGAACGGGGGAATCGTTAAATGGAAAATTAGGAAAAATCTGCCCACTAAGATAACCCGCGTAACCCGCGTAGTCGGGAAAAGGTGATGGAAAGGGTGGACGGGTTGGTACGGAACGAACCGGTGGCGTATTCGGGTTCGGGACGTAGTTGTACGGGTTGTTCGGGTCAAAGCCTCTGTTGTATGGGTTCATATTTTTAAAAATTGTATGAAGAAATGTATAAAATTTGGTGAAGAAGTGTATAAAATTTGAGAAGATTGAGAGGTTGTGGTGAAGTGTAGTGGGTGTTTTTTAATAAAATGGGGTTAAAATATATAAAGTTTAATTATTTTTTTTTACCGTTAACTTTCAACGGTAATATTCAATTTTTTTTTTCAAACGGTCAAAAGGAATGCACCAATCACAAGAAGCCACCTCACCTTCCCCCCCCCCCCTCCCCCACGCCCGTCCTCTCCCTCCCGCCTCACCTCTCCCTCCCCTCCTCCATGCCCCCATGGGGCGGTGTTCCCGCCCGGGAAACCTCCTCCCACCCATTTCTACCGCCCTACTCCGTGCCCTCTTACAAAATCCAATTTTAACTTGGTAGGTTATAGAGGTGCACACATTGGGCTTTTTAATACCCGGTTTCGGGTATGATTAGGTATTAAAAAAATGGGTATTGAGAGAAACCGGGTAGGGTTCGGGTATGGGTATTGGGAGAAAAACCATGCCCTATGTACCCGATTCGGGTATGATCAAGTTCGGGTATAACAAGGTATTAAACCGGGTATTAATACCAAGTTTTAAAAAAAAAATAAGTTTTTCGTTATTATTTTACACAAAAATAAATTCGTTAAAAAACTTAAATTTGGTTTGTATTTGTAAAAATAATTAAAATAAGTTAGAATAACATAAATACAAATTATTTGCTTTATAATATGTATTTCTAGAATATCTAAATATAAAAGTTGTAAAGTAAACATAAAAATATGCTCTAAAAATTCGGATATTCTATCGGGTAGAAAAAAAAACGGTATCCGGTATAAGATATAACTGGGTTCGGGTATAGGGTATAACCGGTTCCGGGTTCTTCCGTGTATAAATCGGGTAGGGGTATTTGAGCTCAAAATGTATACCCTATCCGTACCCTACACTAGGTCGGGTTCGGTTACGGGTATGAAATACCCGGGGTATGAAAATAACCGGTTTTGTTTTTTTTTTCTCAGGTCCGATTCCGGACACGGGTTTTTTAGTGCACGGGTACTTGGTTAAAAGTAGGGGTGTAAACGAGCCGAGCCCGAGCCTGACTGGGCTCGAGCTCGGCTCGTTTATAGTTTTATGAAGCTCGAGCTCGAGCTCGAGCTCGAGCTCGGCTCGGTTCGAGCCTACAATCTTGAGCTCGAGCTCGGCTCGCTAGCAAAATCAAAAGCTCGAGCTCGGCTCGAAGTGATTTAAGAACAATCTCAAACGAGCTCAAAGCTCGGCTCGAGATCGCAAAAGCTCGGCTCGCGAGTGTTATTAAATGGGCCTATGAAATAAGGACTTGGGCTTTGGAGATGTGAGCTATAAATTGTAAGAGATATATAAATAACTTATAATTATGCTTGGGCTCGTTTAGGCTCGCGAGCCCAATCGAGCTTTGTATTTAGGGCTCGAGCTCGGGCTCGATAATTAAACGAGCCATATTTGAGGCTCGGGCTCGGGCTCGTTAAGGCTCGGCTCGTTCGGGCTTTTTACCGAGCCGATCCTGGGTAGCTCTCGAGCCGCTACGTGTCATTTACACCCCTAGTTAAAAGTTAAACAAAAGGTGGTATACTGATTTATTAAAATGGGCTTCTAGGTTGTGAAAAAGATTTTGGGCTTTTTATTTAAAAAAAGATGGGCCGCTAACTAGAGGTAGAGAAGTCTTCATTTATTTTTATGGGCTAAAAGTTTGTTAAAAAAACATTTTGGTGCAGAGTTTGTAGATTTTTATCACATGGTCTTGCGTTAAAAAAATATCGGGAGTTAGTCGAGAATTAAAATGATGTAGGCAACAACTACATACAGTAAAATCTCATCAATAGCAAAGCTATTGACAAAGCCTATAAAAGGTAGGATGTAGGCAAACCATATCTTTTGAGGACGGATAAGTTACTTCCATGAAGACCCCAACTCCAAAACGTCTAGCTGCACATGAAAAATAAGCTAGATGCATAACTTTTTTCACATATGAACAAAGCGGGGGGGGGGGGGGGGGGGGGGGCATATAAACTAAACCGAGCAAATAATAAAATTAAAAATATAACAATAATAACTTACCGACACTAGAAAATGAAGAAAAATAATAAAATAGTGTTGATTGAACAACATGGGTACACAAACAGGAAGAGGCTAACATGTGAGAGCCACTAAAAATATATGTAGCACTAAACTTCCATGAAATCATATCCTCGACCATGTTCTTAAAGAGATGCAACGGTTGTAAATCATGTCTAATATGCTCATCCAATTCAACTTTGGTCTACCTCTCCTTTCCCCCCTCAACAGTAAGGGATTCTACTGCTCTAACCAACGTCGTCACTTGTCTCTTCTTCACATGATGAAACCATTTCAATCTCCCCTCCTTTATCTTATTAGTATGTGATTATTAAAATTATTATTTTTAAATACCAAATAATATATAACCTAGTTATAATACTTCTCTATGAGTTTATTGAGTTTGTAAGCAACCTAAAAATAGTAATAAAATGGTCCCATTCATCTGTAACTTATAATAAAAAAAATTGAATTTCCATGAGGTGGTATTTAATGGAAGCCTCAACCCCCCCCCCCCCCTCCATTGAATGTGTCATGTGGCACTTTAAGGTAATAGTATTGAATTTATTATTTTAAATAAAAGATAAATTTTTAAAATTTTTATTTTCTTTTTTTAAATAAAATCTATATCTATATTATCATAAAATTTTAAATATGTTAATTAATATCTTTTCCTTATTTTCCGCTCACATTTTTAAATGTTAATTATTATTTTAAAATCTCGAATATTTTAATTAATATTTTTATCTTTATTTGTTCCTTATTTTTCACTCACAATTTTTAAACGTTAGTAACTTTTATGTATGACATTTTTTTTGAAAAAAAAATTTTACACCTAATTAACGATCGTTTTATTATCTTTCCAACGAGCACCATAGTGCTATACAAAAAACGAAAAAAAATGTTTTTTTAGTGAGTTTTTGTTTATGCAGAAAAAAAACACATGTGTTTAGGTGATTTATTAATTATATATAGGCAAGTACTAATCATGTTATGATAGTATATATGTTTTTAAACCTACTATTACATATATGAATTGCCCATGTTCATGTGCTATAATGATATGCTTAGCATTAAAAGAGGTTGAGATTTTTTTTATCTGCTGGGAACGCAGCATGAGAGCCTTTTTTCGTAGTATAAACATTAGAACAACTTTCTTTAGCATTAAAAGTGGTTGAGACTGTTTACTTCTTTTATCATTTTTTATTAAGTCATATTAGATTTTTCAACCCCGGAACACTTCCGAGGTAATCAGCTAGTGTTATTATATGTTCTTTGATTTTGCATATACCAAGTATGATATTTTAGGTTAATTTATTTAGGGGTGTGACGGGTTAAAATATGCAACCCAAACTTGACCCACATTATTACTCATGTCAAAAAATTTCAACCCTAACCTGCACACACACGTAAATTACTGTTAAACCCAACAGGACCCGTATAACCTTATTTTTAATGGGAAAAATTACAGAAAATGTTTACAACGTTTTTCTGTAGATGTCCTTTAACTTCAAAATTGACGAGAATCGTCCTTTATTGTCACACCCTCAAATTTCCACTGTGGGGTTCATACCGCGAGGCGCATGACATACCAGGATCCCATAGCCATAAGTCATATGAACGAACTCTAAATGCCCAAACCATTTAGTTCGTTTCAAAAACCAAGTTTAGTTAAGTTGCGTAAGCGTAAACCAAATTTAATCCTTTTAAAACCATGCGCAAAACAACGCGCCCAAATTAAAACCATATGAAAGAAAATGTAAAAGCATAATATGTAATTTATGTGTATGCCCAAGACCCCAAATGCAATGAAGTGTGCAGTGCTTTCTAATTCTGGCACCGGAAGCTAACTACCTGCAAAAGCATGTAAATCGTGGGTCAACAAACAATGTTGGTGAGTTCACTAGGTAAAGTAAATGAGTATGTAACTGCACTGGTTTCTAAAACCACGTAAGTAAGTAAGTTGTGTTGGTGCCCCGCACCGTGTAACCACTAATTCATCGCATGCCAAGGGTAGCTAACCCATTCATGATAACTAACCGAATATACCGAACTGCTATGTACGTGTAGCCACATAAGTGTGCCGTATGCCTGACATCATTGTCTATCCACAATGATAATGTTTCGTAGTTATAGTTCACGCCTGCGCTCCCCGAGCCGGTGTGAGGTTTGTAATACCTAATAGCGCTATCAACTAATAACCCGCTTGCCAACCCTGGCAACTCATTCGGTACGTGAGGACTTACAAAATGATAGAAATGGTTCAGTTTATCAAGGACACAATTGCGAATTAGCAAAGTGACCGACCCCATAAGGATCCATGGCATCCCAACCCGGGATGTGTAAGTAGTCCCAAACCGGACTAGAAAATGTTAAGTAAAGTGTCTCATACCTGAGACGCATGCTTTTGAGAAAAAGAGTAGTGAAACTCACCTTAGGTCGCAAGTGAAAGTCCAAATTCCACGAATAGTAACGTGCTACCGACTCCCTATTACAAATGTCACTAGGTGAGTATACGTGCGTAACCAACACACCATGTAACTCGTTTATCCAAGACTTTTAAAAGTTCGAAACCGTGTAGTGACACCTAATGACTCTACATGCTCAAGTATGTCCTACGTATCCCGTTGGTGATCATAGCAATTATTATCAGTTTAATGCATCAAATACATCTCATGCAAGTTTCCACACAAGTACATGTCAATTACACACCACATAGAACTCCAAATAGTCACTTAAAGACCCCGTACACAATCTGTGTTTTTAGGATAGATTGTGCGCTGTGAAAAACAATTTATTTAAAATACTTAACGAATGAATTAGAGTCCCAAATTTTTACTGAATTTTATTTGGGATTCACTCGACAATACCTATTTTTTTTTGTCTTAATTCCAAACAAAAAAATTATAAAAATTCGTACAACACAGCAGTGTCCAGAAAATTTCCTCAACAGGTCAGTTTAGTAGGAAAATTCTTAAAAATTGGATATTCATCCAAACGAGATGAATCCACTTGGAAAAGCTCTATTTTTCCAGTATTGACCTACTTTAAAAATTTCATAACCTAACTCCTTGTAAATCTCAAGTTATGACAATTTAAAGTTAGCCCAATTTACAAATCCGAAAATCTGATATGACCCCTAATCAATTAAAATTCCAAAAACGACTCATACGGTGTCCAAAATCGATGGTTTTGCCCATTATGAAAAGCTAAGACCTTGTACATTACAGTCATGCAAAGAAATCATCAAAACAATCGATTTACCAACCGTTACAGCCCCTTCAACACGTTCAAACAAATCTGTCAGAATCTGAAACTTGCATCCCAAGTAATCTACAAACCCTAATTCTTCATAAACATCCCTAATACATGTATAACACCTATAGTACTGATTAAACACCATATTATTCATAGCAAAACACATATATTATCATGTGAAAACCCTAATCATGGCTGCTAATAACAATCATCATCATCAAATCATCAAGAACATTCAAGAACTCCTATACATACATGTATGCGATTTTGTATATATTATTTTTTAGGTTTTCAAAGTTTTTCAATCATTGTAATTCCTCAAAAATCGTAAGAACGTATACCTTGTGAAAGATTAAACTCCCTAGAGCCTTGAAATCAAACCCGAACTAGCTTGATTAGTGAAAGATTGCTTGATTGCTTGAAAACAAAGAGAGAGGGGGGTGGGGGGTTTCGCACGGCACCAAGGGGGCAAGGGATAGGGTTTTTATCTTTTTCCTTGCCTCCTAATTGTAAAAGGGTTTTGCTTGTTCCCCAAGCAATTGGTATTAGGGCCCTTCTAGTCCATTAACTTGACCCGTTAACCATGTTCTAGCCCAATACCGGACCCAATATTATTAACCATGCTAAATTATATAAAAACCATTATTTTTATTATTACATAGCATATCATTCATGTTGTGCACGTAATTTGCATAATCTACGCATTACCTTTCAGTTAGGCGATCATTCACAAAACATGTAATTCACATAAGCACGTACTTCATGTTCACCAAAATTCACTTGTATATATTATTGCTATGTATGTCACATAATTCACCAACGTTTGGGATACAGGACTCATATGTGTGTTTAACAAGGATTTTCCTACGTATAACATATGTTAGCATCTTCTAACATATGTTAAACCTATTTAACTAACCCTAGTTAAGTATCTAGCCATGTATGAACATGTAAGTTAACTAATGCGGGGTGTCACATTTATGTTGTAAAATCGTGCAAGTCTAGTCCTTTAGGCCTAACCTGGTTAAATTTTTCAGGTAAGTTTGGTTATATAAGGGTGGTTTAGTCTTTTTACCTCTCTGTCTTACACATCTTTCTTCTCTCTTTCTCTCTCTGCCTGTTCTCCACCTCCACCACCACCACCACAAGCTAACATCGCCGACCACCACCAGCTCCACAGTCCCATCTTATTTCCCCATCCACTTTCTTCATTCTCTGACTACCCATCACCTGCCACGACACAACCACCACTATAGTCCACAGTCCCATCTTTATGATTAAAACATCAAATTAATAACTTCTTATGAAAGCCATACTCAGCATTGCAACAGTTCATCTCCTTGACTCATCGTATACACACGCATACTCATTAGCAGCTGTAGCCATTCTGACGCGTACCTGACCTGAATCCCCAGCTTTCGGTTAACTGACAACGACTTGAAGAACGTAATGGGTGGCTTGGTAGGATGGTAGCTGTGAGTCCAAAACGTCAGCCGATTCCCACCTGTTTCACTCCCAAATGATGACAATTGTACCAGATTTGGGGTGTTTGTAATAGATTCATGTGAGCCGCCATGGTTAGGGTTCACACTCGGGTCTGGAATAGGATCAATAAACGAAGGGTTCCCTTTTTTCTACCACAATCAATGGTGGAGAGGCCGAATTTGAGTGTGGATCAGGTGGGAGAAGAGGTATTAGAGGAGGTGCTGGTGGTGGTAGTGGCAGGTGACGGTGGTGGTGGTGGTTGCAGGAGGTGGAGGTGATGACAGGTGGTGCTGGTTGGGAGGGTGAAAATTGGGGGAAATAAATTCAGAAGTAAAAGGACATTTATGCCCTCACGTGGGATGCACATGACCAAACTTAACGTTAAAAATTAACCAGGTTAGGCCTAAAGGACGAGACCTGCACGATTTTACAACATTAAGGACGATTCTCGTCAATTTTGAAGTTAAAGAACATCCACTGAAAAACGCTGTAAACATAAAAGACGATTTCTGTAATTTTTCCTTTTTAATGAGTTATACAGGTTAATAAGTTATAAGTGAGTTGTTAGGTTCGAAACAAGACTATCGATGATAACGTATTTAGAGGGTGTTTGGGATTGTGTTTCAAAACAACTTATTGACTTATTGGCTTTTCCAAAAAGCCAATAAGTCAATAAGCTGTTTGTGTAACCCAAAAGCACTTTCTGTTTTGACTTTTGGCTTTTGGCTTTTGGCTTTTAAGGGTGGAAAAGCTGGTTTTTGAAAAGTTAGAAATCCTGGCTTTTGGCTTTTGACTTATGAAAAAAATTACAAATCTACCACCCATACAACCAATATTCACAATAAGTTAAGCGAAACACTTAAAAAACAACAATTTTTTGACTTTTTGACGTTTCTCATCCCAAAAGCTAATCCAAGCACTTTTTTTAAAACTCCTTTTCAAAAAGTCATAAGCCAATAAGCATTTTTGACCAAAAGCACTTTTGCATCTCCAAACTCAATCCCAAACACCCTCTTAGGCTTTGGGGTGTGGGAACGGGGAAGGGGATCGGTGGGTGACTTGGCTCCCTTTGCCGACGGGGAACACCCCCCCCCCCCCGATGAGTCTTCGGCAAAAACGGCAATATTTCCCCGACTGTGCCGTCCCAAATTCCAATGCACAATTTAAAAATTGTATCGTTGCCCACCTCTTTTTGACCGTTTGATGTTTATAAAAAAAAAAAAAATTTATTTTAACTCTATTTAAATACCTTTTAAACCCCACATTTTACCCCACACTACCCCACAATTTTTATACACTACTCCACCATTTTTATACACTTCTACTCTTTTATAAAAGATTTTATAAAAATCTTCATGGATCCAATGCGTCCTTTCTTCCCTAACACACCCGGTAACCCCTCAAACCAACCCCCGTTCGGATTTCCTAACACACCCGGTACTCCCGCGACTCAACCACTATCTTTTGGCGCGTTTAACGCCCCTTTGAATCCATGGCAATTTCAACAACAACCATGGCAAATGCATCCACCTCAAATGCAACCACCTCAATGGCAACCAATACCCGAAACACAAACACAACACGAGCACGATTTTGTTTCTTTGGCCTCGCACGATGATCACATACCCGAAACCCAACCGGAAACCGAACCGGCCCCAAGCAAAAAAAACCGTCAAAAAGGGGAAAAAACGGGCCAAAGATGACGGTCCTAGTACCAAGGCCGATTCCATTCCTTGGAATCTCATCGAGTTGGAGGCGCTAGCACAAGCTTGGGTTATCGCTTCTACGGACCCAATACTAGGTAAATTTTATATTTTTTTTTTATAAATGTTTCGTATATATATATATATATGTATATATTTTTTTTAAAATTTCGTTTTTAATATTTTATAAAAACTAACTTTTTTTTATAATAATTGTAGCAACTAATCGGAAAAAAGACGGGTTTTGGAACCAAGTTGTTAAGGAATTTTTCAAGTTGTTACAACGTGAAGAATACCGTCGGGTTCACTCCGTGAGTATCAAGTGTCGGGACTTGATGACAAAATGTCAAGCGTTTGGGGGTTTTTATCAAAGAGCTTGGAATAATCGTACGTCCGGGCAAAGCGATGAGAATGTGTTGAAGGTTGCTCTTGATGAAAAGTTCAAACCGGTGCCTAATGAGGTGGAACAAGCGAAGAGGTCTAAAACGAGCGCAATGGGGAGTTATAGTGGTGGTGGGTCGGATGCTCGTTGTACTATCAACATAAACGACGACCCGGAGTTTGAAGACGAGGCTCCACCAAGTGATAGTGAGAGGCCGATTGGTAGGGACCGCGCCAAGAAAGCGGCGGCCTCAAAAGGCAAGGGTGTTGATACCGGCCACGAATCGAGAGACAAGGCGGTGGAAAAAATTGAAGAGTTGCTAAAAAACTTTAACGAATTTAAACAAGAGCAAACGGAGAGGTACTTGGAAAGAAAGAAGGAGAAGGAAGAAGCGGCGGCGAGGGATTTGGCGAGGCTAGAGATGGAAAGGAAGGAGAAAGAAGACGCCGCGGCGAGAGACTTGGCGAGGATAGAGTTGGAAAGGGACCGCCTCAAAATGGAAATGTCGAGACAGGAAACAACCGAATTCGCCTTGATGAGAGAACCTCTCGATAGCCTTGATGAAACGGAACGTGCGGTGGCGGCGAAAATAAAAGACAAAATCGCCAAAAAATGGCTTGGAGGAGCGTTTGGAGGAACGTTTAATTGATAGTTTTTTTTATTTATTTCCGGGTTTTTATTGTATTTTCGGTTTTTTTTTTAAATTTCTATGTAATTTATTTTATGTTTAATGAAAAAAATATTTTAATGAAAATCTAATTTATAAAATAAATAAAAATGAAATTAATAAAAAAGGGAAGGGGGAAGGGGGAACCATTTCCCTTGTTTGGGAGAGGGAAAGGGAGAAATGACGTGACGCTTACATGGACAAGGGAGAAGGAAGGGGGAACACACCCCATAGCCTTAATTTGCAAGACAAGTCAAATGGAAACAGTAAACACCAAAATAAAGTATTTATTTTGAATTGGGGTTTCCAAACTACTCCCGCTTGTTCATCTGGAATCAATCAAGAAATCATCATCATCAACAGCATTGAAAGATAGTGACAAAGAAAGAGATTAGTGAAATGGGCTCTCGAGAAAATGATCTGAAGAGGTCGTTTAAGCTGGGTCTACACGCCCTTCTTACCACTTGCTCTAAAGAGGTAATAACCAATCGATTACTTCTATCTGCCTACATTCAGTTGTTTCATTTGATTTGATATGATATGTTTTGTAATTGTAGTTTAAAAGTTAATATCTTTATGTTTTATTTTGGTTTAGGTTTGGGTACCCAAAAAAAAAATAAGAAAAGAAAAAAAAATGAATTGATACCCTAATTTGGTTGAATTAATAGATATATTTGTTTAATGTTAAAACACAAGGGTATATAGTTATTTTCGCTAACTCACTTCTGAAATTGATTTATAAGAATGTCATCCACGCATCGGTTAGGGCTGGTAACTGGTTAGATGAAGATCCACTACAACTGATCATAGCATAGGATCGTAGTTGTTAAAAGCCATCGCCACTTGCGCCTAGGCCCATTTTTTAGGCGAGGCGATGCAATTGTGCTTTGAGTTGAGGAAATTGGGATTTAATTCTCCAGGTGATGGTTTAGGCATAGATTTCGGCTAGATTCCCAAATTCCAGAGATTTCCAGCCAAATTCGTTAGATTACAGCTAGATTTTAACCAAATTTCTACTTTTATATAAGGAAAACTACTTTTTGATACTAACTAGATGATACTAAGGGGCTGTTTGGTAGCCTCTTAATGAGGCTCTTAACCATTCAGTGCTAAATGATTCAGCATTCAGCGCGTTTGTTTCAGCCTCTGAATGGAATGGTTAAGGCTGAATCATTAAGACTTGAGATTTTGCTGAATCATTAAGCACTGAACTAGGCTGAACCTTAATGAAACTCTCATACCAATGTGGGGACAAGAAAACTAACCATTAAGAGGTCCAACTTAATGATTCAACACTTAACCATTCAGACCTCTTAACTATTCAGAGCTCTTAATGATTCAGCACTTAATCAACCAAACAGCCCCTAAATGTTATATAATAGCTTTTGTTTATTTTATTTGAAGAATTTTATTATTTTTTATATATATGTACTTTATTTTTTTTTTCGCTTTTTTTATCTCATGCTTTTTTTTGCGCGTCGCGCCTAGGCTCCAGGCGTGGCCTATGCGCCTAGTGCCTTTGATAACTATGCATAGGATGAGAGTTTTTATATTCTTTGACGGAAATGGTTGTCTTGGCTTGGTGATTTGTGTTGTTGATATATTAAAATCACATCATTCATTTAAGCATTTGCTTTTGTTTAATATATTACACGTGAAGGAGTTCTGCAAAGCGTTTCCCGGATTTACTGATGCAGAGAAAGAGCGTCTTCATCGGCTATATATTCAGGTGTTTATTCAACCACCCTTTATAACCATTTTTATTTTGTAATTGCAACTAAAAGTTATAGTCTTTACTTTGTCAACTACTATCTACCTATCTACATGCTAACAAAATACATGCCTCGTCCCACACACAACTTTCGTTCTTTGTTACTTTTTATCGTTCATTCAACATCTCACTCTGACTTGCTATTTTTATCATTTGAATTTCGCAGGTTATTGTTTCCTTGCATCAGAATATTGAGGTACAAATTTTATGTTCCTTTTGCCTGAACCCGAGCTTTATATATGTCAAATGCTTATTATGTAGTTGCTTGATTATGTAACGAGTAATGAATGATATTTGTATCTGCGTGGTACGAGATATACAATGTTCAAAACAACACATATTTGATGGTGAAGCTATTAAACGAACTGATTGATGATGATTATCGGCTGCAAGAAAATAAGGCTGACCTATTTGACTTTTGGGTCTGCTGCCACTTAATCGGTTCCTTCTTAGGGTCGATTACCACTTAGAAGCCTCCACATACCCAACATTAGTGTATATAAAACTATGTACGAAGCTGTGAGCACAAGGAGAATAATCATGCCTAATATAAAATGTAGTTACAACTAATAGTTGTAATAAAATATTTGGATCATATCACATCATGGTTTAAAAAAACGTTCAGGCGTGCACCTCGAGGCGCGCCTCAAGGTGAAACGCTAAGAAAACGAGTCTGAGGCGCGCCTCATGGGGTTCAGTTTGGACATACGCTTCAGTTGCACCTGTTGCACCTCGGTGCGCCTCAGGTGGTTTAAGGTTTTTTTGGTGTTTTAGACTTTTTTGGGTCAATTATTTTATTTTTGATGTGTGTTTTTTATGTTTTAGACTTTTCTAGGTCAATTATTTTATTTATTATAACATATATAATTTTTATATTTATTTTTTTATTCTGCCTCGGGCCGCCTCGAGGCTTACGCCTCGTGAGGCGAAGAGAAAACGCTCGTTTTCGTTCTTTTAAACTTTGTATCACGTATATTTTTGAGGGTGTTGAGTAAACTACGCTTTATATGAGTTTTTTTTTTTCTTATAGCTATTTGACTTTCCAGTTTTTGATACCGTGTTTAAAACCTTTATGCCTTGTATTGCCGTTTTACAGGACGAGTTTGAAGCTTTGTGTGAGGAGACTAAGGTATTTTTTCTATGAATCCAACTTTTAGCATTGTCAGGCTTACATATTTTTTAATCATATTTTTATGCATTTCTCATGTGGTAACCTCCTTTATACGATACATGGGTTTAAAAAAACTGAATAAATCATAATTTTGTTAAGTAATTCAAGATCTAAACCCTAAATAACATGTACAATATGTCAATATCTCTAAACTTTTCAAGTTTGAACAATGTCAAACATGTACAACTTCTTACATATAATGTTTTATGAGTAAATGGCCTTGTGGATGTTGGTGCATGACCTCGAAGTGAATAGATTAAATCAACGAAGGATCATTTGTATAGGCTGGTTGTTACGCAAGAGAGAGGTAAGGGAGAAGGCTAAGAAGACCATGGAGACAGCATCTAAGATATGCTAGATGTCGATGTTCATTATATGGTTTGATGTTTGTTTTAAAATGCGCGCCCCTCAAGCGTGAGGCGAGTATAGTTATGTGGCGTACGCTTCAAAAGGTGTAATGTGCCATGGTCCCCAGAAGCGGCCGATTTCGTGTGAGGTTAGCGCTTCTGTGTTAGGCGCCGCTTCAGGTGCTTCATGACTTCATGTATAGGGTGAGTTGAGGCGATGCAAAAATAAGGGAACACAAAGTTTTTTTTCCCATCAGTCTCTCGTGAAAGTTAGAGCTAACTCACTAAGAACAGAGGTTGATAAAAGATAGAGGAGACATGGCCTGCTGTGAATAGACTATGGAGTAAGTATAGAGAGTTAAAAGCATAAAAATGACTGATCGGGGAAAAGAGTTAAAAGGATAAAAACAATGTCTTTTTCGGATATTTATTTTTCTTTTTCATATATATTACTTAAACTCTGAAATTTATTGAAATTTAGGCTATTTGGTTGTAAATAGAGTCTTCGTCTCTTTGATCTTTTAGTTCTACATAGACCTGTTTATTTTCATTAAATTGGTGTATTTTTATTATCTTTTTTTTTCTGTTGTTTAAAAGATAATAGATTGAAAAGGTAGAAAATTGTATGAAGCTACCGTTTAGTGAAGGAGATAAAACAATTTCGGTTACTTTTCAACCGAAAATGGCAGTTTGCTAATTTTGTTTAATAGAAAAGAACTTTGTGATAAGGGGTGTGTGCTATTGTCAAAACAAGCCACACATCTTTTAATACACAGAAAAAACCAACGAAAAAATCATAGAATACTTTGATGGTTTGAAATGCTTTAAAACACGTGGATTATTTCATTTCTTTTATACGGAAATTGTTCTATGTTTTCGTTGATGTAGGTGGGAGACATTCTTGGTACTGTAGAGGAACTTGTGGAAGAACAAACCCTGGATCCTCTATATCTAGATAAGTATGCATCTCATTCGTTTTATATAGTTTCAAATTTTCGGGCATTGCACATGTATATGTTGAGCAATGATACGCGTGCGCTCACACACACATATAAGTCTAAAAGAATGGAAATGAGCCTCGAGGCGAACCAAGGTGTAAGCTCAAGGCGCAGTAAAAAAAATAAGAATTACGTGTCTATAAAAAATAAAATATTTGACCTAGAAAAGTCTAAAACATCAAAACACACATCAAAAATAAAATAATTGACCCAAAAAGTCTAAAACACCAAAAAAAAACACATAAAAAATACCCTAAACCACCCGAGGCGCACGTTTTCTTAGCGCCTCAGCCCTTAGAGGCGTATGTACAATTTGAACCTCACGTTTTCATAGAGTTTCGCCTCGAGGCGTACGCCTCACCCGTTTTTTCAAACAATAGGTGCAACTAGGCGCACCAAGTGCGCTGCGCCCTGTGAGGCGCGCGCCTAGGCACCGAGGCGCACTATCGGGGCTGTTTTCAGGCTGATTTCCGGCCAAATTCAGGCTAAAAGTTGCCTAAACCTCCAAAACATCCTACATGAGTTATGAACAAGTCCTAAACAACCCTAAAACATCCTAATGTAGCCCTAAACAAGCCTAAAACATCTCTAAAATCCCTAAAAATGTATTTTATACTATGCGCCTAATTATAAAAAGCCCTCTTTTTTTATGCGCCTCAGCGCCTAGGCTCCGGGCTTGGCCTATGCGCCTTGAGTGCGCCTAGGCGCTTTGACAACTATGATATGTGTGTATGTGTGTATGATCAAACAAGGGGTAACTCTCCCATCACGCTAGTTTTTCATGCACCACATTGTCTATGTATATGAACCCGTCAGTACGGTTTGACAACACATGCACATACTACTAACTTGATAGACAACATATAACATTCCTGTTATTTAGTTCACATATTTGGTACATTGTAGAAGAGATGTCAAAATGGAAATTTGAATATCATAGCAGTATATTAGAGGCTGGTAACATAATTATATTTTGCATTCATGAAGTTACACATGTGTATATAATATATCCATTTGTTTTCAGGACAAACTTGAATACTGCTGCACAAGTTTTGTCCACATTAAAGAAGAATGAGATCCAAAACCTTACAACTATGCTGGAAAAGGTGTGTTGCTTGTTCCATATTTACTTGTTATATATACATACACACACACTTGTACAAGTTTATTGATGATTTGGCAATGGCTTGGTTTTAATGTGAAACTATGTTCCAGTCGGAAGCGCATAACGATTTATTGAGAAGTCGAGTTGAGCTCTTACGGAAGGAAATACAAGATTCCTCAAACGCATCAAATGCCGTTGAGAAGGTGCCCTTTTGTTTATTTCTTTATATTTTTTATGCTTAAAGATACTGAATTAGTTTTCTTCAATCAAGGTAACATAGAGGTGGCAAGATGAGCAAGTCAGATGGGTTGGGTAATGGGTCAAAATGGTTTGGGGGCTAAGTGGCTAACTGCCAATGTCTTTGTGTCAATTTCGTAACATATACAATGTGACATGTGATTACAAAACCTTTTTTTGTGCAATAAATCATACGCAAATGAGTTTAAATTGGCAGTTATATGCCGATGACATGGCTGGTCATCTTATTTTCGTTGTGGTTTAACTCCAGGCAAATACGACGGGAATGTTGAATAACTGAACAAGCAGCAAACATCAGGAGCTTATGCACCATGTTCTTTGTGTTATCTTAAATAGCTAGTTGGTGTATTCATGCATATGTTTATGATTCTATTTTTCAGTTTTTCTCTCTTGTTTGTTATAGTGAGTGCCGGTTCTTCAGTGTAGCACTCACATGTTGGTTTCTGTTTGTTGTTTTTTGTTGTATCTATGTATCGATAAAAGTTTTGTTTAAAAATCGTATGGGTCAAATGTATTTGATTTTTTTTCATTACAGTGATGAACAAACTGATATCGACTGAATAACAGTACCGGAACTAGCATTTAACACTCACAAATTATTATTTTTTTGTTGTATAAAGTGATGTTTACTCTGTCATTCTTATAAGAATTCATAAAAGTTAGAATATATCATTTTAATGTGATTACTTTCATCTACGTTTCGATAAAAGTTTTGTTCAAAACCGAACGGGTCAAATGTATGTGATTTTTTTTTCTTTAACGTGATGAACCGAATTGATATGGTTTGAACAACGGTACCGGAACCGGTATTCGTCGTTTTTTATATTCGTAGTCTAACACTCTATGCTTAGTTTCTTTTTGTTGTATTTAGTGGTGTTTACTCTTTTGGTCATTCTAAAAATAATTATAACGCTTTGTAAAACTCCGAATATATTGTTACAAGTTACAACATGTTCATTTTCATCTACATATTGATAAAAGTTTTGCTCAAAATCAAATGGACAAAACTTAATCAAAAAATACAATAAGGATTAAAGTTGTTAGTTTTTGGTAAACACATCACAAGCTTTTCAAGTTCTTGATCCTAGACCTTCTTAAGCTCTTAGGACGGTGGATTTTGAATTAACGCTTTGTAAAACTCCGAATATATTGTTACAACATGTTCATTTTCATCTACGTATTGATAAAAGTTTTGCTCAAAATCAAATGGACAAAACTTAATCAAAAACATACAATAAGGATTAAAGTTGTTAGTTTTTGGTAAACACATCACAAGCTTTTCAAGTTCTTGATCCTAGACCTTCTTAAGCTCTTAGGACGGTGGATTTTGATTATCACAGAAGTTGGAGGTTGAGTTTTTCATAAAGGGTTCATTTAGGCGATTCTGTTTGTAAAAATTTTGTTGTGAACGGTTAAAATCGTGATTAGTGGGTTTTAACCACCTTGGCTCGAACTGGTAGCCGCCCGCCTACCGCGAGGGAACTGGCCGTCACAGTTGCAGTACGCGGTGTGTTCCTTAGCCCGATCTTGGGCTTGGGTTTGGGTTTGGGCACGGGTTAGGGTCGGGCATGTGATTTGGTTTGGGGCTTAATTTGGCTTGTTTTATTTTTGTATCATTCTTAAAAATCAACTAACTTAATAATTAGCGAGTTGGCCCAAATATTTTCGATGTCGGTTTCGAATACGATAACACGTAAACATGCAATAACAGGTAGTTCCACATAATTCCACATATGCCCGTAATTGAAATTAAATTAATACAAGTTATTCTACAATTATTTGGTTGATTAATTCACCAACATTCGGGGTACAAGACTCGCGTGTGTGGTCCGGTAATTTACCAAATTATCATTACGTGATAGTTTGTGTATGTTAGACACTTAATTAACCTAATTAAGTCTAGCGTGTAAATGTTGACTAAGGTAAACAGTAAATGTTTGTAGAAAAGCTAACATGAATTTTTCGGGCGTCACATCATCCCTTGTTGAAAGAAAGCGTCGCTAGGAAGAAAGAAAAATTTTCCGGTTGCTACACTTGGTCGCACGTCCCTTGGTTATTATTGGCTTATCAGAGATCATCCATTGTACTGTTTGTCCCCCTTAGGCTTGCGCCAGGCATTACCTTATAGAGAGGTGTCTGCATGTGACTTTACCTGGTTGTGTGAATACCAAAGGTCGTGCGGCTTATTGCGTCCGTTGGCGCATAACCCTTGTGCGCGGAGCCTTACGCTGATGCATTACTGCCTGTTAGTTGGTTTTTAGGCCTTTTGAGTTATGTGCTTGGCCCAGATGATTGTGAGGCTTGTTGCCATATCTCTTTAGGATACTAAGGCCACAACCCAAAGTACCCAAAGTATTTAAATAATACAAACAAATAACGGACAATCACCTTATTTTTAACCAACTCCAACTCAAGGCACCTAGGGTGGTAGGGGCACAACTCAATTTTTTTTTTCCAAATTTGAATCAAATTAATTTAATAAGGGTTTAGTTCATGTTGGTTGGCTTCCGGCTCTAACACACATCGAATATTCCATCAACATCATCATAATTAAGCCTTTATAAGGATGATTACAATTGATTGTCGTAGAATTAGGGTTACATATGTGGGTTATATAGACAAACCATATTATATGGTTAGTCCCTAATATATCGCTAATAGCATTTCTTGACTAATACTCCCGCAAGCTAAGCACGGGAGCGATTTAGCTTGAAAAAGATTAACAAAAAAACACTAAAGTAGATCAGCCCAACTTCTATATATCCCAAACATTTGATTTGTTTTAAATTATGAATTAACTTGATAATTTTTTAATAACTTAAGTTCATCAACTTTCTTTAAAAAATCTATATATACGCTTATACTTCTTAGTCCACATTCCAATATACACTTCATAAGATACATAGTTGTATTCAAAATAAAGTGTACCATTAACCATCCCAAGTACTGGTCCCGTCCTATCCCATTACCAAAACCAGTGCCAGCCAAAAATACTTTAATAGTACTGGTATTCATTTTTATTGTTTTCCACTTCAAAGTATATCAGTTTATGACATACCAAATCAAAAAACGACTTTCCTACCCAACTGGATCGGATATCGTCATTTTCCTTTTCAAAGTTCCCGTATGCATCAATCTCCATTTCCAGTCTTTCACACTTTCCTTTTCAAAATCCATTTTTTACTTCGTCGAATCACCGCCGTATACTCCAATCTCCGGCAAAGATGAGCGAATACGATTCGAAGTACCTTTTTCACAACCATAAAAGAAGAGATCCTTGAGCTTAAAGAAGAACTCAACTCACATTACATTATCAACCCGTGTAATACACAAGATTGTAACCTAGTGCTAAATAAATGGATTCATCTAAATCATTTTTTTAAACCCTTCATAGGACTTATTAGTGTTTTTAATATCTTATTATCTCTTAACTTCCTATATTAAAAATTGAATTAGTAACTTGTATTGATTATTGGTTGTATATTTAGGTCAATATTCCTAACCTAAAATCATAAATTTAAATGCATGTGGAAATTATGTAAGTATATTGTCAAAATTCTTAATAAAATTATTTTAGGTTTACTTTTCAAAGTTGTAAAATATTTCTATGTTATTTTAATGGTGTTTTTTTATTCGACCTAATTTACCTACCTTAAATTTTGCTTCACTAAAGAAAACTCTTGGAGTCTCCACAACAGAGAAATAAAGATAAGAGCTTGAAACCATTTGATCTCAAGTTCAAAAAAAACCTCTGACGGGTTTTACCGCACTGGGCTTTCGAGCGGCTGTTTTTTTTCCCGAATTGATGACTTAGTGGACGTGAGCTGCCCAACATTTGTCCAGTGCTAACCCACTGCCAGTTCATATGATATTCAGTTAACCGTTCAAAAAAAAATTGGATTCGTCAGCTCATCATATTGATACCGTACCGTACCGAATCAAACCGACTATTCCTACCCAATCGGGTCGGATATTATCATCCGCCTTTTAGAAGCTCCCGTATTCATCAATCTCCATTTCTGAGTCTTTCTTTCACACACCTTCCCTTTCAAAACCCCCATAAAATATTAACATCCCTCCTCCTTTGCTCCGTCGAATCACCGTCGTTGACTCCGATCACCGGCAGAGATGAGCGGACACGATTCAAAGTACTTCTCCACTACTAAAAAAAAGGAGAGATCCCTAAGCTTAAAGAAGAACTCAATTCACAGTACAAGGTATATACACATATACATATACATACATATATATAGTCTGATCTGATTAGATAATAGCTAAAACTTTTATAATTTCGTTTATTTATGTTAATCTGTTTGTATGTTTCGTTATTATGCTAGATGTATTGTTCGTTTGAATAACTTTGAGAAAATATTGATAAAATCTTGTTTGATAACTTAAACGTTTGAATAACTTCATCAATCATAGAGAAAATATTTGCACCGTTGTAAGGGTAATCAAACAATCGAAACGCAATTGTTCGTTTCATCATTTGCCAAGAAGACGGTTCAATCCAATGGGCCGTTACACAAATATAAGAGTCGGGTGAACCGTGCGGTGCGGACCAAACATCACTTGTTAAGTTAACACCGGTTTGTAAATTTTCAAAATAAGTAATTAATTCATTTTTTGCTTGTTTCCATCTTTTTAAACAATCACGCCTAAGAGTAGCACGACTTACATGTGTGTATCTTGGTTGAAGTGTTCGTTGAATAAGTCTCGTCAAACGTGGGTTGTCAAAATGATTGAAGGGCAACGTATCTTGTATGACAAAATTCCCCATTTCTTCGCGAACCGCTTCCAAGTTGTACACAAACAAGTCGCCTTCTTGTGTGATCGAGGCTCCACCTTGAGAATTTCTTTGTTCTTTCAAAATTTTACAATATGGTTTCTCCACATGGTCTTTCAAGGTCGAGTTAGCATCATGTTTAAGCAAAGCCGAACAATATTTGCATCTCGCCTTGTTTGGACCAACACTCATAACACATAAATCAAAGTGTTTCCAAACATTGGGGTTTCTTTTCGTTAGAACCACCTTAACAACCGTGGCTTGCGATGAAGAAGCACCACATTGGACGAAACCGTTTGGCTTTGAGGAGTTGGTGGTTGTGAAGATGCCATTTTTCTTAGAAAAAAGAGAGTGATTTGTGAGAAATTAGATGAAAAATGCAAGATTAGAGAGTGTTTTTGATGGTGTGATTGATCCTAAACATTAAGGGGTATTTATAATATGATGAGTTAATAGCCATTTTCGTCCCTGAGGTTTGGGCCAGTTTGCCACTCCAGTACAAAAGTTTATTTTTTTTTTTTGCAATTCCTTCTCTGAGGTTTGGATTTTGTTGCCAAATTCGTCCTTTTCACTAACCCAGTTAAAAAAGATCGTTAGTGTCAGGGGTATTTTTGTCTTTTTACCTATAATTTAAAATTTTAATAAAAAATCTTACCCCACCCCCACCCCTATATCTCTCTGTCTCTTTCATTCACTCTCTCTCTCTCTCTCTCTCTCTCTCTTTCACACACACTCTCTCTCTCTCTCTCTAAAAGACAAAAATATCTACACCTTTCTCTCTACCTTAATTTCTCACCCTCTCTGGATCTTAATAATCAATCCAATGCCACCACCCACAAAATTGCCACAACCACCATGACAGCAGCCCTGCGAAACAGCCGCCACCATTTCTGTAGACTCTTTCTCTAAAACCAAAGCAACCAAAACACCACCGTCACACACCGTTAGCGCGCACCATCTCCACCGCTACCCACGCACTATCTCGTCACCAGACCATCGATGGGCACACCATCATCACCTTCTAAAACCCCAATTTTTTACCAACTCCCTCCCTCTCTAAAAACCCCAATTTTTACCTTCTTTGACCATTCTCTTTGGTCCAACGCTTATCACGTGAATCATAATGTCGGTGATGATGCTAAACTATTCTTCAGTTTGGGGGTTTACATACCTGGAGTAAAAATAAAGCAACAAAAGTAGTTGCCAGTTCAGGCAATGACGCAATGTATCAATTTGGAGGCAACAAAAGTAGTTGCCAGTTCAGGTAACACCTCACCGGCACGTCGACACCATCAACCAGTACCACTAGCCAACCGACATCACAACCTGCACCAAACCCCTATATAACAACCACAGTATCACTAAGAGAGAGTGAGAGAGAAAGGAAAGGTGTTTTGAGAAACAGATGGGTGACTGTTGAGTAGATAGAGATAAAGAAGACAGAATGAAAAGGTTTAAGACATGTGGGCTAGACACCACAAACAATGTTAGCACTTAGCTGTCGAGATTTAACGACGGATCTAACGGCGGCTGTTAGTTACTGTTCAACTCCATAGAGTTTAAATATATTTGAATGAATATAGAGAGAGAGAGAGAGAGTGAATGAGAGAGACAGAGAGATATAGGGGTAGGGGTGGGGGTGGGGTAAGATTTTTTATTAAAATTTTAAATTATAGGTAAAAAGACAAAAATACCCCTGACACTAACGACCTGTTTAACTGGGTTAGTGAAAAGGATGAATTTGGCAACAAAATCCAAAAAAAATAAACTTTTGTACTGGAGTGGCAAACTGGCACAAACCTTAGGGACGAAAATGGCTATTAACTCTAATATGATTGTGGGTCAAAAAAAAAAAAAAAAAAAAAAAACGGCTACTTGCAACCCTCTAACGGTCATATGGCCGTTTTCCAACGGCTAGAAATCGGTTTTTAAACCGGTTCACCGGTTTTGTAATCGGTTTTTTATGGGACCGGTTTTTAAAACGGTTTCACATCGGTTTTTTTCCCAACCGGTTACCAACCCGATCTAATACCAAAAAACCCAAACATATATAAAACCGGTCTTGTGGGTCGGTTTGGGACCGTTTGTAAAAAAACCGGTTTTTGTCCAACCGGTTTTCCGGTTTCTCTTTCGGTTCGGGTTTGCCAACCGGTTTTTTTGCCATGTCTATTTGGGCTGCCCAGCATTTGTCCAGTGCTAACCCACTGACAGTTCATATAATATTTAATTGACCGTTCAAAAAAAAATATATTGTTACGTCACCTAATACCGATACCGTACCGAATTAAAACTACTATTCCTACCCAATCGGGTCGGATATTATCATCCGCCTTTTAGAAGTTCCCGTATTCACCAATCTCCATTTCTGAGTCTTTCTTTCACACACCTTCGCTTTCAAAACCCCCCATATAACATAACATCCCTCCTCCTTTGCTCCGTCGAATCACCGTCGTTGACTCCGATCACCGGCAGAGATGAGCGGACACGATTCAAAGTACTTCTCCACTACTAAAAAAGGAGAGATCCCTGAGCTTAAAGAAGAACTCAACTCACAGTACAAGGTATATATACATATACATATATATAGTCTGATCTGATTAGATAATAGCTAAAACTTTTATAATTTCGTTTATTTGTGTTAATCTGTTTATATGTTTCGTTATTATGCTAGATGTATTGTCAGATCTGTAATTGTGATGTACTGTTATTCAATTATTAGGTCATTTTTAAGCTGTTATTCAATTACTGGACAGATTTCATAAAATACGAAGAATTTGATTATACTGTAACGAACATAGGTTTCTCATTCTATGCATTTAGATGCGTGCAGATAAGTAGAGTAATTATTATTATTATTACTCTACGGTTTTTGAACTAGAGTAGTTATTAGGACTCTGCTTACTCTGGTTCAAACTTCAAGAGTAACGATAAGTCGATAATTGCTCTGGTTATTTGTATTAGCACCGAAAAGCTATTTGTACCGGATCCTAAACGCTATATATCAGTAGTTACTGCAGTTTGTTAGAAGTGTGAAATGTTGGATGAGTGTGCTACTGCATAATAGCTTTACATGTTGAATGATTTAATTAGTGTAAGCATACCTTTGCATCTAGCAAGTTTTATAGTTTTTTGTTTCGGTGAGATTTTACGGTTTTAGCCGGTTAAGGACACATAAATAATATGTATGTGAAAGGAAACGGTTTGTAATCTGAACCAGACAATCTTTCGATTGAAAACCGAAGATTGTTGGTTCTTCGGAACCTTAGGGACTCCTTGGAAATTATAATACATCCTTTCGTTTTTTTCATAAAACTGACAGATTACTATATACTTCTAATTTCGTTCACGGTTCATTATGCTAGATGTATTGTGAGATCTGTAACTGTGATATCCAATTTATCAATTAGGTTATATTTAAGCTGTTTATTGGACCGATTTTCTGATTATACAAATAATTTGATTATACTCTTACGAACATAAGTTTCTCATTCTATGAATTTACATGTCAGTAGTTACTGCATCTTGTTAGAACATTTGAAGTTGAACTACCTAATTACTGTAAGGACACCTTTGCATCTGAACAGTACCATAGTTTTGTGTTGTAGGGAGATTTGATGGTTTTAGTTGGTTTAGGGCACATAGTATGTATGTGAAGATGTACTAAAAAACATTTCATAATCTGAATCAGAAAATCGTTCAATTGAAAACTGAAGATTGTTGGTTCTTTTGAACATTAGGCTCCTTGGAAACTATAAAACATCCTAATTACTGTTAGCACACCTTTTCACTGGCAAGTTTCATATTTTTTTTTTGTTTGGGGAGATTTTATGGTTTTATTCAATTTAGGGCACATGATATGTGTGTGAAGACGTCCAATTGAAAACCGGTGATTGTTGGTTCTTTGGAACCTTAGACATCTTGGAAACTACAAAAAAAAAAAAAATCCTTTTGTTTGCGTAAAACGGACTGTTAGTTAGTTAGTTAGGAACTTACGATATTGCTTGATGTTCTGTTTTTCTGACATTCAGGATAAGAGAAAGGATGCTGTTAAGAAGGTGATTGCTGCCATGACTGTTGGGAAGGACGTATCCTCACTATTCACGGATGTTCTGAACTGTATGCAGACAGAAAATTTGGAGCTCAAAAAGCTTGTTTACTTGTATCTCATCAATTATGCTAAAAGTCAACCTGACCTGGCTATACTTGCAGTCAATACGTTTGTAAAGGCAAGAAGTAGAATAATTCTCTGTTTTTAATTAAAGCTTGTTCCTTGGTGTTTTATCTTTGGGGATGTGATAGATATCATACCTGATAGGCTCACTCATAGTATGCATGCTCCTGTATAATGATAATCGTTCTTTAAGTAAATCAATATAGTAACCAAACTACGATTTTGTTAGTGTGATTGGGGAACATTTGTATGATCCAATGATAGTGATGGATTTTAAATCTTGAGTGGCAATGTAGATTTGGTTCTCAATTCTCATCCTGTATAAGATGGAAAGTGATACTTGGGTGCTACTAGTGAAGAGCTTATATTAGTTAAAAAAATTAAATTGCTGTCATAGCACCATCTGCTAATGAATGAAATAGTTTCTTCTAGTGTGTTATATTTTATTTCTTTTTTATGAGTAGCTTAAGCATGTCAGGAATAACCGCTCAGATAATTCTCTTAAGTCTTGTAAAAAGACCTCAAATCTCCATATTAAATTTCTTATAGGATTGTGAATGAATATTACAGGATACACAAGACCCAAATCCTTTGATTCGTGCATTAGCTGTTCGAACAATGGGATGCATCCGGGTTGATAAAATTACAGAATATCTTTGTGATCCCCTGGAGAGGTGTCTTAAGGTAACATATGTTTCTGTTTTTTGAAATCTTTAGTTTCTGATTGATTGAACTATTGAAGTATTCTAGGATTTAACTTTCTACTCCCTCTATGGGCATCTTTATTTTCTTTATTATCAGGATGATGATCCTTATGTTCGAAAGACAGCGGCTATTTGCGTCGCTAAACTTTATGACATTAATGCCGAGTTAGTTGAAGACAGAGGCTTTCTGGATGGTCTTAAGGATTTGATATCTGACAATAACCCTATGGTTGTAGCAAATGCTGTTGCAGCTCTTGCAGAAATTCAAGATAACAGCAGTAAACCCATCTTTGAGATCACCAGCAATACACTTACAAAGCTTCTTACTGCTCTGAATGAATGCACTGAGTGAGTGTGATTCTTGAAAATACATATTGCAGTGGTTGGAAATAATTATTTTTTATACATATTTTCTAATTGTCATTTTGTGTTTTGAATGTTATCAACATGACGGTAGGTGGGGTCAAGTTTTCATATTAGATGCTCTTTCCAAGTACAAGGCAGCTGATGCTCGTGAAGCTGAAAATATTGTAGAGAGAGTCACTCCAAGACTACAACATGCAAATTCTGCGGTTGTTCTTTCAGCTGTTAAGGTGAATTTGCTTGATTTTTTCTTATGTAGTTGTTAGAGCCTTAGAGGTGACATGCGTAACTTGTCAAAATGGTTTGGGTTGGAACTGATTGAAACGGGTTGGGTTGACCCACAAACACTTTTGTTCATTTTTAAAACTTCTGTAAGTAATGAGTGGCATTAAATATGAATGTGTTTACAAAAACACAAATAATCTACATTTGGATTAAAAACGATCCTCGGGAGGTTCTATGCATTTATGATAGACTATGGGCAACATTATGCCTGTTTAACCTCATCAGCCAATTTGACACATTCCCGTTTTTGCTAATTATTTTCATTCGAGTATTTGACCCGTTCTAGATCCCATTCATTAGTATAATGTGTCAAGATAGTCACCCTTAGTATCTGTCATATATTTATGTTCTGACTTTTCTTGTCTTATGTCGCAACATTATTACCTTAAAAGATGATCCTTCAACAAATGGAACTCATCAGTAGTCCAGATGTAATTCGCAACCTTTGCAAGAAAATGGCTCCTCCGCTTGTTACATTACTTTCTGCAGAACCTGAGATTCAATATGTTGCATTAAGGAACATCAACCTTATCGTACAAAGGCGTCCTACAATCCTTGCCCATGAAATTAAGGTATTATGATTTAACATTTTCATTTTTTGACCAACATTTGTAGGAATTAAAGATAGATCATCTTAATTACACCTACTTTGTAGGTGTTCTTCTGCAAGTACAATGATCCGATTTATGTGAAGATGGAAAAGTTGGAGATCATGATTAAGCTTGCTTCAGATAGAAATATTGACCAGGTAACTAGAATTTCTCTAATAAGTTTGTCTTTAGCCTATTGGTTATAAGAGACGGTAAATTGGACTTAGTCAGGCAACATGTCAATAATGTCATAATGCCTTTTGGTATGAGTCAGGCCAGGTTGGCCGTTATTTATTCTTTTATAGATAGTGAACCAGATACAAACATTATTACCTGTTTTCCTTTAACCAAACTTCTCTTTTTATTTTTACCCTTTTGACCCATCATAGATAAAACATAAACCCAAATCTAACCATCTAGGTAAACTTGTAAAAATTTAATGTCTAATTTTTGTTCAATGGATCTGATCATGCAGGTATTGTTGGAGTTTTAAAGAATATGCTACAGAAGTAGATGTTGATTTTGTAAGAAAGGCTGTTCGTGCTATTGGACGGTGTGCTATCAAGTTAGAGAGAGCTGCTGAACGTTGCATTAGTGTTCTTCTAGAGCTGATCAAAATTAAAGTAAATTATGTCGTCCAAGAAGCTATTATAGTCATTAAGGATATTTTTAGAAGATATCCCAACACGTAAGTTTTTGTTTCACCATTTGTTAATCAATTTTTAATCATGATGTTTTATTTAATGGTTTTTTTTTCAGATTTCTGTCTTAACCAAACTTTTCACTACAGTTATGAATCTATCATTGCCACACTTTGTGAGAGTTTGGACACTTTGGATGAGCCAGAGGCCAAGGTATCGTAACATTCTAAAGTTCTAATGTGTGAAAATCTTACCTGTTGATATTTATTTAATATTTATTATTTAAACAGGCATCAATGATTTGGATTATTGGTGAATATGCTGAAAGAATTGATAATGCCGACGAACTTCTTGAAAGCTTTCTGGAGACTTTCCCTGAAGAGCCAGCACAAGTCCAATTACAGTTATTGACTGCCACAGTCAAACTTTTTCTTAAAAAGCCAACTGAAGGACCACAACAAATGATCCAGGTACCATTTTTAATACACTTTAAGTTCATGTTATCAGTTAAGGTTTTAAAATGTTAACCTTCCGTATATATGTTTAGGTGAATCTGATTTCAAGTTATATTGTTGTCTTTATAGGTTGTTTTGAATAATGCCACAGTGGAAACTGACAATCCAGATCTACGAGATCGTGCTTATATATATTGGCGCCTTCTTTCAACTGATCCTGAGGTTCTTAATTATGATCCATTTCTTTAAGTATATTATTACTTGTAAATCCTTTCACTCTAATGACTTATTACATATATTAGGCTGCCAAAGATGTTGTTTTAGCTGAGAAACCGGTGATAAGTGATGACTCAAATCAATATGATTCATCTCTTCTTGATGAGCTTCTTGCAAATATTGCTACTCTTTCTTCAGTGTATCACAAACCGCCTGAAACATTCATAACCCGTGTGAGGACTGTTCAAAGAACTGACGAAGAAGAGTTCCCTGACGGTGTTGAAGGCGGGTATCCTGAAACATCATCTGCACTGGTTTCTGATGGTGTTGCACCTCCACCACCTACTTCAAACCGCTGCTAAGCCACCAACTGCCGCACCTGCTCCTGTACCAGATTTACTAGATCTTATGGGCCTTGACGGTGGTGATGATAATGCTATTGTCTCGGTAGATCAGCCAGCAACCGATGCAGGGTACGTGCTATTGACTTATTTGTAAAGCTAGCATTAAACACAAAAAGGGACCTGTTTGCTGATTAATGGGTCTATCTGTTGTGTTTGTGTGTGTGCGTTTTAATCTTAAACGGATCAAATGGTTTTAATAAAAAAAAGTTACTTAAAAAGGAGCACGTGCCAACCTGGTTGAACGTCGTTCAAAGTGTATTTAGAATGCGTATTATTTAACAATGTTTTTTTTTATGATCCCAACCTGACCTACTCCAAAAAATGACGGTTTTAACCTAGATTCATTACCTAACCGGCCTGTCTTGTAATTCTACTAAATAGACGTGCAAAAATTCACCAACAGTTTTGCTACCATTACAGGCCACCTCTGCCTGTTCTATTACCAGCAGCAACTGGCCAAGGTCTAGAAATTAGTGCGCAGCTGGTACGCAGGGATGGTCAGATATTCTACAGTTTAAAGTTTGAGAACAACACAAACATGCCACTGGATGGATTTATGATCCAATTCAACAAAAATACATTTGGTCTTGCTCCTGCTGGACCGCTCCAGGTACCTATAACTTGTCGTTAGGCTGCAACATCTGCATGTTTTTCGACTTTTGAATAACATAGATATTTTTTTGCAGGTCCCACAAATTCAACCGGGAACATCGTCAGGAACGCTTCTTCCTATGGTTCTGTTCCAGAATATAGCACCAGGTCCACCCAATTCACTTTTGCAGGTTGCAGTAAAGAACAATCAACAACCTGTCTGGTACTTTAATGATAGATTGTCATTACTCGTTTTATTCACCGAGGATGGACGAATGGAACGCTCTACCTTCCTTGAGGTAACATAACTTTTTTCTATTTCACATTGGTGTATATGAGTCAAGCCGATCTCAAGCTCGGCTCATTTAGCTTACCGGAGCTCAAGCTTGCCTTTTCATTTAGCTTACCGGAGCTCAAGCTCGCCTTCTGAGAAAATGTTCAAGCTCGAGCTAGGCTCATGAATTATTTTTGAAATTTTTAATTATTTTTATTTTTATACACTTCTATTATCTTGGTGTGTGTGTGTTTAACATAATATATATTATTTAGTTATTTTTATCCTAGTTATATATAATTATTATTTTTATGTCATACTTATTAAATTATAAGAAAGTTGTATTATTATTATTATTATTTATATAAATGACAAGCTTGTTTATGCTCGTGATCCTAGCTGAGCTCGGTATATGAAGCGCGTGCTCGGGGTCGTTTATGAAACAAGCTTTACTTTTAGGTTCAAGCTCATTTAAGCTTCAGTTCGAACTTTTCGCAAGCTGATCTTGTGTAGCTCACAAGTAGAGTTTGGCTTGTTTACACTCATGTTCACATGCATTAAACGAGTAAACGTTAAAACATTTTCGTGAGTTCTATTGCAGACATGGAAGTCATTACCGGATTCAAACGAGGTATCAAGGGATATTGCAGGCATCGTGATAAACAACGTGGATGCGACTATAGAACAGTTAGGTTCTTCCAACATGTTCTTTATCGCCAAACGTAAGAACGCCAATCAAGAGGTTTTATATCTGTCAGCCAAAATCCCAAAAGGAATCCCGTTCTTGATTGAACTTACAGCAGTCATTGGTGTTCCGGGCATCAAGTGTGCCATCAAATCTCCTAACCCCGAAATGGCTCCGCTATTCTTCGAAGCACTTGAGACTCTCCTCCGGGCGTGATTCAATCGTATGTTGTGTTTCTCGGCTATCATCCTCATTAGAGTTGATAAAAGTTCGATTCGATTAGGCTCAATAATTTGGTGTAAGTTTGACTTGTTATGTGGTGATGATTTGATTTTTTTTCACAGTATTTCTTCTTTTTGTTGCAATGTATTGTTGTCGTAAAGATTATGAAATCGCAACTATCATCCAGTTTTGGGCAAATTGTGAAAATATTATTACTATAGAAGAATTTTAATGTATGATGACACTCGGTTGATCATGATGGATGTATTGTTTTTGAATTTGTTGTGCTTTTGTTTGAATAATTGTTTGTTTATATATCTATAGGGCCAAGATATAGTACACAGTGTAACAAAAATGAGAAGAGTGAGAAGAATACAATAACCACATTGGATCAAAATGATGGATTTGTTTCCGGTTCTATTAAATAAATAATCCACTCCATTTACGTTTCAATTGACGACCAAAAGTTGAGACTTTGCCATGTCTTTACCAAGGTTTTGGAAATGGCGCCTCAGGAGCGTTTGATGTGCAAGGCAGCCGATGTGATGGGGAAAACATACCGGGATGGTAATGCACAACAATCCCATGAGGCAGAGCCGAAGCGGCTTAACACGCCTAGGTGAATGCGTTACTGGAAATAGTATCGCCTTCTGTATAGGATGGTTGTTATGCAAGAGGGAGAAGACCGGGACGGACTTGGAAGACAATAGTAGGGATGGATAGGGTTGAAATGCTGCATATATAAGCATAACTCTACTATGAACATTATTCTTCGATTTATATGGGCTTCTTCTATATAATGTTTTTTTACATGGATAACAGGTAGGCAGGGAATCCTCGTAGATACAATATTAGAGGGATTTAAGCCTTTATAAAGACATGAGTACATGACAAACTCCAAAAGATGTTTATAACACATTCAACATGGATATGATTATGATATAGAGGAAATTAGACTTTATAAACCGACACACGAAGAAATTACATGGTTAAAGATCAAGCAGTGAGTACCAAATCGATCGAAAAATAAGCTTTCGTATCTCTCGGGTTACCTGGTTCCTAAGTAAGAGCTAAATCAGTTAGCATACGACGATTAGATTACACAGTTGTTATATCGGATTCGCTCAACTTTGATCCCTCTTTGTTCTTCCAGATTTTTGCCTTTTTGCAGCATGAATGAACTCCATTATCACTTCCACTTCACTCACTTGCTGTTGCATGAAAAACACACATAAATTAGTTTCATTATCGCCGTTGACTCTATAATACGCGTTTTTCTTGTATGCGTGCGACATACCTGTGAAGCAAAATGCTTTTGGATGGCCTTAACCAGCTTTTCCTTTGTAGGATTCGAGTGAGCGTTTCCCTGACGAGGTCAAATCAGTAACAAAATGGGTCATGAATGTTTTGCTGTGCGCGCGTGTGTTTAGGTGGAGGTGACTTACAAGGTTGAAGGTGCTATAATATCGCCCCAGTGTGTTGCTCCCGAGCTTTGCGAAATTGACTTTCTGGTCAAACACACGAAAGAACCGATAAAGTTAAAGAAAAAACATGCAAGATCCAATATTACAACTGATATTCGCCATATGCATACAACCCGCGATAAAGCAGTGTGCTTTCTACTCTTGCATTTTGACTTTTTATTCTAGAGTCAACGTACCAATTTTTATCCAACCATTGCTATAGATTCTCTTGCAAGTTTACTAACAGCAATGGTTATCTCAATAGCATATATTACAAATTCGGAAAGCTGTAAATATTTACGTGTTGACTTTTGACCAAAAAAGTCAAAAGAACATCTTCATTGTGTTTTGTTTTCTACTTACCGAATGACATGAATGGTTATTGGATTGATTATCTCTGCAACCACTGCGATTAATAGGCTTCACCGACGCGGATGGGCTCCATGGTCTTGTGTACCGAACCCTGGGCTTGCTCGGTTTGCTAAACTCCACAGCTGCAGCTGCCATAATAATAATAATATTACAGAGGTGTTAAAACTGCAAAGACTTTTCGGCAACTCTTTGTACAAACTTACAGAAGATGTTCTCTTTTTCGCCGACATCAGAGCCACAGCTAGAATTATCGTAATCAACATCGCCATCTTCTTCGTCGCCCGTTGGAGGTTCAAGAACACTCAAAGCATTCCTTTGCAGCTTCACTTCCACTCCATTCTTCAAAACCTTAAAAACAATATTAATTCTTTATCATTTCAAAATTTTAATAACATAAGCATGTCAAAACTTAACCAAAATAAATAAAAAGAATGAGCAAAAGATTATACCAGCCAATGCCAGCCACCAAGACCAACAGCTTTCTTCACAGTGCCTTGAAGACCAACCAAAACCGACTTTGTTCGGTTATTTCCCGTTACGACGACTTTCGTATGCCTCGGAAGCACAGAAAGCTCTTCATCACCACAATCTTCACGGAAGTGTGAAAAGATTCTTGAAGAATAGAGCTCAGTTTCAAGCATTGTTCTTAAAAGTTTACTAATAATCTCCAAAAATCCAATAAAAATACTTTCTTTATCCAAATCTTCAGCTAATGAACACAAACATATGCTATTTTATCCACTGACATTGATCAAGAATCTGAAACATTTCCCATAAATAATAACATTACTAAACGCGTTTCCTGAAACGAGTGCGGAAGATGTCCACAGTGACTCGCAGAGCCCTAAGAACCAAGGGTTTGTGTTTAGCAGGATAGGTTTTGCGATTCAAAAGGGATAGCGGCGCAGCTTGTTGCCAGCTTACCCACCATCTAAATCTAAGCAGGGGCGGACATAGGGCTTAAACAGGGGTTGCGAACGTTGCGGCTCAACTTCGCGCGCGTAGTGGAAAATTAGTGGAAATTTTGGTTTTTTTTTTCGAAATTTGGAAAACGTTGCTACTAAAATGAAAAAAAGAAAAACGTTACTACTGATTTTGTGGCCTAGATCCGCCACTAAATGTAAGTTGTTTTGATGATGATTATATATTTTATACTTTAAAAAAAAATATGTATACATTTTATCCTATAAATTTTTTTAGTACTCTATATCATTCCTTCCATTAAAATAAACAAACAAGTTACATCTGTATAGCAGGTAAACGAACAACAAGTTGTGCCGCTATCCCCTTTTGTATCGCAAAGCCTATTCTATGAACACAAACTCCTAGTTCATAGGACTCTGAGAGTTACTGTGGACCACCATTTAGTCATTAAAAGCTCAAATTTCATAATTTATGTCAAAAAACAATTGAAAATTTCCATCTAATTTCATATGGGTAGGAATGGTGCTTGATTTTTCAAACTTTCACACTTAACTTTTTTTATAAAACAATAAACAAACAATTGTTGCAAAAATGTAAAAGGAATATAGAAGCCTGCAAGAATGATCAGTGTCTGGACAAAAAGTGCCACCAACTATGTGTTTTCTCCCACTTTTAAAAAAGATGGTTAATTTACAATAAAAATTAACAATCTTTCAAAAAAAAAAAAATACAATAAAAATAATAATAATAATTAACAATCTTTCAAATAGTCAACATTCTTGTTTAGGGGAGGTGATACAAGATGCTTTAGTTGTGTTGTACCATTTTCTTAATAATTTGTACCTAATAAAGCAACATCCTTTTGAAGTTTTGAGATAAAGTCAGTGTGTGTTTTATGTGTGTGTGTGTGAGAGAGAGAGAGGGAGAGTTCTTTTCTTTACTTCTTTATGCTAATAAAAATTTGAATCTTTGAAAAATCTGACAGGATTTAGTTTAAGAGAATGTAGAAATGCAATATATGACCCATAATTCCTCATTAAATTTTCCATACAATTCACAGACTATGTTTGGTTGCAATAAATGAATCAAACATGTACACATATAATAAACATATAAATATAATAATAAATAAACCCTTTTTCTTCAGACCAATCTTTATATTTTATAAAAAATGTGAAAAAAAAATTATGTATCTTTTATATATAATCATCAAAAGAAGTAAATGAATCAAACATGTACACACATAAATATATAACAAATAAACCTTTTTCTTTAAACCAATCTATATATTTTATAGAAATGCAATAATAATAATAATAATAATAATAATAATAATAATAATATATTTTTTTTGGAAAAAATAACTTTTTATTAACTAATACTAATAATAATAATCAACAAAAAAAAAGTAATTGCATAGCATTTTGAGCCCAAACTGGATAACATGCAATTTGTTCTTGAAAAAAGCTAAACTAAATTTCCAATCTAATCAAATAAATTAAGAAATTACTAAAAAAATAATTTGAACTACAAAATTATCAAATTAATTCAGCAGATCAATACTTCAATGAAGCTTAAACTTAGATAATAATAATAATAATAATAATAATAATAATAATAATAATAATAATAATAATAATAAATGCATTGAAATTAAATTATTAAAAATAAAACAAAGATTACCTGAAACAGAGTGTTTAAGGGTCTTGGAGCTAAATGAACCAAATTTAAGGGAAATGATTGGATTGTGTTGGGTATTAGGGGACAGAATGCATGAAGTAAGATGGGTTTAAGTTTATAAAGATTGAGATGAGAAATTTGTTAATGATTTAATGGTTTTATTTTATGGTTATGGGTTGAATGAAACAGAACAGAGCATGTGGGTATAGTAGAGTGATGAAGAAGAGAAAGTACATAAACACATACATATAAACACATACAAAGACATACACTTAATGTTTACCAACTGCTGCTATTGGAATGACCTGCAAATGAATAAGACAGTGTGTACGGTCTCTTGTTTTTTTATTTGTTTTACCGGCTGTTTCCGGTTGCTGTTTGAGCCGGTTTTCATCTTGGCTCGGCTTGGTCGGGTCGGGTGTTGGGGAAGTTTGTTTGTTGATTGTTATGGTCAACTTTGTAAAGTATAAAAGTCAAGACATTGGATATAGTTGAATCTTGATCATATAATGCGAATTATATTTAGGATATGTGTAGGGTTACAAACGAACTGAACTTTCAGCCAACCCTTTATGAATTGTTTGGCGGGAAGTTTGTTTATGTTCGTTCGTTTAATAAATGAACGAACACGGACAAAACATTCCGTCAAACGAACGAACATGAACATAGGTCGCGTTCGTTCGTTTATGTTCGTGAACGTTCGGTAACGTGTTCGTTTTGTGTTCGGTAGTTTATTAAGGTTTTTAATTTTTATATTCTTTTATTTTTATTTATTTTACCCAATAAATAATATATATGAGGTAAATATATGAATATATGGGATCAATAAACCTACTTTTTGTATCCAAGCTTATTATATATTTCCATGTTCCAGCGTTGATACCCTCTACCTCCAACGCCCTCTGCCGTCCACCTCCAAAGCCCTTATTATATTTGGACAATTAGGTCCGTTTGTGTTCGTGTGCGTACATTAACAAAATTAACAAACGAACACGAACATGAGTGTTTTCTTAACAAACGAACACGAACAAAAAATCTCGTTCGGTAAGTGTTCATGAACTGTTCGTGAACACGTAATTTTCTTAACAAACGAACACGAACAAGGCCTTGTTCGTGTTCGTTCGGTTCGTTTGCAGCCCTAGATATGTGTAGTGGTTTTTTTTTTCACTCGATCTCACAGTGTAATTATTGTTGAGAAAGTATACAGTACAAAGTTTGTTTTGTTTTTTTTTTTTAGAGAACGACAAGTGGTGCAACCGGTAGAGATATAAGAAGCCACTAGGTGATGTCATGTGTCAACTTAACCAAACCCCAATTAACCTAACGAAACTCTAATTAATCTTAATCTCAGTTAAACCCAAGGGCAATTCAGACTTTATTATACGTAACTGATTACTACAATCACGTTCGGTATTTTTGTAAACGATTTCATAACATATGTAAAGGATTTTTCAAATTTGAATTTGAATTATACAACACCAGACGATCACACACATTACGATTCAATCAAATTACGACTCAATCACAATTCGATCATCACAATCACAGTTAATTCGATTAATTCATCATGTTCGGTACGCATGTTCATAGTTAATTAAATCAGTTTTCAGTAGAATTTTGTTTAACTTTTTATTTTGTTTATCAGATGTATTGCACGAGGGATAGTATTGGGCGGTGAATATCTTGCAAACACTTTAATTGCAGATTTATCCGAGTTAACTTTGGTTAATGATAAAATCAAAGAGATGGTTAAGAAGGTTGATGAGGGCAGGTTTAAGAGACCTAGTCATTAGAATAAGTATGACAGGCATGCTTCTCTTATTGGTTATGAGAAACCATCAGAGGTCGAACCCACTATTCGACTTCTGAATGGTATCAAGAACAAAGTCCGTGGTAAGTAGAAGCGTATAAAGTCCAGCAAGGAAAAACAGGTTAGTTGATCCGGCAAAAGGAAGAGAACCTGTGCCATATGCGGAGAGAGAGGCCATGATCGACGAAACCATGCGAAGGAGGGTGCTTCAACCCAGCCCCAAGGTGAACAAGATGACCAGAATGTGGAAGATGACATTAATGATAATGAAGAGATTGAATTAGAAGATGACCAGAATATGTAAGATGACATTAATGATAATGATGAGGAGTTGTCTTAGATGTGTGCTGTTGAATTTTGTAAATTTTTAGGTTAATGAATGCGTCTGAAGTTAGTGAACGTGCGTTTAGTTTTGATTTTTGATATACAGTACTTTTTTAAATGTTTAATAAGCGCGTTCGAATACATATATAGTGCGTTTAGACAATAACATTAAGTGCGTTTAAAGTAATAATAAGTGCGTCTATATCATTACCATTAAAAACCATAGAGTTATACAAACCATCACAACCACCATTAAAAAACAACTAAACATCTAAACCACCACAACCACCATCACCACTACCATCAAAAAACAACTAAACCACCACTAAACACAAAAAACTACCATAATAAACCACCATTAAACCACCCCATTCCATCCATCACTTAGCCCCCAAGATTGTATCCCTTGCCTTTTGTTTTGATTCCATGTTCTTCAGGATGCATGTTTGTGTGTTGCCAAGTGACTGACAGATGAGGTTGTCAAAAGATGCATGAGTATGGAGTTGCTCAATAGCTGCATCTGTGAATGGTATCTTCTCTTCCTTCATCAGCTTCTCTATCAGATCTAGGTTCTTCATATACTGCCTCTGAACCTCATTTTGTACACCTAGAACTACACAAGATGAGTTGATGTCATCTCTCACCTCTGAAATGCAATAAACCAAAACCACAGTTTTGACCTTCATGTTGTTTATTGCATCTATGTGGTTTTCTACCCTTTTTTTTTTTGTGTGTTTTCTAGTTGTCAGGTGACTTTACTTTGTATTTGATATTATATTTATAGACCAAAAAAGTTCCCAAAGCTTAATCACATACTATATGTGGTAGTTGAATATTTAATTTCAATAATTATCTATATTTATTACCAATCAAATCATAGTTAGTAGCAAGCAAGATTTTTTTAATTTTTTACAATATAAATAATCATGTAAGTAGACAGGTTGATCTTTTACCATTTATAGGCTAGGCCAACTGCATTTGTAATCATTACATGTACGAAAACAAGAAAAAAAAACTAAACTGCGTATTTTTGTGTAAGTCAAGTGCGTTTAAATAATACATGAGTGCTTTTAAATTTCAGAACGTGCGTTTAACCAGTTACCTTTTTAAACGCACTCTATAATGTAACACAAATATAAGATGCGTTTAAACATATCATTCTTATTATTTGATTCTTCTTCTATCATCAAAATCGTTCATTTCAAAAGCCAATTTTTAAATGTGCGTTTTAAATACAAGAACGTGTGTAACATTACGCATTAATACTTGTACGTTATCGTAAAAACGTCAAGTTTCATTATTATTCGCCATTAAATATTATTGTGACGTATTTGGACCCCTAATATTATAATATAAATATATAGTATACATATATGTTAGATATATTATCAAAAAAATTATATGATGGGGTCGGGATTCGAACCCGAGCCCTCAGCCGGGTCACCCAACACACAACACACTACCATCTGGTCTACATGATTTTTGTGTTATAACTCCTACCTATTTTAAATATATAGTAAACCTGCATAATGACAGTTGACTTAGAATAGTCAACTGAAACATCAATCAACCATAATTAACCAATTAGAACGCGTCTGTGATCTCGTTATAGTATGATTACGTGATTATCTATCTAATACGCGTCCTTTATACACTGATTGGTGGTCAAACATACCAATATTATGCAATTATACGCGCATCATCCTCAATGTCGAGTCAACTTACCAATTCGTCCATCCTAACCTAATCACTATAAATTGGACCTCCCAATTCATGCTACACTCGCCGATAACACTTTCCCAATCCTCAATTTCTTGTTTAAATCAGCTGTTCTTGCGTTTTTAGTACGAAGTTGACTTTTCTGTTTGACCTAGCGTGTTGCACGAATTCGTTTTTGTAAGTGACGTTTTTCTTGTGGGTTTTGTTATTCGGCAATCACACAACAATAACCCTATGATTAATTGGGTTATTGTTGTGTGAATCATTCTATTGGAAAATCTAGGGTTCGCTTCGTTTAAATTGGGGAAGAACAGTTTCTACGTATGTTATATAATTTAAATAAACTGAAATCAAACACAACCACTGATCTAGATCAAGTGGTTGTGTCTGATGTTGTTAAGGGACACCACGCGGGTTCGAGTCCCGTGTAAAACGTTTTTCTAATCTTTTCATTTTCAAGAATATAAATCAACTTCTTATATATTATATAATTAAAATAAACGGAAAATAAACGTTCTCAGGGTCCAGACCAGTTGGTCTGGGCTTGTGATTTAAAACACACGAACCGGCCAAGGGCCCGGGTTCGAACCATGGCATCAACAAAACATTCTTTTTATTTAAACTTATATATATATATATTCCTTTATATTTTTAAAAATTCATTTTAAAATACTAAAACTCTTTAATAAATTCTACAAAAATTATATTATGTTAATCTAGTAAAAAAGTTTAACATACAATTTTTAGTTTTCAAAAATTTATTTATTTAATATATATAATAAATAATTCAAGTTTATTCTATTTTATTTATAAAATTCTATAAAAATATCAAACAATTTTATAAATTTCCACAAAAATTATTCTGAGTTTTTATAACAATAAACTTTTCTGAAATGATTTTTATTTCTGAAAAATCATTTATTTAATATTTTTAATCAATTTTTGTTAGTTTTAATCATAAATAAATCATAATAAATTCATTTTTTCAATATTTTTGCACCAAAATTTTATATAAATTATTTCTGATTATTTGGAATAGAAATACAATTTTTAAATTAATAATTCTTTAATTTTAATATTTTTAAATATTAAAGTTATATTTTGACAATTTGAAATAAATAGAATTAATATTCTATTTTTAAGAAAATAATTTTATAAAAATTATTTTCATACTTAAAACTTTTTATTGTGACCATCTTTAATTTAAAATTTACAAAAAGACTTTTGTTTATTTATTTATCAAATTTCTCTCAATTATCAAACATTTTAGTTATTAATCAAACGAGCACTTATCCCCAATTCGAAGCCCTAGAATATATATTTGTAAACTGGATAGACTTAGACATATTTATTACCTTAATTATAGGGTAATACTTGGCATTTTTGGGCAACACACTATTCTATTTTTCAAGAGATATAACATTTTTCTAAGGTGAGTTTTACATAGCCCATTTTCTATTATTCACCATTTTTGGGGTGAAACATGTTACAACATTCTATATGCAATTCAATCATAAAGTGTCTATGTGTTTTTCTATGTTGCATTATGTCTTGAACATGGCTAGGGTAAGCACAATTCTAGCATAATCATTAACATTGATCAGCCGACGGTATACAATGATAGATCTATTGGACTGACAATCCCACCCGGATACGTGCCTCCTACAAAGGTAGCGTGGGTGATTGTTATCGCATAACATAATCGAGTGAACCATGAGCGTATGGGATGTACCACAATATAACAGTCACAAGGGTTGATTATGCACTCGATTTACTTCTAGTATGTTTTCACATATGGACTAGACTTGCCATGACACTTGAATTGTACAAGTTTTATTCAATTATCAAAACCTATGTAATTCTCACCAACTTTTGTTGACCCAAAAATATTTTCAAAATTAACATGTTTCAGGTAACAATGAAGCTGAGGCTTGAGTATGCATGAGGATTTATCATGAAGTTTTTGTTTGAAGTTATTTGTAGTTGTTGCTTTATTTGTTATCATGTATTTGGATTTCTAGACATCATTTCATTTTGGATATTTATGTTATGAATAAATTATTTAAAATTCAATCTATACCATGTGCTACTGAAACAATCATCAATACGTGACATCCCGATGTTTCCGCCATCGGTTGGGGTGTTACAGATTGGTATCAGAGCCTTGGTTATAGGGAATTAGGTTATTAGAAAATAATCTAGACTATAACCTTAGGGACTTAAACAGTACTTGCTTCTCTTACTTGAAATCCTAATTGCTTCCTTAATCTTATCCCTATCCCATACAACCCTAAGCCTACAAGTGACTACTCTTATTCGTCTGCTGCAATCCTGATCCACCATTAGATTAATAGGACAAAATCCTCAGGTTTAACCTGAACCCCCTTGAGATCCCATCGAAGTTCTAGATTTTAATAACGAACACGTGCAATCTGGAAGGGTGAACGCCTGTATTCTGAGTCTTCTGTCTAGGCTGGCATTGCTCATATATCCCAATCAGACGAGGGACCCGGATGCCTACCTGGGAATTCTCGGGATGAGTGTTCACTTATAGGCTAAAGCATGTCTTCATTATGTTATTAGAATCTAGAATCTTTGATAAGTCAACGTTTTCGTTTATTCGTTTTAACTAATGAATAAATGATTACATTCCTTATATAACCTCATTCAATTCATTGTGTCTCTTACAGAACATGCCTCCACGTCGCAGCACTCGCCTTAATAGTGGTGACAATCAAGATGAAGTGAATAGCAACAACCACAACACCAACCACAACAACAACAATAACAACAACAACAACAATGGTGTTGATGCCCAACTGGCTGCGATCATTTCTCAACAAATGGCACAGCAGATCACGACTCTGGTTCCTAACTTACTGGCTCAAGTCATCCAGATGAACGGAAACGGCAACGGAAACGGTCATGGAAACGGGAACGGTAATGGAAACCACAACGGAAACGGGAATGGTCTCCCAGCTTGCACTCTTAAGCACTTTAATTCCTGTCATCCCCTTAAGTTCAGTGGAGAAGAAGGAGCTACGGGACTTCTACAATGGTTCGAGGGCATTGAGAATACCTTCATTAACAGTGAGTGTCCCGATAACATAAAGGTCCGTTATGCCATGAGTGTTCTTCACAAACGAGCACTCACTTGGTGGAATGAGGAACAGCGCACCCGCGGAGCTGAAGCTGCACTGGCCTTAACTTGGGATCAAGCTAAAGACATTATGAAGGCAGAGTTCTGCCCTCGAAATGAAATCAAGAAGCTGGAAGATGAGTTTCATGATCTTGCTCAAGATAGTGGAGAAAACCTTGCCTACAACACTCGTTTTCACGAACTTAGTCTACTGCTACCTCACAAGGTCACCCCCTTGCCTATTGCGATCGAAAAATAGATTGGTGGCTTACCCATGCAAATTCAAGACACGGTGTGGGGAAGGAACCCTGCTACTCTGGAGGAAGCAAAGCGTTTGGCGGCCACCCTAACAGATAACCATGTGAAGGCAGGAACCCTGACTCGGAAAGGGGAAAAGAAAACTGTTGCGAAGGATACTCCCCAACCTGCCGTTGAAATCAAAACTGAGGCCTCAACCAATGAAAGGCGCAAGGTCAAGAATTTTGCAATAGACGCCACTGTCCCACCCAACAAGAAAACAATATAACGGGAACCAACCTAAGTGTGACACCTGTCAGTATCACCACCCAACCCAAGTGCCCTGCCGTCAGTGTACCAATTGTCAAAGGTATGGGCATCTTGCGGATGCTTGTCGAATTCCTGCTACAAACACCCCTGCTGCTCCAAATAACCCTCCAGCTACTTAACAGCAAGCCCCACCATTTTAATGATGTCTGCTTTTTTTTTAATTCTATGTATTGACGTTTTTTATTCAAGTAATAAATTCTAGTATTATCATAACACCTGGATACATGCTTGTTTGAATGTGAACTAATTGCTATATACTTGCTTATTTGTACAACGGTTAGTTGGCTACCAAACAACCTACTCAACGATTGGTAGAGGTCATCATGTCTTTCCAACAGTCGGGAGAGGCCCTACAACCTGCTCAACGATTGGTGGAGGCTATCAAACCTACTCAACAATCGGTAGAGTCATAGAAGGACACAAAACCCTAATGTAAGGTAAATTGGTGATTGCGATCCGGAACGTAATCATGAATTTACAGGTACCTTAAGGTAGTGTGAAATTTTATCAAGGTTTTCGGTAGTTGACCAATTGTAAACCTGGTAGTTCATTTAGTCCTTCTATAGTCCATCAACTCATTTCTTTTAGGACTCCTAAAACTTAATGCTTTGCTAGATTCTTACTCTCTTTGCGATGTCAGACGAACCTAATTCAACTCTTAAAGCTCACACCTACTCGACCCAAAACCACTATCCTATTACCAATAAAAGAACTTCCAAATCACAGTTGCCCCAAATTCTACCCAATCACCCTCAACCTTGTGTTTTTCTTTTAACTTCGGGACGAAGTTCCTAAAAGTAGGGGAGACTGTAACATTACACATTAATACTTGTACGTTATCATAAAAACGTCAAGTTTCATTATTATTCGCCATTAAATATTATTGTGACGTATTTGGACCCCCTAATATTATAATATAAATATATAGTATACATATATGTTAGATATATTATGAAAAAAATTATATGCTGGGGCCGGGATTCGGACACGAGCCTCAGCCGGGTCACCCAACACACAACACACTACCATCTGGTCTACACGATTTTTGGTGTTATAACTCCTACCTATTTTAAATATATAGTAAACCTGCATAATGACAGTTGACTTAGAATAGTCAACTGAAACATCAATCAACCATAATTAACCAATTAGAACGCGTCTGTGATCTCGTTATAGTATGATTACGTGATTATCTATCTAATACGCGTCCTTTATACACTGATTGGTGGTCAAACATACCAATATTATGCAATTATACGCGCATCATCTTCAATGTCGAGTCAACTTACCAATTCGTCCATCCTAACCTTCTCACTATAAATTGGACCTCCCCATTCATGCTACACTCGCCGATAACACTTTCCCAATCCTCAATTTCTTGTTTAAATCAGCTGTTCTTGCGTTTTTAGTACGAAGTTGACTTTTCTGTTTGACCTAGCGTGTTGCACGAATTCGTTTTTGTAAGTGACGTTTTTCTTGTGGGTTTTGTTATTCGGCAATCACACAACAATAACCCTATGATTAATTGGGTTATTGTTGTGTGAATCATTCTATTGGAAAATCTAGGGTTCGCTTCGTTTAAATTGGGGAAGAACAGTTTCTACGTATGTTATATAATTTAAATAAACTGAAATCAAACACAACCACTGATCTAGATCAAGTGGTTGTATCTGATGTTGTTAAGGGACACCACGCGGGTTCGAGTCCCGTGTAAAACGTTTTTCTAATCTTTTCATTTTCAAGAATATAAATCAATTTCTTATATATTATATAATTAAAATAAACGGAAAATAAACGTTCTCAGGGTCCAGACCAGTTGGTCTGGGCTTGTGATTTAAAACACACGAACCAGCCAAGGGCCCGGGTTCGAACCATGGCATCAACATAACATTCTTTTTATTTAAACTTATATATATATATATATATTCCTTTATATTTTTAAAAATTCATTTTAAAATACTAAAACTCTTTTTATAAATTCTACAAAAATTATATTATGTTAATCTAGTGAAAAAGTTTAACATACAATTTTTAGTTTTCAAAAATTTATTTATTTAATATATATAATAAATAATTCGAGTTTATACTATTTTATTTATAAAATTCTATAAAAATATCAAAACAATTTTATAAATTTCCACAAAAATTATTCTGAGTTTTTATAACAATAAACTTTTCTGAAATGATTTTTATTTCTAAAAAATCATTTATTTAATATTTTTAATCAATTTTTGTTAGTTTTAATCATAAATAAATCATAATAAATTCATTTTTTCAATATTTTTGTACCAAAATTTTATATAAATTATTTCTGATTATTTGGAACAGAAATACAATTTTTAAATTAATAATTCTTTAATTTTAATATTTTTAAATATTAAAGTTATATTTTGACAATTTGAAATAAATAGAATTAATATTCTATTTTTAAGAAAATAATTTTATAAAAATTATTTTCATACTTAAAACTTATTATTGTGACAATCTTTAATTTAAAATTTACAAAAAGACTTTTGTTTATTTATTTATCAAATTTCTCTCAATTATCAAACATTTTAGTTATTAATCAAACGAGCACTTATCCCCAATTCGAAGCCCTAGAATATATATTTGTAAACTGGATAGACTTAGACATATTTATTACCTTAATTATAGGGTAATACTTGGCATTTTTGGGCAACACACTATTCTATTTTTCAAGAGATATAACATTTTTCTAAGGTGAGTTTTACATAGCCCCTTTTCTATTATTCACCATTTTTGGGGTGAAACATGTTACAACATTCTATATGCAATTCAATCATAAAGTGTCTATGTGTTTTTCTATGTTGCATTATGTCTTGAACATGGCTAGGGTAAGCACAATTCTAGCATAATCATTAACATTGATCAGCCGACGGTATACAATGATAGATCTATTGGACTGACAATCCCACCCGGATACGTGCCTCCTACAAAGGTAGTGTGGGTGATTGTTATCGCATAACATAATCGAGTGAACCATGAGCGTATGGGATGTACCACAATATAACAGTCACAAGGGTTGATTATGCACTCGATTTACTTCTAGTATGTTTTCACATATGGACTAGACTTGCCATGACACTTGAATTGTACAAGTTTTATTCAATTATCAAAACCTATGTAATTCTCACCAACTTTTGTTGACCCAAAAATATTTTCAAAATTAACATGTTTCAGGTAACAATGAAGCTGAGGCTTGAGTATGCATGAGGATTTATCATGAAGTTTTTGTTTGAAGTTATTTGTAGTTGTTGCTTTATTTGTTATCATGTATTTGGATTTCTAGACATCATTTCATTTTGGATATTTATGTTATGAATAAATTATTTAAAATTCAATCTATACCATGTGCTACTGAAACAATCATCAATACGTGACATCCCGATGTTTCCGCCATCGGTTGGGGTGTTACAGATTGGTATCAGAGCCTTGGTTATAGGGAATTAGGTTATTAGAAAATAATCTAGACTATAAGCTTAGGGACTTAAACAGTTGTTGCTTCTCTTACTTGAAATCCTAATTGCCTCCTTTGTACCACCCGGCATGTTCGGCTTAAACATATTAGTAACATCTAAGTCTACCTTAGCGAGAAACGTTTATAAACAAACTTAACTGGGTTAGTTGAGTCGGGTCAAGTTAGGATTGTCCAGGGTACGATGATCTGGAGGATCATTGGGAGTCGTTTTGGTAATACACTGGGACCGGGTTCCGTTGTTGGTGACATTACATGAACTAATTAAGTATATGTGTAGATTATGGGTCGTGTGGTGGATTATATACATAGATGTGTTTAAATGATGTGTAAATGATTATCTGTGCTTAAATGTGTTAAATATAGACTAAGGATGCATGCTTATGTGTTAAGATATGTTAGAATGCGTTAAACACGACAAACTGGAAAACTAGTTAAAAAGGGGTTCTGGTTCGACCACTTCGAGTGGTCGAAGGAGAAGAAAAGTGTCTGGTTCGACCCATGCAAGTGGGCGAACCAGGGAAGTGGAATTTGAGGAATTCCCTTCGACCAGATAGGGCTCATTCGACCCTGTGAAAGGGGCGAAGGAGACCACCTTCGACCAGTGAATTGGGGCGAAGGAGGACTAGTATAAATACCAACCTTTGTCATTTTTCATCATTTCACAAACCCTAACCGTCCCAAAACGCTCTCAAACGATCTTAAACACTAAGGAAGGAGTTTTTGCTCTTCTTTTTCATAATCTAACCCATCTAGAACATCTAAACAAGAATCCAAGGTGTGTTCATAATCCTAAACCTTTTTAAAAGCATTTTAATTCGTTTTCATCTAACCCTAATTGTCCGGATCTGTTCTAAGGGTACTTTCATGATTAAAAACCTTTTAAACATCTTTCTAAATCAAAATATGATCATTTAACATAGGTTTTCATGATGAATAACATATGTAAATTGTGTATTATGTGGTGTTATGTGTTGTTCAATGATTTGCTGCTATATCTATGATAGAAACATGATATAGGATTGTTATTAATGATGGTATATTGTTGTCTAGGGTTAGGATTGGATATATTGATATTTGGGGGTTTTATTGGATTGATACTTGATGTATGAATATTTATGATCAATAGAATGAATAGGAAAGATCGGATAATCGACAAACTGAGTATTTTAAGCTAAGCAAGAATCGATTTCAAAAGTTTCCAAATTGGGTAAATAATTCATGCATGAAAGTGACGTTTCCATAATCTTTACCATTTTGGGAAAGGGCTAAAACGGACGTATTATCGGGGGGAAATCAGTGGGGTTTGTTGATGCGTTTTGCGACTAAGGATTGGATATACTTGATTAACATATGTTAGTGTTTGGCCGAAGGTGACTAGAATGGGGCGAAGGAAGACTGATATGGGCGAAGGTAGATGTGGACTGGGCGAAGGAAGAGTGGACCTGAACAAGAAGACACATTCGACCACTTGTAGTGGGCGAATGTGGAAAACACTCACATTCGACCAGTTGTAAGGGGCGAATGTGCAGTGCCTATATATAGATTTTGAGTTTTTGATAATGGAAGAGAGTTGTCATTTGTGTCTAGGTTCAGATCAGGTTTATAGGTGTTTTTGAGAGATTGTCTGTGTGATCTAGATTAACATAAACTCATTGTAAATGCTTTTTGAATGAAAGTTAATCTATGAAATGTTATTGAAAATGATCTTGATTGTGTCATGATTTGTGTTTTATCAATTTGTTCAGATCTAGGGTTTCCGCACCTAGATTTGTGACTTGTATGATCGTGTAATCCTGTTTTAGCTAAAATCCAACGCTATGCATTATATCTTGTACAATTACAGACGACGAAAGCATAATCACGCTTTACAATGAGTCTTTGTGCAAATTACTTCTTGATACGGGAGTATGTCGTGTGTGTGGGAACCACAATGTGTTAGTCTAATACATCTAATTAGTATCATTTTAAAGCATTGCGTAATTGTCTGCATGTGAGCTTATGTGGACAACAATATCAGCAATTGCCGTGTCACATATTGTTTCTAATGATAATATTGAACCAGATCAACGCTGTGTTCAGATTTCTCAGAAAACTGATATGATCCTTTTACCGGAAATCACAAAATGTTTACTGTTTGCATTTTACTTTGTCACATTTTACTTTTATTGTCAAAAAGATACAAAATCCAAAAAGATTTTAGGTGTGTTTTGATAAAATTTCAGAAAATCCAAAAGATTTGCATTTCTGCTTTATTTTTGATATCCGGGGATGCTTGATGGTCAATTTCTGAGATTTGATAACACCATCTGGACTTTGTAACATTCAAAATGTGAAAATTTGAGTTTTGGAAGCTTAACGGATTGAAAAATGTTGAACGGGATTCGAATTCGTGATTTGGCGAAATTTTCAGATTTTTCCATTTCACATTCGCCCTTAAATGGGTCGAATGTGGAAAAATCATCACTTTCGACCGTTGTGAAAAAGGGCGAATGTGGAAATTTACACTTCCGGGTGAAAATTCCACTTCCGGGTACAAAATCCACCTTCGGGTCTTTCAATAGGGGCGAAGGTGGATATTCTTTCACATTCGTGTCATTAATTTGGGGCGAATGTGGAATTAACCCACATTCGTCCACTTCAAACGGGCGAACGTGGACCTCTTATAAATACCTCTTTCAGGTTCGAGCCCCTCATTCAAAATTTTTCAAAATTTCTATCATACCAACACCTTGTTGCTCGTGTTTTCTACGATTCACTGATTTGTTCCCTCGTCTTTACTGATCATTTTAACACTAAAATTGCAGGTAATGGACATTGTTTCAGAACAGTTTTGATCGGGTTTATACACCGGACCTAGGGTTTCTGTTCTAGGGATTTTTAATGATGATTGATGTTTGTTTTTCATTTCCGATCATTTTTCATAGGTTTTAGGGGGAGAATGTGGAAGGAATTAGGATAATAACAACATCTAGATGTTAGTTTGATTGATTGAACATAGATGAACCCTAATTCCTCTTTAAAACCAATGAAAACTGATTATTTGATAAAATTGGTAATGAATGGGTGTTAGTCGGACTTATTAGCATACATTAGGATCAAAATTACAGGTTAAAACATACAATGGCAAAATTTCAAATTTTGGGGGAAAATCTTTTTCACCTTCGGTTCAAAAACCGGGCGAAGGTGGAATCAGGTTGGACGAAGGTGGAACAATGTGGACGAACGTGATTTTTACTTAAAACCTTTTTCACTTCCGACCATAATTTTCTACCTTCGACCAAATAAACTCACATTCGACCAGTTTCAAAATGGGCGAATGTGCAGATCAGTTTTGACCAAAATTTTTATAATTTATCGTTTTTGTGTTTTGACGTGTTTTTATTGATTTTCATGTGCAGATGGCTGAACAACCCGAGAATATTGAATCACCAGCAGTGAATGTTGAAACTCCAGCTGAGATCACAGTTCAAGATCCAGTACCAGTAGCTGAAACATCTGTTCCTAGCAGTTGGCCTTTTGAACGATCGCACAACTGTTGCGCTTATCTAGGAGACGTTGAGAAGAACACTGAATTTACAGGGATTATCGAATTTCTGAAGAGGAGCAGGATTGTTCATGCCTTAGCCACACCAACCATCATATACAAAGACATCATAGAAGATTTTTATCAGAATGCGAAGTATGATTACTGGGAGAATCAGACGATCATCAAGAGCAAGATTCAGGAGATGGAGATGTTCTTGACTGAAGCTGATATTCGGGAGGCGTTACAGATTAAGTTCGAAGATAGTGAAGATCCTAGGGAGTTATCTTGGACAGAACAGAAGGCGTGCTTCTTAAGAATGAAATACAAAGGTCCAATCACTGACGGATCTATGTATAAGGGGAAACTGGGAGTACAGTACAAGTATTTTGCTCATGTTCTGATTCATGTCTTTGGATGTGTGAGTGGTGGTTATGACGTGATGAGAAGGAGTTTGAGTTCATTAATGGTTGCGTTGACACTCAACAAACCATTTAATGTTTCTGGGATGATTCTTGATCACATGCTGGAGATGCTGAAGGGAATGAAGAATAAGAAGTTTATGTTATATCCGAGGTTTCTGATGATGATCTTTGACTACAAGTATCCTATGCTGAAAAAGGATCCGACTATGATTCTAGGTCAAGATCACATGAATATTAGAACCTTGATGAGGATGAAAGGTTACAAAGGTGTGCCTGATAGTGAGAAGCCACCTAACAGGAGATTATTTGGCGCTTTGGCTCGTCCGGATTACATTGATCCTGGCAAGAACAAAGCAAGACATGATGAGAGTGACTCAGACAATGATGATCCCTTAGTGTATGTTGATTCTAGCACTAAGCGGAAACGACAAGTAGTCAATCCTGGAGCCAAAGGGAAGGGCAAAGGAAAGGCTATAGATCAGGGAAGCACAAAGCAACAGGTAGCTAGAAAGAAATCGACGGCGAAGAAAGGATCGGGTTTGGTGGATGAAGAGTCTGTAGATTCAGAAGAGACTGAGGTTGATGAACAGTGGGATTCTGATGATGAGAATGTGAGGACTACCAAACGTAAGGCCACTATGGTTGGTGAGTCTGAATCCTTGAACCAGTCGATAGAAGAAGCTGAGAGGAGAAAGAAATCAGTTGAAGATGAAGGTCTAGGTGTTGATCTAGCTGAACTGAGTGTTGGAGATACTGTAGTTGTGAATTTGCCCAAGAAAACAAAGAAGCAAAAGACTATGGCAAAGAAATCAAGTGTGAAAGAACTGAGGGAAAAAGAGTTGGCTCAGTTGTTGAAGGGAAAGAGATTACCTGATGCTGGTACACCTTCTAAGCTATCTTCACCAGTTGCCAAGAAGCAGAAGAAAGCGAAAGAGGCAGAGACTTTACCAATCGATCAGTTCAATATCGATATGGATAAAGTGCTCGATATGTTTAGAAAGCCTCAAAAGGAGAAAGTTGTTGAAGTTGAGCCATCCAGATCTAAGTCGAAGAAAGTGACTGTAGATGATGATGTTATGAAACAGGTTAATAAGAAGATGGAGGACATGATGAAGATGCTGGTTGCTCAACAAGCTAAGATTGTTAAGTTCAAGCAGAATGAGGAGAAGATGCTCCAGATTGTGGTTGCTTCGAAATCTAATCAGGATGATATAAACGACAAGATTAAGTTGATTGAAGCTAAGAATGAGAAGCTTGAAAGAAAATGTGAAAGAAACAAGAGCAAAATCAAACTGATTAAGGCTGATAATAAAGAATTAAAGAAGGAAAACAAACGCCTTTGTGGTTTGATTGAAGAGCTGTATAGCAGAGCACCCCAGTTGAAAGAGGGTGAAGAAGATGAAGAAGAAGATGAACAGAAAGTTGATTATGAGTATTCTGATTCTGAGAAAGAAGATGATGATGATGAGGATGATGATGGATCGGATAAAAGCGATGATGATAATGATGATGATGATGACAACAATAATGATGATGATGATGATGCTGAAGGTACGGGGAAAAAGCAAGGTGATGAGTTTAGCAGTGGAAGTGATCATGATGGAGGAGATGATACTTCCAGATTTAGTTATGAGAAGAGAACACCACAGAAGAAGAAAGATACTGGAGAATCGAGTTCCAAGAAGAAAGGTGGGAATGTTGATTCGGATGAAAGTATTTTCTGGAACGAGAAGGTGAGATCTTTGTCTGAGGATGCTAAACAGTTATATAAGAATATGTTGGAAAAGAGAGAGTGGACCATTGAGTTCACAGGATGCTTCGCTGAAATATTCCAGACTGATGATTTGAGATATGAGTTGGAATATGAAGATCCAGATCTTGAGGAAGGGGAATTACCTGCATCTGTGGCGAAAGAAATACTAGATGGTCTTGCACAGAGGGTAGGAAAGACGTTTGAGGAGTTTATGATGGATGAATCGATTCCTGATATTCCTGAAAAGGATATGGGAAGTCATTCAGATGATGTGCATACTCCAGAGAACAATGAAGTTGAGATAGAAGATATTACTCATGAAGAGTTTCCCCAATATTTCAGAAAAGAAGATGAGAATGAAGTATTTCCTGACTTCACTGAGATACCAAATAAGTCAGCGAAACAGAAAGCAAAGAAAAGAAGCGAAGAGTTTGTTGAGAAGGTATTTGGAACTGAAAAGAAAGATTCTTCTAACCAGTCTGATGAGTTGAAGAATTATATGAAGAAGTTGAAGGAAATGGATGAGAACCGACCTAAGCCTGAAGCTCAAGGTAATTTCTATCGATTTCATAATGCCAAGTTCAAAGGCAGAGCTCTCGGGTGGACTTACTTAGGCAGACTGAAGTGTATTGCTGCAAAATGGGAAACCGGAATTCTGTACTTCGACAGATTCTGTGACTTGCTTACTCTACCGTACTGGGCGGTGAGAGATTTATGCAGATTCCCAATGTCAGGTGCCGAGGTAAATGGATCGCATGTCGGTTGGTGCGCAGACAAATTGGTTTGGGAAAGTCGCACAAGATGGAACAGGTTCAATCCTCAATATCCCCGTAGAAAAGTTCATAGGGATATTGATCCTCAAACCAATATGAAGCGTGTTACTTTGATTTACAAAGCACCTAATGTGATGAGAAAGATACCGTTGATGCCAATGCCACAGCATTTCAGTGCTGATTTCATCTTTTGGTATTATGATTGGAGGAAGGCAGAAGCGGTGATCGTGTTGAGGGATGGAAAGGATAAATACAAGCATGTTCATGTATTTGATCCTATGTGGTTGATTAATTGCACATTCGAAGACATCATCATGTTATTCTACAATCCGATTTACTATGAACCCAATGACTTTGCTCAAGCAAGAAAGTATACTCAAGTTGTTGGAGTGTGTTTTGCGTATGATATAAATGCTGGAAGCAACTTGGAGGGTAAACTTGGCAAGACTGTGAAGATAACAAATGTGTCTAAGCCTGTGAAGAAAACATTCGAGCCGCCAATGACTTCTGAGCAGAAGAAGCAGCTCAGAATCAAACTGATGAACAAGACGATGGACTATCAGAGAAAACTATCCAATCAATAGTCGAGGGGGAGTTTGTTGATGCGTTTTGCGACTAAGGATTGGATATACTTGATTAACATATGTTAATGTTTGGCCGAAGGTGACTAGAATGGGGCGAAGGAAGACTGATATGGGCGAAGGTAGATGTGGACTGGGCGAAGGAAGAGTGGACCTGAACAAGAAGACACATTCGACCACTTGTAGTGGGCGAATGTGGAAAACACTCACATTCGACCAGTTGTAAGGGGCGAATGTGCAGTGCCTATATATAGATTTTGAGTTTTTGATAATGGAAGAGAGTTGTCATTTGTGTCCAGGTTCAGATCAGGTTTATAGGTGTTTTTGAGAGATTGTCTGTGTGATCTAGATTAACATAAACTCATTGTAAATGCTTTTTGAATGAAAGTTAATCTATGAAATGTTATTGAAAATGATCTTGATTGTGTCATGATTTGTGTTTTATCAATTTGTTCAGATCTAGGGTTTCCGCACCTAGATTTGTGACTTGTATGATCGTGTAATCCTGTTTTAGCTAAAATCCAACGCTCACAGGGTTTTGTAGGGATATGTTACCCATGCTTGACTGCTGTGTTTGATGATGTTTCGGGTCGTTTTGAATGTGTTTGAAGCGTTTTTAGGAAAAATTATACAACAGGGGCGAACCTGGCCTCCTTCGACCAGTCGATGGTGCGAAGGAGGGATCCAGGGTCGAACCTGGGTTTATATTGGACGAATGTGATAAAACGGGCGAAGGAAACATCAAACGGTCGAACGAGATGAAAAAGGTGCGAAGGAGACTAAAAGGTGCGAAGGAGACTTAAAACTGACTGGTTCGACCGTTCTGATGCAGAAATGAGATTTTTGATACAAACTAAGTGTTTTATGCTTGAACCTTGTGTGTAATCTATGTGTACTTGATTAGTTAGGGTAATGGGTCACCAACGGGATGTCGGGTCGGGCTAGTGTGTCAGTTAAAAATTTAAACACGTTTTAAAACATACTTGGTTACGATCTGGACAATCAGGGACTAGATAACCTTATGGTCATTAGTCGGAACACTTATGTGAACATTTTGATAGATCTCCGGTAGAGGGACTATCAAGGGATAAACATCTTTACTTATATTTGAAGAACGCTACTTAAGGTGAGTTCACGGCCCCACTTTTACTGCTTTAACTTTTGGGGGGAGAAAACATGCGCTAAACAGTTTTGGTAACATATGTCATACTATGGTTTTAACTTTATATTGCTATACGATCTTTCGGAAAGTCCAGGGGGAAACCATGAATGTGCGGGATTGCACAACGGGGGAAATGTGGATAGATCTATTGGGCGTGACCTGCCCCACTCGTCGGCTTGGAGGGCCGGGCGGGTGCATATTGTCTCGAACAGGTACATTGGTATCATGCTGAACATACGGGCTGCTTAAACATGCTGAACATTGCTAAACGTGTCTAGTAATGGTTTCCAATCGTAGTAGTAATGAAACATACGCCTAGCTAGCGTACTTGGTAACATTGATATAGTATGGACATGGTAACGTTTTGGTAACATTTTGAACAAACCTGTGAACTCACTAGCATTATATGTTGACATCTTTTTGGCATGTTTTTCTCAGGTCTCTAAGGTAGGAATGAACGGGACTAGGCGCACGGGTCTGCATTGGCGTCTAGATTTAGTGCACGTTTTGTAATAAAAGTATTTTGAACAATTTTTGAGATGATAGCATAGTTGATTAAATGCTACTGAAACGCTTCCGCTGGTTAAATTAATGGTTATGTCTGTTTACGTTTCATATAGAGTTTTTTATTGTGATCATTGACTTGGATCCTGGTTTGTCAGGCGCCTCGCGGTAAAACCCCGCAAGTGGTAATTTGAGGGTGTGACAGATTGGTATCAGAGCCAATGGTTATAGTGAACTAGGACTGCATGTAGAGTCTGGTCTATAGCCGAGTCGCACACACTAGACGGTCACATACTTTGGGTTTATTAATGGGATATGTACTAACGTTGTCGGGGTGTCCTTACATCATCATCATGCTTCTCCGTTACATCATCCGTTTTTATTTGGGTTCTTACCTACTCTTGTCTTCTTCTTCTGGATTGAAGGAGGAGGGGTTGATTTGTTGGTTCTAGCACACACATGCCTTCTTACACTTGCACCTATTGCCACATAGGCGACAATGTTCGGTGACTGGGGTCTAGATTAGGGGTACATCGGGAGGACCATGTAGAGCAGTTTATCATTTCGGGTGCACACGAAATAATAAACTGGAATGCATGAAAATCCCGATGGACTTCGAGTTTGGATGTATAGTCCTGGATTGTCCCTAAGTTAACTCTTGTAAATTTCTAGTGGTTGACACTGGAAGTGAATCTGAATCCCTCGTTCTCTTGATTTGTTAGATCATGTCTGGTGCTCGCGGAGGTGGACGTCGTGGTGGCGGCGGTGGCCGTGCTGGCGGCGGTGGTCGTGCCGGAGGCGGTGGTCGTGGGAACATCAACATGACCCAAGCTGAACTGAACAACTTGCTCCAGCAGCAAGTGAACATGGCTATGGCTAATTTCCAGGCTGGAATTAATGCCATGGGTGGTGAGTTGATTTTTGTCGACCTTGCCTCATTTTTGGGTTTCGTGTCCTCTCGTCTGTGTTTTATTCGTGTACCGTATTTCAGGTGTTGGTGCCAATCCACCCCCACCTCAGTGCTCTTATAAGAAGTTTAGGGACTGTCAGCCCCATAACTTCGCTGGAACTGAGGGAGCGGTGGGACTGCTCCGATGGCTGGAGAAGGTTGAATCTGTCTTTGTTATGTGTAACTGTCCTGCTGGGGACCGAGTGAAGTATGCTACTGCGACATTTGAAGGACCTGCATTGTCGTGGTGGAATGCTACTACTCAGAACGTGGGATTGGGGGAGGCTATTGCTATGCCTTAGGCGGAGTTTGTGCAGCTTTTGAGAGGTGAGTACTGTCCAAGGGAGGAGATACAGAAGTTGGAGCATGAGGTCTGGAGTTACAAGATGGTTGGGTCGGAGATTGAGGAGTACACTGTGAGGAGGAATGAGCTGGCGGTGCTGTGTCCTGACTTACACACACCCGAATACAGGAGGATCGAGCACTATGTGTCTGGACTAGTGCCCGAGATTGCTGGGTTGGTGGCTGCTGGGAATCTTCCCACTATTGCTGAAGTTGTCCGATCAGCTCATCGGATGACTAACCTGAAGGTGGCGGAAGGCGTCTTGCCACCCAAGGGTGCTACTGTGAAGGCTGCTGAGGGGAACAAGAGGAAGTGGGAGAGTGTGGGGAAGAGTGTGGTGCCAGCTCAGCCGGCGAAGAAGTTTGAGTCATCTGGGTCTTCTTCTGGGTCGAAGACGGGTGGGTATGCTGGGAAGCATCCCAAGTGTAACAGGTGTGGTTTTCATCATTCTGGGAACTGTGATAGGGCTCGTTGTCATCGGTGCCATCAGTTGGGGCACCATGCTAAGGATTGCAAGGTGGCACTCACCTCAACTCAAACTCCTGCGGCTACTCCTGCTCCTGCTGCTCAGGGGACTCAGGGGAGACAGGGGTGTTATAACTGTGGTGACACGGGACATTTCAAGCGTGACTGTCGCAAACTGAAGCAGGGCGACAATGGGAGGGGCGGGAACGGTAACGGGAACAATGGCGGCGGAGGCAGGACTGCACGTGCTTTCGTCATTGGATCTGCGGAGGCTAGGCAGGATCCAGACACAGTTACCGGTACGTTCCTTCTTAATGATCGCTATGTTTCTGTCTTGTTTGATTCTGGTGCCGATAAGAGTTTCGTATCTTTGGATATTAGTCGATTGCTAGATATAGTACCCACACCTTTAGAGGCTAAGTACTTAATAGAATTGGCTGATGGTAAGAAAATCGAAGCGACACACACCCTTAGGGAATGTCGCTTGGAACTGTCGGGTTTGTCTTTCCCCATTGACCTTATGCCGGTACCTCTGGATAGTTTTGATGTCGTGGTTGGCATGGATTGGTTATCGTTGTATTGCGCGGAGATCGTTTGTTTTGACAAGGTTATTCGGATCCCTCTCCCTGATGGAGAGATTCTTTCTGTTCGTGGCGAGAAAAGCGGTGCTCCGCTGAGTATCATTTCTAGCATGAAAGCCCGTAAGTATCTTCGGAAGGGCTGTTCGGCCATCCTGGCACTTGTTAACGTTTCTACTGACGATGAGAAGAAGATCGAGGATATCCCGGTGGTTCGTGACTTCTCTTATGTGTTTCCTGATGATTTACCTGGTCTTCCTCCCCATCGTCAGGTTGAGTTTGGTATTGATTTCACTCCGGGCGCAGCTCCTATTGCCCGAGCTCCATATCATCTTGCACCTCCCGAGATGCAAGAGTTGTCTAGCCAGTTACAGGAACTTTTGGAAAAGGGTTTCATTCGACCGAGTTCTTCCCCGTGGGGAGCTCCTATTTTGTTTGTGAAGAAGAAGGACGGAAGTCTTCGCATGTGTATTGATTATCGTGAGCTGAACAAAGTGACCATCAAGAATCGTTATCCTCTTCCTCGCATTGATGATCTCTTTGACCAGCTTCAGGGCTCCAGTTACTATTCGAAGATTGATTTGCGGTCCGGTTATCACCAGTTGCGCGTCAGGGAGGCTGACATTCAGAAGACTGCTTTTCGCACTCGTTATGGCCATTTTGAGTTCTTGGTCATGCCTTTTGTTCTCACTAACGCACCGGCGGTGTTCATGGATTTGATGAACCGCGTTTGCAAGCCTTACCTTGATAAGTTCGTCATCGTGTTCATTGACGATATTTTGATTTACTCCAAGAACAAGGCAGATCATGAGGAACATCTGCGGTTGGTCTTGGAACTTTTAAGACAGGAGTAGTTGTATGCTATGTTCTCAAAGTGCGATTTCTGGTTACGTGAAGTTCAATTCCTAGGACATGGGGTGAATGAACTGGGAATTCATGTCGATCCAGCTAAGATCGAAGCTATTAAAGACTGGGAAGCACCAAAGACGCCATCTGAGGTGCGGCAATTCCTAGGTCTTGCGGGTTATTATCGTCGTTTCATTGAGGGATTCTCGAAGATCGCTCAACCCCTCACTGCCCTTACCCAGAAGGACCGAAAGTTCGACTGGGATGAACCACAAGAATCAGCATTCCAGATGCTGAAGCTTAAACTTTGTTCTGCACCTATCTTATCCCTACCTGAGGGTACGGATGATTTCGTTGTGTACTGTGATGCTTCTATTCATGGTCTCGGTTGCGTGTTGATGCAGCGCGGGAAGGTTATTGCTTATGCTTCTCGCCAACTCAAAGTTCATGAGAAGAACTACACTACTCATGACTTGGAACTGGGTGCGGTGGTCTTTGCGTTGAAAATCTGGAGACATTACTTGTACGGTACCAAGTGTGAAGTATATACCGATCACAAGAGTCTTCAGCATATTTTCGACCAGAAGGTGTTGAACATGCGGCAGCGTCGCTGGGTTGAACTCCTAAACGATTATGACTGTGCCATCAAATACCATCCTGGCAAGGCGAACGTTGTGGCGGACGCCTTGAGCAGGAAGGAGTCTGCGAACCGTCGCCGTGTTCGAGCCTTACAGCTCACCATTCATTCGTCGTTGCCTGACCGGATCCGTTCTGCACAGTTGGAAGCCTTGAAGGAGGAGAACCTTAAGGCTGAAACGATGCACAGTGCTGACAAGCATCTTGAGCTCAGGACTGATGGCTTACACTATTTTGCGGGGCGTGTTTGGGTCCCATTGTTCGGGGGATTGCGCGAGCTTGTTCTGGATGAAGCTCACAAATCCCGGTATTCTATTCACCCTGGCTCCGATAAGATGTATCAGGATTTGAAGATACTTTATTGGTGGCCGAACATGAAAGCTAATATAGCTTCTTATGTCAGCAAATGTTTGACTTGTGCTAAAGTCAAGGTGGAGTATCAGAGGCCGTCTGGTCTCCTGCAACAACCAGAGGTTCCAGAATGGAAGTGGGAACGAATCACGATGGATTTTGTCACCAAGCTACCAAGGTCACCTAGTGGTTACGATATGATCTGGGTGATTGTTGACCGGCTGACAAAATCAGCGCGTTTTATACCTATTAAGGAAACCGATGGACTCGAGCGGTTGGCTCGACTTTACCTTAAGGAGGTGGTTGCTCGGCACGGAGTGCCTGTTTCTATTATCTCTGATCGTGATTCTCGTTTCGCTTCGCGTTTCTGGAAGGCTCTGCACAAGGCTTTGGGTACTCAGTTGGATATGAGTACGGCTTATCATCCGCAAACTGATGGACAGAGTGAGCGGACGATTCAAACCTTGGAAGACATGCTTCGGGCATGTGTTATCGATTTTGGCAAAAGCTGGGAGATCCACCTGCCGTTAGTGGAGTTCTCCTACAACAACAGCTATCACTCTAGCATCAAGGCAGCTCCGTTCGAGGCTCTTTACGGACGGAAATGTCGATCACCACTTTGTTGGGCCGAGGTGGGCGAGAGCCAGCTCACTGGTCCGGAACTCGTGTACGAAACTTCGGAGAAAATCGTACAGATCCGTCAACGTTTGGCTGCTGCACGGGATCGTTAGAAGAGCTATGCCGATCGCCGTCGAAAACCTTTAGAGTTCCAGGTTGGGGACAAGGTACTTCTGAAAGTTTCACCATGGAAGGGCGTCATACGCTTTGGAAAGCGTGGCAAGCTTAACCCTCGTTATGTCGGACCGTTCGCAATCTTGGATCGGATTGGACCGGTGGCATATAGACTTGACTTACCAGCGGAGCTCGGTAGTGTACACAACGTCTTCCATGTGTCTAACTTGAAGAAGTGTTTGGCTGATGAATCTCTCATTGTACCACTGGAAGAGATCAAGGTTGATGATCGTCTTCGCATTGTGGAGGAACCTGTCGAGATTCTCGACTACAAGATTCGTAGCCTTCGTCGGAGTAAAATCCGCATCGTTAAAGTCCGTTGGAACTCGAACCGTGGACCGGAGTTCACATGGGAACGGGAGGATCAGATGAAATCTAAGTATCCTCATCTCTTTCCGAAGCGCGCGTTTGAATCGAGGCATGTTACTGCTGAAGCGGAATGAATCTCGGGTCGAGATTCCTTTCAACGTGGGGATGATGTGACATCCGGTAAGTTTCTTTTCGTTCTGTTCTTTTTGTTTCTTTCTTTTTGGGCTTTGCGCAATTTTCGGGACGAAAATTCTTTCAACGTAGGGATGATGTGACACCCGGCATGTTCGGCTTAAACATATTAGTAACATCTAAGTCTACCTTAGCGAGAAACATTTATAAACAAACTTAACTGGGTTAGTTGAGTCGGGTCAAGTTAGGATTGTCCAGGGTACGATGATCTGGAGGATCATTGGGAGTCGTTTTGGTAATACACTGGTACCGGGTTCCGTTGTTGGTGACATTACATGAACTAATTAAGTATATGTGTAGATTATGGGTCGTGTGGTGGATTATATACGTAGATGTGTTTAAATGATGTGTAAATGATTATTTGTGCTTAAATGTGTTAAATATAGACTAAGGATGCATGCTTATGTGTTAAGATATGTTAGAATGCGTTAAACACGACAAACTGGAAAACTAGTTAAAAAGGGGTTCTGGTTCGACCACTTCGAGTGGTCGAAGGAGAAGAAAAGTGTCTGGTTCGACCCATGCAAGTGGGCGAACCAGGGAAGTGGAATTTGAGGAATTCCCTTCGACCAGACAGGGCTCATTCGACCCTGTGAAAGGGGCGAAGGAGACCACCTTCGACCAGTGAATTGGGGCGAAGGAGGACTAGTATAAATACCAACCTTTGTCATTTTTCATCATTTCACAAACCCTAACCGTCCCAAAACGCTCTCAAACGATCTTAAACACTAAGGAAGGAGTTTTTGCTCTTCTTTTTCATAATCTAACCCATCTACAACATCTAAACAAGAATCCAAGGTGTGTTCATAATCCTAAACCTTTTTAAAATCATTTTAATTCGTTTTCATCTAACCCTAATTGTCCGGATCTGTTCTAAGGGTACTTTCATGATTAAAAACCTTTTAAACATCTTTCTAAATCAAAATATGATCATTTAACATAGGTTTTCATGATGAATAACATATGTAAATTGTGTATTATGTGGTGTTATGTGTTGTTCAATGATTTGCTGCTATATCTATGATAGAAACATGATATAGGATTGTTATTAATGATGGTATATTGTTGTCTAGGGTTAGGATTGGATATATTGATATTTGGGGGTTTTATTGGATTGATACTTGATGTATGAATATTTATGATCAATAGAATGAATAGGAAAGATCGGATAATCGACAAACTGAGTATTTTAAGCTAAGCATGAATCGATTTCAAAAGTTTCCAAATTGGGTAAATAATTCATGCATGAAAGTGACGTTTCCATAATCTTTACCATTTTGGGAAAGGGCTAAAACGGACGTATTATCGGGGGGAAATCAGTGGGGTTTTGTAGGGATATGTTACCCATGCTTGACTGCTGTGTTTGATGATGTTTCGGGTCGTTTTGAATGTGTTTGAAGCGTTTTTAGGAAAAATTATACAACAGGGGCGAACCTGGCCTCCTTCGACCAGTCGATGGTGCGAAGGAGGGATCCAGGGTCGAACCTGGGTTTATATTGGACGAATGTGATAAAACGGGCGAAGGAAACATCAAACGGTCGAACGAGATGAAAAAGGTGCGAAGGAGACTAAAAGGTGCGAAGGAGACTTAAAACTGACTGGTTCGACCGTTCTGATGCAGAAATGAGATTTTTGATACAAACTAAGTGTTTTATGCTTGAACCTTGTGTGTAATCTATGTGTACTTGATTAGTTAGGGTAATGGGTCACCAACGGGATGTCGGGTCGGGCTAGTGTGTCAGTTAAACATTTAAACACGTTTTAAAACATACTTGGTTACGATCTGGACAATCAGGGACTAGATAACCTTATGGTCATTAGTCGGAACACTTATGTGAACATTTTGATAGATCTCCGGTAGAGGGACTATCAAGGGCTAAACATCTTTACTTATATTTGAAGAACGCTACTTAAGGTGAGTTCACGGCCCCACTTTTACTGCTTTAACTTTTGGGGGGAGAAAACATGCGCTAAACAGTTTTGGTAACATATGTCATACTATGGTTTTAACTTTATATTGCTATACGATCTTTCGGAAAGTCCAGGGGGAAACCATGAATGTGCGGGATTGCACAACGGGGGAAATGTGGATAGATCTATTGGGCGTGACCTGCCCCACTCGTCGGCTTGGAGGGCCGGGCGGGTGCATATTGTCTCGAACAGGTACATTGGTATCATGCTGAACATACGGGCTGCTTAAACATGCTGAACATTGCTAAACGTGTCTAGTAATGGTTTCCAATCGTAGTAGTAATGAAACATACGCCTAGCTAGCGTACTTGGTAACATTGATATAGAATGGACATGGTAACGTTTTGGTAACATTTTGAACAAACCTGTGAACTCACTAGCATTATATGTTGACATCTTTTTGGCATGTTTTTCTCAGGTCTCTAAGGTAGCAATGAACGGGACTAGGCGCACGGGTCTGCATTGGCGTCTAGATTTAGTGCACGTTTTGTAATAAAAGTATTTTGAACAATTTTTGAATGATAGCATAGTTGATTAAATGCTACTGAAACGCTTCCGCTGGTTAAATTAATGGTTATGTCTGTTTACGTTTCATATAGAGTTGTTTATTGTGATTGTTGACTTGGATCCTGGTTTGTCAGGCGCCTCGCGGTAAAACCCCGCAAGTGGTAATTTGAGGGTGTGACATCCTTAATCTTATCCCTATCCCATACAACCCTAAGCCTACAAGTGATTACTCTTATTCGTCTGCTGCAATCCTGATCCACCATTAGATTAATAGGACAAAATCCTCAGGTTTAACCTGAACCCCCTTGAGATCCCATCGAAGTTCTAGATTTTAATAACGAACACGTGCAATCTGGAAGGGTGAACGCCTGTATTTTGAGTCTTCTATCTAGGCTGGCATTGCGCATATATCCCAATCAGACGAGGGACCCGGATGCCTACCTGGGAATTCTCGGGATGAGTGTTCCCTTATAGGCTAAATTATGTCTTCATTATGTTATTAGAATCTAGAATATTTGATAAGTCAACGTTTTCGTTTATTCGTTTTAACTAATGAATAAATGATTACAGTTCTTATATAACCTCATTCAATTCATTGTGTCTCTTACAGATCATGCCTCCACGTCGCAGCACTCGCCTTAACAGTGGTGACATTCAAGATGAAGTGAATAGCAACAACCACAACACCAACCACAATAACAACAATAACAACAACAACAACAATGGTGTTGATGCCCAACTGGCTGCGATCATTTCTCAACAAATGGCACAGCAGATCACGACTCTGGTTCCTAACTTACTGGCTCAAGTCATCCAGATGAACGGAAACGGCAACGGAAACGGTCATGGAAACGGGAACGGTAATGGAAACCACAACGGAAACGGGAATGGTCTCCCAGCTTGCACTCTTAAGCACTTTAATTCCTGTAAACCCCTAAGTTCAGTGGAGAAGAAGGAGCTACGGGACTTCTACAATGGTTCGAGGGCATTGAGAATACCTTCATTAACAGTGAGTGTCCCGATAACATAAAGGTCCGTTATGCCATGAGTGTTCTTCACAAACGAGCACTCACTTGGTGGAATGAGGAACAGCGCACCCGCGGAGCTGAAGCTGCACTGGCCTTAACTTGGGATCAAGCTAAAGACATTATGAAGGCAGAGTTCTGCCCTCGAAATGAAATCAAGAAGCTGGAAGATGAGTTTCATGATCTTGCTCAAGATAGTGGAGAAAACCTTGCCTACAACACTCGTTTTCACGAACTTAGTCTACTGCTACCTCACAAGGTCACCCCCTTGCCTATTGCGATCGAAAAATAGATTGGTGGCTTACCCATGCAAATTCAAGACACGGTGTGGGGAAGGAACCCTGCTACTCTGGAGGAAGCAAAGCGTTTGGCGGCCACCCTAACAGATAACCATGTGAAGGCAGGAACCCTGACTCGGAAAGGGGAAAAGAAAACTGTTGCGAAGGATACTCCCCAACCTGCCGTTGAAATCAAAACTGAGGCCTCAACCAATGAAAGGCGCAAGGTCAAGAATTTTGCAATAGACGCCACTGTCCCACCCAACAAGAAACAATATAACGGGAACCAACCTAAGTGTGACACCTGTCAGTATCACCACCCAACCCAAGTGCCCTGCCGTCAGTGTACCAATTGTCAAAGGTATGGGCATCTTGCGGATGCTTGTCGAATTCCTGCTACAAACACCCCTGCTGCTCCAAATAACCCTCCAGCTACTTAACAGCAAGCCCCACCATTTGAATGATGTCTGCTTTTTTTTAATTCTATGTATTGACGTTTTTTATTCAAGTAATAAATTCTAGTATTATCATAACACCTGGATACATGCTTGTTTGAATGTGAACTAATTGCTATATACTTGCTTATTTGTACAACGGTTAGTTGGCTACCAAACAACCTACTCAACGATTGGTAGAGGTCATCATGTCTTTCCAACAGTCGGGAGAGGCCCTACAACCTGCTCAACGATTGGTGGAGGCTATCAAACCTACTCAACAATCGGTAGAGTCATAGAAGGACACAAAACCCTAATGTAAGGTAAATTGGTGATTGCGATCCGGAACGTAATCATGAATTTACAGGTACCTTAAGGTAGTGTGAAATTTTATCAAGGTTTTCGGTAGTTGACCAATTGTAAACCTGGTAGTTCATTTAGTCCTTCTATAGTCCATCAACTCATTTCTTTTAGGACTCCTAAAACTTAATGCTTTGCTAGATTCTTACTCTCTTTGCGATGTCAGACGAACCTAATTCAACTCTTAAAGCTCACACCTACTCGACCCAAAACCACTATCCTATTACCAATAAAAGAACTTCCAAATCACAGTTGCCCCAAATTCTACCCAATCACCCTCAACCTTGTGTTTTTCTTTTAACTTCGGGACGAAGTTCCTAAAAGTAGGGGAGACTGTAACATTACGCATTAATACTTGTACGTTATCATAAAAACGTCAAGTTTCATTATTATTCGCCATTAAATATTATTGTGACGTATTTGGACCCCTAATATTATAATATAAATATATAGTATACATATATGTTAGATATATTATCAAAAAAGTTATATGCTGGGGCCGGGATTCGAACCCAAGCCCTCAGCCGGGTCACCCAACACACAACACACTACCATCTGGTCTACACGATTTTTGTGTTATAACTCCTACCTATTTTAAATATATAGTAAACCTGCATAATGACAGTTGACTTAGAATAGTCAACTGAAACATCAATCAACCATAATTAACCAATTAGAACGCGTCTGTGATCTCGTTATAGTATGATTACGTGATTATCTATCTAATACGCGTCCTTTATACACTGATTGGTGGTCAAACATACCAATATTATGCAATTATACGCGCATCATCTTCAATGTCGAGTCAACTTACCAATTCGTCCATCCTAACCTTCTCACTATAAATTGGACCTCCCCATTCATGCTACACTCGCCGACAACACTTTCCCAATCCTCAATTTCTTGTTTAAATCAGCTGTTCTTGCGTTTTTAGTACGAAGTTGACTTTTCTGTTTGACCTAGCGTGTTGCACGAATTCGTTTTTGTAAGTGACGTTTTTCTTGTGGGTTTTGTTATTCGGCAATCACACAACAATAACCCTATGATTAATTGGGTTATTGTTGTGTGAATCATTCTATTGGAAAATCTAGGGTTCGCTTCGTTTAAATTGGGGAAGAACAGTTTCTACGTATGTTATATAATTTAAATAAACTGAAATCAAACACAACCACTGATCTAGATCAAGTGGTTGTGTCTGATGTTGTTAAGGGACACCACGCGGGTTCGAGTCCCGTGTAAAACATTTTTCTAATCTTTTCATTTTCAAGAATATAAATCAATTTCTTATATATTATACAATTAAAATAAACGGAAAATAAACGTTCTCAGGGTCCAGACCAGTTGGTCTGGGCTTGTGATTTAAGACACACGAACCGGCCAAGGGCCCGGGTTCGAACCATGGCATCAACAAAACATTCTTTTTATTTAAACTTATATATATATATATATATTCCTTTATATTTTTAAAAATTCATTTTAAAATACTAAAACTCTTTTATAAATTCTACAAAAATTATATTATGTTAATCTAGTGAAAAAGTTTAACATAAAATTTTTAGTTTTCAAAAATTTATTTATTTAATATATATAATAAATAATTCGAGTTTATTCTATTTTATTTATAAAATTCTATAAAAATATCAAAACAATTTTATAAATTTCCACAAAAATTATTCTAAGTTTTTATAACAATAAACTTTTCTGAAATGATTTTTATTTCTGAAAAATCATTTATTTAATATTTTTAATCAATTTTTGTTAGTTTTAATCATAAATAAATCATAATAAATTCATTTTTTCAATATTTTTGCACCAAAATTTTATATAAATTATTTCTGATTATTTGGAACAGAAATACAATTTTTAAATTAATAATTCTTTAATTTTAATATTTTTAAATATTAAAGTTATATTTTGACAATTTGAAATAAATAGAATTAATATTCTATTTTTAAGAAAATAATTTTATAAAAATTATTTTAATACTTAAAACTTATTATTGTGACCATCTTTAATTTAAAATTTACAAAAAGACTTTTGTTTATTTATTTATCAAATTTCTCTCAATTATCAAACATTTTAGTTATTAATCAAACGAGCACTTATCCCAATTCGAAGCCCTAGAATATATATTTGTAAACTGGATAGACTTAGACATATTTATTACCTTAATTATAGGGTAATACTTGGCATTTTTGGGCAACACACTATTCTATTTTTCAAGAGATATAACATGTTGCTAAGGTGAGTTTTACATAGCCCCTTTTCTATTATTCACCATTTTTGGGGTGAAACATGTTACAACATTCTATATGCAATTCAATCATAAAGTGTCTATGTGTTTTTCTATGTTGCATTATGTCTTGAACATGACTAGGGTAAGCACAATTCTAGCATAATCATTAACATTGATCAGCCGACGGTATACAATGATAGATCTATTGGACTGACAATCCCACCCGGATACGTCACTACAACAAAAATGGGTTTTTAGTACGCACAAAAGCGTCCTAAAATGTTATTTTATAGGACCTTTTATTTAATAGGACCAACGGTAAAAGCGTTTCATGTAAAGGGGTCGTAATATGTCCCGAAACGTAAAAAAGCGTCCTAACATCTCAAATACGATTATGCAACCAATTTTATGGTCGCAAAATATGTCTATGAATAACCCAAAAAAACTCCTAATATAAACATATTAGGACACTTTTACAATGTTCTAAGATGTGCTTACATACTTTTAATCTTTTAATACACATATAAGTGTCCTTAAACATTATTTTATAAGACCCTTATAATGTAACATTATAGGTACTTTAGTACCAAGAAAAAGGTCCTAATATCTCAAACAAGATTATGAAACCAATTTTATGGTCGCATAATATGTCTATGAACAACCCATATAGCGTCCTAAGAAAAGCATATTCAGACACTTTTACAATGTTCTAACAAGTTTAATAGGACACAATTTCAAAGTCCTAACAAGTCATATGATACAACGCTTTTTTAAACAACCACACACAATTTTATGATATGGTTATGGACATTCAAATAATGGCTTTTAATATACAACAAAAAGGCAATCAACATATAAAACCGTAATATTTATTATGTATATATAACATCAACTAATGGAAGAAATAAAACTTTATTATATTTCAAATAAGCATATTCATAACAAAAACACTAAACATAAATAAGTTATAACATTATCCAACATAAAGTCGTGTAACGTTTAACAAATAAATTAAAAGCAATGAAGAAACCAATCCTGAGTCATGATGCGTCCTTAATCCTCACTGACTGCCTACAAATAAACCATCATACAAATAAACCATCCATGTATAAGCATTAAGTTCCAGATTATTAGAATTATTCGTGTCACAAGTTTAACAAATAAACCATCCATACTACCTACAAATAAACCATCCATGTATAAGCATTAAGTTCCAGATTATTAAAACTATTCGTATCACAAGTTTAACAAATACATACCGAAATGAAATGACAAGGCCATGCAATGGATTCACCAATACAATCTTGAATTGTAGAAAACTGAACGGCTAACAATATTTATCCAATAGGCCATGCAACGATTCCATAAGGCCACCCATAATCATATATGGTTCTTCACCACCATCCATTTTTAGTAAATCCCTGTCATAAAGTCAAAGGTATCCATCATGCTCCTTGTTCATTACAACTATATTAAAGAGCTTAGACAAAAGAAACTTAACTCTAGACTATAGGGGCGCGGGTGATTAGTGTTCATCAAAACTATAATAATCTTATGCATACCAACAGACATGTGATATTTACAACAGGTTAATAAACATAAAGAACTTACGCATTTCCTTGTCGAGTAATCATATGTATCAAGATTGCACATCCTTTCGTCCTTTTATGTACAAGTTCAAGTTACTGGATTAAAGTAGATAACTCTTGTTTGGGTTCTCATTTTATTTATACATAACATAAACATCAATAAAGGACATTAGCATATTGAACAACAAAAGCTAGACAAATCACGAGCAAAACAAAAACATTACCATCTCCTCGCGTATCCTAGCAAAGCTTTTTGGACTAGTTATGTGCATATTTCTATGAGTCATGCATGATTCCTTGGCTTGTAAAAACATTTCTACACATTAATATATAAGCATACCCACAAATTAACTCCTCGTTTTAATAAATCTAGTTTACAAGCATACCCATTAACATTTTTTTTTTAAGAAAACATATATCTTGAGACCAAAAGATATTTACGTTAAAGAGAGATTCAAGTCGCATTGAATTCATTATTGGAATATTTTTAGCTGTCGTTTAAGGGTTTGCAGTGAAGACATCACATTCATAAATTGTTATACTATTTTCATTGTTTGTCAAAAAATGTACGTTTCTCTTGTTTTTACGACCTACCAGTTAACAATGTATAATTATCCCAGTCTTATTCGATTTACAATGTTAACAACCAACTATAATCATCTAGTTTTATGCTTATTTGTTTTCACATTTCACACAGAAGATTCACCAAATGCATCGCATCACTTTCTTACATATTAATATAGTTTATTGCACAAGAGATCTAGGCCTCAAAATAATAACACATATAATACAATTAATCCCAAAGACGCAAAGACCAAGCAAAACTGCGACAAACCAGGTTCAAACCCATCAACCCGCTCGACCCGGTTTAGACATGTCACCCAAGCTACCTCACCCAACCTAAGAAAGAAAGGTCATGAGTATTACCATATGGCTTCAATAGCCTTCCCGGGAAGGACATGGAGAGCTGGGGAACAAGGCCTCCGCTTAAACCATACGCATGGTCACACCTTGTGGCCCTCCTGTTAATGAAATTATAGTGGTTATCTGATATCTTAAATTGTAAAACTAGACACAAACAGATAAAGGTGTGGTACAAACAAAAAGCTACAAATTCAAGAATACCCTGCAAAAGAGTTGTTCGTACCTCAGCCATCGTGCAAATTTAAAATGGAAGTTGTGGATGCTAAAAAATGTCCTGTCTGTACAAGGTCTTAAGTAAAAATTATCGATAGCGAGCTCTGTTCAGAAAAAAAAAATATAAATGCAATAACACAAAAGGCAATGATTAACAAAAGAACTAAGAATTATAGCTCAAGAGATGCAAACTATGCAGCTACAGCCGCTCTAATTGCATCCTTAATGAAGCTACATCCGCTCTAAATACGTCCGTCCTATAAAATATCATTATAATCCCACATCTTCAATACATTGAATACATAGAAACTTTACTCACAAATAACTAAATCAATGCAACAAAAATCAACTATTTTACTCACAAAAATAAGGTAGCAAATCACATCAACAAATTTTAAAAAATCAAACAGATTGATATGAGAAGAGAAACCGAAACTGAACATATCATACCTCAACTGGAAATGCACTTAAGATGCAAACTCTTTCACCTGGGTTCAGGTTTGAGGTTTCCCACCAATAGATGAGCATTCCGCTTAAAATATTTGCTAACATACTATACACCAATTAAATAAACATCCATTACAACAGATTTTTCCGACTTCATTATATAAATGGTTGGAGCACAGATCCTAAAACAAGTAACACACAATGTGATTAAACCAACAATTAACTAATGAAAAAACACCCTTAGCACTATGGTGGTTGTATATCTTTTACACTCGACACAATGCAAAATAAACTGAACAAAGCAAACCCTTGAGGGAGGGAGAATTTAGAGTTGTGAAAGAATGTTTTACACTAAAAAGTGACAAATAGAAAAAAAAAATCAAACATTTGAGGCTCAAAAAAATCGAACCAGCGTTGCGAGCATAATCAAAGGTGTGTTCAACCAGCCTAGCCAAATCAACATTTTAAGTTTATTTGCATTTATATACATACATTATATAAAACACATTTTATTTTTCTAAGCTCTATTTAGCTGCACACCATGGACACCTAGGCCTGGATAGAGTTTAGCAATTACATAGTTTGGAATTTCCTTGTGGTCACACATTCATTTAAATAAAAACAAAACATTTCGAATAGTACACATACATATCATTTGAACATGAATTGGGTCATAATATTATGTATGTTCCAACATACAGAGTAAAATAGAATCGTGGTTGAAAATCAAGTTATTAATCCGAAGAAAAAAAGAAACTATAGGTATATAGTACATGTTCTAAAACTAATGCATCCACCTATAACATAAGGCAAGCAACTTTCGTAGAGTCTGAAGTCAAATATGGTGCTTTAGAGTTGAACTTAGAAATTCAAAAATCTAGACACCAATCATTAGCCTCACCATAAATTAGAAACCGATATTATAATAAATAGTATATGTTTAGTAATTTACAAACAAACAGCTACAATGCTTGTTGCAAATCACAGAAGTAAAATCAGGGCACCAACTTAAAATTTGCCCAAATCTGAATTCCATCAAATACACTTCCATTCAGAACCCTAGATCCTACGAAACCTATTAAATCCATCAAGACTACAAAATTAGAGATTCTAATGTGTCTATATTTTTAACAAAAAAAAAATCAAAATACACGACGACAAACTGAGTAACCCTAGAACAGGCACACAAGTGAAAATTCAAAGTCGCCTAAAGCTATTGAAGTAGAACATTTGTTGATGAGAAATAAGATGAGCCAAAGAGTTACCAATGATGACGAAGCCGATAAGAACACGAACACCACACATGGTTATCTTGCCATTCAACTGCATTGCAAATGGAGAGAGGCGTATAGAGTGGGAAAATGGAGCGGTGGTGGAAAAAAATTAGAGGGAAGTCTGTGTTTGTTGAAGGCGGTCTTGGAAAAAACTTGAAAGAGAGATTGAAATTTTAACTTTTAAAGGGTGGGAATTTATAAATCACAATTCTCTATACATTAAAACCAGAAGTGAACTTTTATATTAAAATAAAAATTAAATCACAACCTTGCATTTTTATTGATAAGGAATAGAAGGCGAGAGAGTTTTAAAGAATGAGTGATAAATTTATAGAATGATAAATTTTTGGTTAAATTAAATGGATATAGATAAATAATGAGATGTGAACGCTCGTACACTTATTAATGGGTGGTGTATAAAAACTAAATGTCGTTACAAATTTATGTCAAACATATATGACATATGCATAGCACCACTAAAATCCTAAATTAGTGACACAGAAGCAAAATGCGACTAAAAGTTGGTGCAAACCAAGTATGGCATACACAAAATGCCATAAAAATCTAAACCAATGGCACAAAATCTATATGTCACTAAAAGTGTGCCATTAAATGGCATTTTTTTTAGTGCTGCCACCGCCCCACCCCCACCGTCCATAACAACCCACCGTCTACCATCACCAACGTCTACCACCAACACCACTGTAAAGGTTAAAGTTATAAAATCCAAGTGTTAAGTGTCCTGGTAAATTATGTTATAATAAAAAAAACTCTAGCGAATAAGCGTCTTATAAAACTGATGTTTTATGACTCAAACATCAAGTGTCCTATTACGATGTATTATAATAACAACACTATGATTAAGCGTATAAAGGTTAAAGTTATTAGACCCAAGTGTTACATGTCCTATTAAGCTATGTTATAATAAATTCTAGCAAATAAGCGTCCTATAAAACTCATGTTTTTTTTACTAAAATATCATGTGTCCGATTACGATGCATTATAATAACACCACAATGATTAAGCGTCCTATAAAGGTTAAAGGTATAAAACCCATGTGTCAAGTGTCCTATTAAGTTGTGTTCTAATATGACTTCGACTAGAAATGGTCCTATAACATCTACCATTTATGACTTAACTACAAAGTGTCGTATTAAGTTATGTTATAATAGGACCCCCGGTGATCAAAGGTCCTATTACATTACCACATAATGGGACACCAACAACTAAATGTCTTATAAATTACTTTATTAGGATCTACATTTTAAGTGTCTTATTAAGTTATATGATAATAGGACCCCAAAGAATCATCCGTCCTATTAGTTAGCTTTTTAGGACACCAGTTTAGTAGCGTATATTATAAAAGGACCCCAAAAGTTCATTCGTCCTATTAAATATTTTTTGAGGACCCCATTTTACAAGCGTCCCACACAAAAGGTCCTTAAAAGCCCTTTTTGTTGTAGTGGTCTCTTACAAAGGTAGCGTGGGTGATTGTTATCGCATAACATAATCGAGTGAACCATGAGCGTATGGGATGTACCACAATATAACAGTCACAAGGGTTGATTTTGCACTCGATTTACTTCTAGTATGTTTTCACATATGGACTAGACTTGCCATGACACTTGAATTGTACAAGTTTTATTCAATTATCAAAACCTATGTAATTCTCACCAACTTTTGTTGACCCAAAAATATTTTCAAAATTAACATGTTTCAGGTAACAATGAAGCTGAGGCTTGAGTATGCATGAGGATTTATCATGAAGTTTTTGTTTGAAGTTATTTGTAGTTGTTGCTTTATTTGTTATCATGTATTTGGATTTCTAGACATCATTTCATTTTGGATATTTATGTTATGAATAAATTATTTAAAATTCAATCTATACCATGTGCTACTGAAACAATCATCAATACGTGACATCCCGATGTTTCCGCCATCGGTTGGGGTGTTACAACGTGCGTCTGTTGTTTGTTTTGTTTTACAGTGTCTGGATGTTCATCATCTGAAACTTTTTTCAAAGCCATTTTTTTCGTTAGTTATTCTTATATTATTAAAATCATAAGTTTATGCGAATATTACATGCGTTGATTGTGATTTTTGAATATGACTTTACTGACTTTATGAATTGCATTGTAATACTATGTTTTTGTTGTTTTTTCTGCAAATATGTTTTGATTTGATTCAATCGAATGTTTTTTTATTGTGAAATGATTATGAACGTTTAATCGATTTGAAATCATGTTCAATCATTGAAAATTTTGTTTGATTATACGTTTAATCGAATGTTTTGAATGTCCGTTGTTACGATCTTTCAAAAAATTAAATGCTTTTTTCCTAATTTACCCCTGGTTAGATTAACCCAAATATGATTAGGGTTGTGAATTACCATCTTGCCACCGCCTAAATCTAATGGTTCAGAATGCTTCTTACGCTTCTTACGTTAAGAAGCTTTGTACATTATCTCTTCCATCATTATTGTTTTATGGATATATCATTTTTACTGATTTTTTTTTCAATTTCCAATGTTATTTTCAATGTTATGGTTTCACTAGTTTACACTTAATCTTACTCATCATTTTAATCGTTACCTATTTATCTAAATCTTATTTTTTTATGTAAATTAATTTACTTAAATATTTAATTAAATAAATGCTATTAATTTAAAAAATTACAATAAATTTAAAAATAAAATAAAAAAGTATATTTTAAATAAAACGTTGGAATTACAAACACACAATATAAAACATACATATGCCATGATTATACATAAATAAAAAACATTGCTTCATTCATAATCACCTAGAAAGAAACCAAGAGATGACACGTCATGACCAATATAAGGGTCGTCTAACCTAGTCTCGAGGACGTCGTCTGGAGTCACGAGAAGAAGCATAAATCATTTTTTTCGTCTTCGTCCAACCTAGGGACGTATGCCTTACCAGGTCGGTTTCGTACCCTTGTGTTTGTGACAGGAGGTTTGCAATGAAGTTGGTGTGAGTCTTCCCAAGTCGTAGTCTTCCCAATTTTAGTTGACACATGGTATAGTCATACACCTAATATAACTCCTCGTTTGACAAAGGAGTTGGATCATCGTCTGGAGTGTTTAAAGGTGGAGGGTTTGAGACTTTGAGTGGTAAACTGTTGGGGGAGAAGCTAGAGGACAGTAAAGTGTTGGAGAAGACACTGGATGGCGGTAACTATTAGAGGAAGAGGGTTAACTGGTGGAGGGTTTGAGCGTTGATGGTTTAAAGGTCCTATTGTGCGACTAGAAGAACGTCGAAGGTTTGAGAATTTGCACCTTAGGTCATCATTGTTTGCTCTTGGATAATGTGGATGCCCATTTATTTTTTAAGTTAAAGTTAAATAAATACGGTTTTCATCTATGTGGTTTTGACAAAATATCGAATGCCCATTTGCTTGATACACACTCTAGTTGAAATTAACCAAATTGCTCCAACTATTAGAAAACAAAATAGTAAGAAGGATTGAAGGGATACGGTACCCAAAACCAGCAATACCATATCAAAAATCAACATACAAAGCAGCGCCTATCAAACCATGACGCAAGTTCTCCCGCCCGATTTACGTCAGCGGGGTAGCATGCGTCCGTCAGACAATTCACGCACGGTCTGCCGCCCGTTTTACATCGGCGGACTAGCATGCGTCCGTCAGATAATGGACGCACGGTCTGTCGCCCGTTTTACGTCAGCGGGGCAGACGCACTACGAAGCTTCTTCAGCAAGTTAAACAAGACTTCATCAACACGGCTGAAAGATACCTTTCAAGGCAGCATCGAGACACACACCCCAGGGCGGTTCTGCCCTGGATAACTATTCCTGACACAGCAGATTGCCCGTCAGAGTCCACGACCAATCAAGGGCTGCGCTCAGCCTGACACTTGAAAAGGACGACGGCGTGGTAGCTCCCCAGCCAAGATATCTTTGACAGGAGACTTTCTCAACCACAACTTGCCTCAGCTTCTAGATAACGAATGATTTTCCACCGCCCTGGAGTAACCAACAGGCGGACGCTGTGACACCTGTCGAAATCACAGGTCATATCCGTACACATAACTACACGTACACATTGTGCATGACATTTCATTTTACATGTTTCAATACAATTGAGCCATACAGGGCCTCAGCAAGTCAATTTCGATGCTTACAGTCTAGCATTAGGTCCACTAGTAGGAGCAATATCATAAGTAATTGAGTAGTTATCCTGAGCTATAGAGAGATCACACCAAAAACCTTAGTTTGGGAAACTCATACAATTATATATAACATTTCAATTGTGATTCAATCAAGGACAAAATCAAACAATGTCCATATACGAGGAATCACCCAAACACAACGTCCACATGTGACTAGTAACATGACTAGTTAAAAAAATATATTGAACACACAATTATATATTATTATTGTGGCACCTAAACTTGTACAAAGGTCACACTTAACATCTAATTACAACATGTGTATAAGCATTTGTACAAGACATGAGTTTAAAATGTTCAAAAAAAATAATATATATATACACACATGTATGTATGCGACGCATACATATGTATGTGTGTAGAATTGTATCTTTCAAAGATTTTACTTCTAGTCATCAATGAAGCATCACCTCAAATCACTAAGATTCCATCACAAATAGCTAAACATTTGGCCTTGTAGTCATCCCATAGTAGTTGACTTGCCAAAAATAAAACCCCCACATATACATACATACATACATACACGACACATATGCATATGTGTGTAGTGTTTGTGTCTCCCACTCTTACACAAGTCCCTTCATTTTATTTTTCCACCAAGATTTCCTAAGACAAACTTTAGTCAGCTCCATCACATTCTTAGATGTTACACTAATAAGGAAAGCATCTTATGACACTTAGGAAAGCTTAAGTGTTGACTTACTACAATTACCATTCCACACTTTCCATGAAATATCCTACCAAGTCAACCTAAGACACTTCTAATCACCCAAGACACCATGATTATCATGCATCAAATCCTTATGAGATTGACTATGTAACACCCTGCCCCTCTCATCACCAATATTGTCCGCTTTGCCCATCTAGAGCTCACGGATTTGTTTTTGGTTGCCCAAGTGGAGACTTCCCAGGAGGTCACCCATCCTGAAATTTCTCCCACCTGAGCACGCTTAACTGTGGAGTTCTCCTCTCATCCACTAACATTAAGCCCCAAAACGCGTTGGTGATTTAAGAGGCAAGACATTACTTATGAACCAAGGATCTCTCCTGGCCACGGCCGATGTGGGATTTTCCTGGGGTGTCACATTCACCCCCTGTTAGAAGAGTCTCATCGTCCCTGATGAGGTGTGTTCCTGGGGTGTCACATTCACCCCCTGTTAGAGTCTCATCGTCCCTGATGAGGTGTGCACCCACCATCCCGAACGGCACAAGAGTGGCTCTGATACCATCTGTAACACCCCGCCCCTCTCATCACCAATATTGTCCGCTTTGCCCATCTAGAGCTCACGGATTTGTTTTTGGTTGCCCAAGTGGAGACTTCCCAGGAGGTCACCCATCCTGAAATTTCTCCCACCTGAGCACACTTAACTGTGGAGTTCTCCTCTGTAACAACCGGCAAAATTAAGGTAATTCCGTACTAATTAATTAAACGCGATTAACGTAATTAACCGTAATTATGTGCTGAATATTTAATTGAGGCCTTAGAAAGATAGGAATTCCCAAATAATGCATAGGAATGCATAAGTTTAATAGCAAAGCATGATAGGATCATGCGCAGGCAAAACTATCCGGTATGGACACTGGCGATTACCCGGTAAAACTTAAATAAGCGAAACGAACACCGGACACCCGGAATATAAAATAAATAATATTTTCACAAAATATTATGAGTTTTGGAAACCCAAAGCCATACGTGAAAGCTTATTGCACAAATCTCCCGGTAACGAATAAAGTGCGCGTACCGCACCCGATACGCGCGTAACACGTAAATTCACCCGACAAAAACCGAAATAAATTATCAGTAATTTAACTGGGCAAAATTTTATGAATATTAACGGTATTTTAATATTGAGGTAAACCGCGACTAAAATTCGAGAACTACACGGGCGGTACCCGAAAGGAACTAACTTAAACATAATATGGAGAGATAATTAGCAAGATGGACCCCACCAAGACACCCCTTGGGGCCGGCCTATGGCCCACCAAGGTGAGGTTACTTGTGTTATCTCAAGATAATCATTAGTGTGATATTAATCATGATCTTGCATGTAAAAGGATTGGACAATAAGATTAACCAAATCATTCTTCCTCTCTCTCTCTTAAACTCGGCCAAACACCCTCTTATAACATCACTAGAGATTTTTTTGATCTTTCATAATCCTTCCATAATCTTCCAATATCCAAGACAAGATACTTACAATCTTTGCAAGATTTGGAAGAACACTATAAGCACACTTGAAGAGCATTTGAAGAAATCACAAAAACTCTTCTTCCTTTTCTTCTTGTGGCCGTGAACTTCCACCACCCCACCAACACCTCTCTTTCAATTTTTACAACTTCAAATCATCTCTAGTTCATTCTAAATCAAACCCCTTCTTGTGTGTTCAAGAGCTTGGAGCATAACCCACTTGGAAGAACACATTAAACCTCACCCAAAATCCAAGATTTTGTCTTCCCTAGCCTTGAGCTAGTAGTAAGTCTTGCATTGTTTTATTATTTGAAATATTCATATTTTGTGCTATGAAAGCAAGTTGTACAATGTTGGGTAATAAAGATGAGTTTTATGAAAGTAATGGGTTTTGTTAAAAATGAAAATGGAAGAATGATAATATGAAGAAATCTTAGATTATTATTAATAAAAGTGGTATATTGAAGAAAAATATAATAATAAGAACATATTTGTAAGTTGGAAGATGAGAAGAACTAGATTTTGGAAAATGACTTGAATATGATGAAAAGTGGTTTTAATCATCATAAGATGACTAGCTAATGTCAAAAAGTTGTTAAAAAGAATTATAAAATCATAGATGAAAAAGTTTCATCTTCAAAGTCCACTCATTTGGATGAGTGAAAATTGGATGTTTTGGATTAAAATATGGAATAAGCATATTAATGACATCTAGGATAGATTAGAAGACCATTAAAGGTAAAAAGAAGTAAAAACAACTAAACATGATGAAAATGGTTCTTCAAAGTCCACTAAAGTGGAAGAAAAATATTGACTTTGAAAGATGGAGTAAAAAAATGTTACAAGTATAAGTTAAAGGATTAATATGACAACTTTGGAAGTCGAGGGACTAAAATAAATATTTTAGAAAAACTATTGGACCAAAAACACAATAATGGGAAAAGTTGTGTCAAAAGTGTAAGTAATAATTTACAAGGTAAATTTGGTATATAATAGTAGCATACTTGGGTATTTTAAGTAAAAAGTATATTTTTATAAAATGGACGTTTTATAAAAATAAATGGAGTAACGCGAGTATTTTATAAAGTAAGATTGTATAAAATAAATACTTGGGAAGACTTGTACAAAATGGGATACTTTTATATAAATGGGAATATAAGAGTATCGGAAACATTTTTGGTAACAAGTTGGACGAGTCGGGCTAAAACATGCAAAGTATATTTTTCCAAGATATAAACGTTCGGAATCGGAAGTAGGAACAATACTTCCATAAGAACGCGCAACGGAAATAAATATGAAAAACGCTAACTAACGAACTTAGTTACACAAACCAACGTAAACGGACTTATGAGGAAAAGACCTTTACGTCAAGATGAAAATATACATATATATTTTAAGAAAGTAAAATATATATAACAAGGGTGAAACGTGCGTAACACTTTCCTAAGTGTAGTAACAATATTCGTGGGAAAGGAGAAACATAACGTAACAAATTAAAAACGCTAAACGACACATGAACATAACAAGTAGTATCCACGCGATGGTATATATACATATACTCGTTTTCGACGAAATTCTAATATATCTATTTAAATGGGAAAATAGATATGCGAGAAGGAAAACCGAGACGAGTAGGTGAAATATATCTATGAACGTGTGAATACCGACAAGATCCTAGTACATTTATTTAAATGGGAAAATAAATGTACGGTGTGGTAAGTCTAGTCGGGCGTTAAGATTATGTTACCAAACGACAAAGACTTAGCATATTTATTTAAATGGGAAAATAAATATGTGGCAAAGTAAGTCGGGTCGGTTAATAAGAAAACACATTATATCGAGCGAAACGATCCTAAGTATAATTATTTAAATGGGAAAATAATTATGCGTCGGGAAGAATCGTGTCGAGTATAATATTGTACAAGTCATAAAGGATATTAATAAAAGTAATATATGACTTGTAAGGAAAGGGTAATCCATCGCCATTGAACCTAGGATACGAAACTATTAAACGGGAATTGGGATAAAGACGTGGTCGGGAAGTTGGGTGTACAACTTGCCAAGGCACATACACCATAGGTGTAAGTGACTTATACGCCTAGAACCTTTGTAGGTACGGGATCACAAACTTTACTATTTTCTTTGAGCCGAGCACAGTTACAGGTGAGTCTCACGGCCCCATTTCTAAACTATTTAACGTTTTTACGGGGGAAAGATATGTTGGGATTGTATGACGGGTTGGATACTTGAGTAAAGATCGCCACTCGGGGTTGAGACCTCCCCACTATAATCATTTATTCAGGAATGAGAAACCAAAGGGATATTTGGATAGTACTATTGGTGCCTGACAAGGCCCACCCCTAATCGATAGCGTCGATTATGCATCGGCGTATGCCTGGGGTGCACTTATTCTGAAATAAAGTCGTAGGAATACCGAGTAACGACTTTGGGCGGGGGCATTATTAATTGTCTTGGTTTGGTTATAGGCTCAAGTAAATTGTAGGACTTTGCAACTCCTATAAATGTCATGACAAGGATATTCCCACTTTATAAAGACTTATTAAATTAAAACCTGTGAACTCACCAATATTTATATATTGACGATTTTCAAACATATCTTTCAGGTAATTGAATGATGGAAGTTAGCATGGCGAGCCGGGTCGGGGATGTCTCCAAGTTGGGCGTTGGGAATGTCATAAAAGGGTCACCTCTCTTTATTCCATGGACTTAGGGATAAAGGGAGTAGCCTCTTTACCAATTTCAAAAACAATTTATAATTATGTATGAATAATTTGACATGATTATTAGCATTGAATAAATGCCCGTTTTTCTAATTACTATTGTGCTTTGCATTAATCTTGGCTTAATACTTTTGAACCGTCGCGCCACGTGTTTCCGCCTTAGACGTGGTGTGACAGAAAGTGGTATCAGAGCCAAGGTTATAGCGAATTAGCATTTTAAAAATCTAAACTATAACCGGAATTTGGTTCAAAATCTTTCAAATGAATGCGAAACGCAATGAAATAAATTTTTCCAACGACCATTTGGGTATATGGAGATTCCGACCAAGCTAGCCATGGTAAGTATGCGTATTAATTTTGTGTTAGGAGGTTAGGAAGAGTACCTTAGATATGTGCCTTAACTACCTAACGAATAATACTTAAATATTAGTACGGTTCTTTTGCCAGGATGTCGAACGCAGGGAGCGTAGCACCGAGCTACGACAGTAGCCTTCAGATCATCCCAGCACCGCCAGCGGAGCCGATCGAGGTGGTGATACTCGATCCCGAGGACGACGAGATGGAGGTTGATGCCGCCATGGAGGGCGCCGACGGAGATAGCTCCGACGAGACAGACCCGAGCGAGGACCCAGCGTGGGCCCCCGCTGGAGACGACATAGCCGCCGTGGCCGACCTACCGATGGCCGAGGCCGACTTGCCTCTAGTGCCATTCCAGGCAGCACCACTGCCAGCACTACCTATCCGAGCCGTCAGGGACTTCCCTGTAGGCTGCGCAGGTCCTTCGAGACCTATCCCTACACAGTCGGAGACTGTCGAGTCTCCATACGACCGACGCGCACCAGTCGATCGTGAGCCCTTACCCACCCCACCTATCCCCGTTCCCTCTGGCATGAGACTCGTGCCTGTTTGCCGAGGACATAACGGGTGGATATCCGATGACTCTGACGATGAGTCAACTGCGTCAGTGGAGCACATTGCTGTGTCGATCCCACCAGCAGGCCAGGAGGAGCACGTCGCTCCGATGATAGGGCATGCTACCGCCACCCCAGCCACCTTACCTACCATGCCCGAGCCCATACCACAGGATGGGCCAGCTTCTACTGAGCACATCCTTGAGGGCAGCTCAGCCCGCAGTTCTGAGTTGCACCGAGCAGGACTGGCAGCTCACGCCACTGCTAGCCCTCCCACCCCTACCACTGTGATATCCGCTCCAGAGTGGGTCGCTGTCACCCAGCCTCTCATGGTCCCACTCGCCGAGCTTATAGTCCCCTCACCCATATCCATGACACTACCCATCACCATTTTTCCCACACTACCACCCCTACCCGAGATGCTCCCTACACCACCACCTGCACCATCCACTATGGATGCAGGAGCCCCATTTTTGACACCCTCATTTGCACAGTATACTCTAGGTGCGGGAGACCCATACCAGGTACCACCCTACTGCTTCACTGGACTACCGGGCTTTGCCCCACCCTTCACACCACTACCCATACCCGATATCGTCGGCCCGTCCCAGCCGACGTACACTGACATCCCCGGGCCGTCGCAGCCCCACGGGATGGCCCCACTGTCAGGACCCGCATGGTCCACGGTGATCTCACTGGAGAGAGATTTCCAGACCCTCACCGACACGGTGCAGCGCACCGTGAGTCAGATGGAGCAGCAGGCCCAGCTCATGTGGGCCAGGATCATTGATGCCAGGGATGCACTGGCACATTATGCTGAGGAGCTGCTGAGCATGGATGCTCATTGTGGCCTTACGGGCGACGCACACTTTGCGCATCGCCAATTCTTGTACGATCGCATTATGGCGATCAGTATGACCATTAGCATGTGCGCACCCCAGTACCAGTACCAGCACCCGCCGCCGCCACCGCCACAGTAGCGATACATCAGGGACGCTTGGGAGATCACTCACGGACATAGTAGTAGTAGTAGTAGTAGTATGATAGCACAGCATGGGTTATAGCGCCCATCTGCATTTTTGCCTAGCCGAGCGGGATTGTGCCGGCATATGACATTATATTTCTAGTGTATTTCAAAGAGCAATGTATGAGGAATGTATCCTCGGTTTTTGTTATTATGAACAAATCATTGTACTTGGTATTGAAATTAATGAAAATTTTGTTATGGTAAAATATGTGTTGTGATTGTCTACGATTATTATTACTTGTTCTGTTTATATTGTGATTGCGTGATGTTGTTATGGTGATTATTGTGTTCATATGTTGTGTGGTTGTTTATACTATATATGTGATGATATTGTATGAATGATTGTCGGAAATTAACCTTTGATATTGATTATTGAAGAAACATGGCACCAGCCACAAGAAGCAACAGTGGGAATGAAAGACTGCCCACGACACCCGAGGAGCTTGAAACCCTAGTTTCGGGACGTATCGCCCAAGCTCTCGCAGAACACAATGCCACGCGCACCGAAAGGTCGCGAGACCGAACCGGGAGCGACAGACGCGAAACCTCCCCTACTGGTAAGAAGACGTCGGGTATATACAGCAGGAGTCTTCGTAAAACTCCTACCTTATATAATATATTGCTTTATTATTGCAGAAACGGCCTCACGAGAACGTGGCTGCACGTTTAAAGCTTTCCTGGACTGCAAACCACTGAACTTCAGCGGCACTGAAGGTTCTGTCGGACTAGTCAAGTGGTTCGAGAAGACCGAAGCCGTGATTCGTATTAGCAGCTGTACCCCGCGACAGGCTGTCATGTATGCCACCAACCTGTTTCTGGACCAAGTTCTGACCTGGTGGAACAACCAAGTGCAGACACTGGGAGATGATGCTGCTTACTCCTTGTCATGGCTGGAGTTGAAAGAACTAATGATCGCCGAGTACTGCCCGGCAAGTGAAGTGCAGAAGCTAGAGACTGAGTTCTGGAACCTCGCCATGGTTGGATCGGACGTAGCTGGTTACACGTCCAGATTCCATGACCTCTCCCGGTTAGTGCCTCGCCTGGTCACCCCGGAAAGCAAAAAGGTGGAAAGGTACCTCTTCGGACTGGCACCACAGATACGCGGCATGGTCACTGCTTCCAAGCCTACAACCATGCGCGAAGCTATCGACCTCGCCTTGAGCCTCACTGAAGACGCCATCCGAATGGGCACTCTAATCCGGAAAGTATCAGGGTTGAAGCTTACTGAGTCCAACAGTGTTGAGGGTAAGAATCTGGGTACAAGTTCAGTCGTCGGGTCAAGTGAACAGGGAAATAGGCCAAGGTTTGGGAAGCGTAAGCGCGACGAAAGGAAAAAGGATGGATCATCAGGTTCAGGGAAGAAAGGAAAAGGGTATGTGGCCACTGGACGTGGAAATAATGGGAAGCAAGGTTATCAGGGCAGGAACGAAGTGATCTGCGGTAAGTGCCGTCGTTCGGGGCACAAGACAGAAGATTGCAGATCAGGAGCGCCAAAGAACAGTGGAGCGAGGCCCTGTTTCTCATGTGGATCGCTCGATCATTGGAAGAGGGACTGCCCCAAACTTAACAACCAAGCCCGTGGGCGAGCGTTCGTGATTGGTGCCGGTGACGCACGGCAAGACCCTAATGTGGTCACTGGTACGTTCCCTCTAAATGGTCATTATGCTTCAGTATTGTTTGATACTGGCGCTGATTTTAGCTTCGTATCTGTCGAATTTAAAAGATTACTTGGTTTAAAGACTAGTAAGCTAGACACACCATACTCTATCGAACTAGCGAACGGTAAGACTATAGAAACTCGAGAGGTAGCAAAGGACTGTAAGTTGGATCTTTGTGGTCATGAGTTTGACATTGAGCTATTGCCAGTCGTACTGGGTAGCTTTGACATAGTCGTTGGCATGGATTGGCTATCCGCACACCGCGCCATCGTCGTGTGCAATGACAAAGTAATTCAAGTTCCCCTCGCGAGCGGTGAAACCCTATCGATCCAAGGGGAAAGGCGTGGAACGCCATTGAGAATTATTACCAGCATGAAAGCCAGGAAGTGCCTAAGGAAAGGTCTCGTCGCATTCTTGGCGCATGTGGTAGACAAGAAGGCTGACGAGCGAAAGCTAGAAGACATTCCGATAGCCAGAGACTTTCCAGATGTGTTCCCAGAAGATTTGCCGGGATTGCCACCACCCCGACAAGTCGAGTTTCGCATCGACCTTGTTCCAGGAGCAGCACCGGTAGCGCGATCGCCATATCGCCTAGCTCCTTCTGAGATGCAGGAACTGTCTGAACAACTGCAAGAGTTGTTGGACAAAGGTTTCATAAGACCAAGCTTCTCACCCTGGGGAGCTCCCGTCTTATTCGTGAAGAAGAAGGATGGCACTTTTCGAATGTGCATCGACTATCGAGAACTGAACAAGCTAACTATCAAAAATCGCTATCCTCTTCCCAGGATCGACGATTTGTTTGACCAACTTCAAGGGTCCAGTTTCTACTCCAAGATCGATCTAAGGTCCGGTTATCATCAATTGCGTATCCAAGAAGAAGACGTGCCAAAAACAGCATTCAGGACTCGTTATGGGCACTATGAGTTTCTGGTTATGCCATTCGGTTTAACTAACGCACCAGCTGTTTTCATGGACTTGATGAACCAAGTGTGCAAACCATACTTGGACAAATTTGTCATTGTCTTAATTGATGACATCTTGATCTACTCACGCACTAAGGAGGAACACGAGGATCATCTTCGATTAATCCTCGAGGTACTACGCAAAGAGAAACTCTATGCTAAGTTTTCAAAATGTGATTTTTGGATTCGAGAGGTTCACTTTTTAGGCCACGTGGTGAATGAAAAGGGTATACATGTCGATCCCGCCAAGATCGAAGCAATCAAGAATTGGGACGCCCCTAGAACGCCTACTGAAGTACGACAATTTCTTGGCCTTGCGGGTTACTACAGAAGGTTCATCGAGAACTTTTCTAAAATAGCACAGTCTCTAACCATGCTAACCCAAAAGGATAAGAAGTTTGAATGGACGGAAAGGCAGGAAGCAGCGTTTCAGTTGCTGAAGGATAAGTTATGTGGCGCACCAATACTATCACTCCCCGATGGTACAGAAGACTTCGTAGTTTACTGTGACGCTTCTCATCAGGGATTGGGTTGTGTATTGATGCAGCGAGAGAAGGTCATAGCCTATGCTTCCAGATAGCTAAAACTTCACGAGGAGAATTACACCACACATGATCTGGAACTAGGAGCCGTGGTATTCGCACTCAAGATATGGAGACACTATCTGTACGGAACCAAGTGTACGATCTTCACTGATCATAAAAGTTTGCAGCACATCTTTGACCAAAAGGAATTGAACATGCGACAACGGCGATGGGTCGAATTATTGAACGATTACGATTGTGAGATAAAGTACCATCCCGGGAAGGCAAACGTCGTAGCCGACGCCTTAAGTCGCAAGGAACGGGTTAAGCCACTGCGTGTCCGAGCTTTGGGTCTAACCATCCACACGAACCTGACTGACCGGATTCGTGAAGCTCAAACTAACGCTCTTAAACCCGAGAATGTCAAAGGTGAAAGATTGCGGAAGATGGTTGATTCACTGGAGTCAAAAGCGGATCAAGCTCTGTATTTCATGAATAGAATTTGGGTACCAGTGTACGGTGGATTGCGTGAACTGGTATTAGCCGAAGCCCACAGTTCGCGATATTCGGTTCACCCTGGAGCAGACAAGATGTTCCATGATTTGAAGGAATTTTACTGGTGGCCAAATTTCAAGAGAGATATAGCGACGTATGTTGCGCGATGTTTGACTTGCGCGAAGGTCAAGGCCGAGCATCAGAGACCATCCGGTTTGCTCCAGCAACCGGAAATACCGGAATGGAAATGGGAAAGGATCACTATGGACTTCATTACCAAATTGCCCAGGACAACAAGCGGCCATGATATGATCTGGGTAATCGTTGATCGATTGACAAAATCTGCACACTTCCTCCCCATTCGCGAAACGGATAAGTTGGAGAAACTAACCCGTTTGTATATTAAGGAAGTTGTGTCAAAACACGGTGTACCTATTTCTATCATCTCCGATCGAGATAGTCGTTTCACCTCAAGATTTTGGGAAAGTTTGAATGAAGCCCTCGGTACTCGCCTTGACATGAGTACCGCATATCATCCACAAACCGATGGTCAGAGTGAACGGACCATCCAGACCCTGGAGGATATGCTACGGGCATGCGCAATCGATTTCAGCGGAAATTGGGATACTCACTTGCCACTGGTAGAGTTTTCGTATAACAACAGCTACCACACGAGCATTCAAGCTGCACCCTTTGAAGCTCTATATGGACGCAAGTGCAGATCACCTCTATGTTGGGCCGAAGTTGGCGAAAAGCAACTTACCGGGCCCGAAATTGTTCAAGAAACGACGGATAAGGTCTTTCTGATTAGAGAACGTCTCAAAGCGGCACGTGACCGACAGAAAAGCTACGCAGACATGAGGAGGAAGCCTCTGGAATTTCAAGTCGGAGACAGGGTCCTACTAAAGGTGTCACCTTGGAAAGGTGTCGCGCGCTTCGGGAAGCGCGGAAAACTGAACCCACGATATGTTGGACCATTCGAAATCCTGTCCAGAGTAGGCCCCGTAGCATACAAGCTCAAGTTACCACAAGAACTTAACGGTGTACACGACACGTTCCACGTGTCGAACTTGAAAAAGTGCTTATCCGACGAAACCCTCATCATCCCCGCAGACGAAATCCACATTGACGACAAGTTACACTTCGTCGAAGAGCCAATCGAAGTAACCGATTGGAAGGTCCAAAAGCTAAGACGCAGTAAGATCAGATTGGTCAAAGTGCGTTGGAATGCCAAGCGTGGACCGGAGTTCACGTGGGAAAGGCTGGACCGGATGAAGCAAAAGTATCCCGCCCTATTCGAGAAGACCCCTATACCGGAGAGCTCAAAGTGAATTCCGGGACGGAATTCTCTTAACGGGGGGAGAATGTAACAACCGGCAAAATTAAGGTAATTCCGTACTAATTAATTAAACGCGATTAACGTAATTAACCGTAATTATGTGCTGAATATTTAATTGAGGCCTTAGAAAGATAGGAATTCCCAAATAATGCATAGGAATGCATAAGTTTAATAGCAAAGCATGATAGGATCATGCGCAGGCAAAACTATCCGGTATGGACACTGGCGATTACCCGGTAAAACTTAAATAAGCGAAACGAACACCGGACACCCGGAATATAAAATAAATAATATTTTCACAAAATATTATGAGTTTTGGAAACCCAAAGCCATACGTGAAAGCTTATTGCACAAATCTCCCGGTAACGAATAAAGTGCGCGTACCGCACCCGATACGCGCGTAACACGTAAATTCACCCGACAAAAACCGAAATAAATTATCAGTAATTTAACTGGGCAAAATTTTATGAATATTAACGGTATTTTAATATTGAGGTAAACCGCGACTAAAATTCGAGAACTACACGGGCGGTACCCGAAAGGAACTAACTTAAACATAATATGGAGAGATAATTAGCAAGATGGACCCCACCAAGACACCCCTTGGGGCCGGCCTATGGCCCACCAAGGTGAGGTTACTTGTGTTATCTCAAGATAATCATTAGTGTGATATTAATCATGATCTTGCATGTAAAAGGATTGGACAATAAGATTAACCAAATCATTCTTCCTCTCTCTCTCTTAAACTCGGCCAAACACCCTCTTATAACATCACTAGAGATTTTTTTGATCTTTCATAATCCTTCCATAATCTTCCAATATCCAAGACAAGATACTTACAATCTTTGCAAGATTTGGAAGAACACTATAAGCACACTTGAAGAGCATTTGAAGAAATCACAAAAACTCTTCTTCCTTTTCTTCTTGTGGCCGTGAACTTCCACCACCCCACCAACACCTCTCTTTCAATTTTTACAACTTCAAATCATCTCTAGTTCATTCTAAATCAAACCCCTTCTTGTGTGTTCAAGAGCTTGGAGCATAACCCACTTGGAAGAACACATTAAACCTCACCCAAAATCCAAGATTTTGTCTTCCCTAGCCTTGAGCTAGTAGTAAGTCTTGCATTGTTTTATTATTTGAAATATTCATATTTTGTGCTATGAAAGCAAGTTGTACAATGTTGGGTAATAAAGATGAGTTTTATGAAAGTAATGGGTTTTGTTAAAAATGAAAATGGAAGAATGATAATATGAAGAAATCTTAGATTATTATTAATAAAAGTGGTATATTGAAGAAAAATATAATAATAAGAACATATTTGTAAGTTGGAAGATGAGAAGAACTAGATTTTGGAAAATGACTTGAATATGATGAAAAGTGGTTTTAATCATCATAAGATGACTAGCTAATGTCAAAAAGTTGTTAAAAAGAATTATAAAATCATAGATGAAAAAGTTTCATCTTCAAAGTCCACTCATTTGGATGAGTGAAAATTGGATGTTTTGGATTAAAATATGGAATAAGCATATTAATGACATCTAGGATAGATTAGAAGACCATTAAAGGTAAAAAGAAGTAAAAACAACTAAACATGATGAAAATGGTTCTTCAAAGTCCACTAAAGTGGAAGAAAAATATTGACTTTGAAAGATGGAGTAAAAAAATGTTACAAGTATAAGTTAAAGGATTAATATGACAACTTTGGAAGTCGAGGGACTAAAATAAATATTTTAGAAAAACTATTGGACCAAAAACACAATAATGGGAAAAGTTGTGTCAAAAGTGTAAGTAATAATTTACAAGGTAAATTTGGTATATAATAGTAGCATACTTGGGTATTTTAAGTAAAAAGTATATTTTTATAAAATGGACGTTTTATAAAAATAAATGGAGTAACGCGAGTATTTTATAAAGTAAGATTGTATAAAATAAATACTTGGGAAGACTTGTACAAAATGGGATACTTTTATATAAATGGGAATATAAGAGTATCGGAAACATTTTTGGTAACAAGTTGGACGAGTCGGGCTAAAACATGCAAAGTATATTTTTCCAAGATATAAACGTTCGGAATCGGAAGTAGGAACAATACTTCCATAAGAACGCGCAACGGAAATAAATATGAAAAACGCTAACTAACGAACTTAGTTACACAAACCAACGTAAACGGACTTATGAGGAAAAGACCTTTACGTCAAGATGAAAATATACATATATATTTTAAGAAAGTAAAATATATATAACAAGGGTGAAACGTGCGTAACACTTTCCTAAGTGTAGTAACAATATTCGTGGGAAAGGAGAAACATAACGTAACAAATTAAAAACGCTAAACGACACATGAACATAACAAGTAGTATCCACGCGATGGTATATATACATATACTCGTTTTCGACGAAATTCTAATATATCTATTTAAATGGGAAAATAGATATGCGAGAAGGAAAACCGAGACGAGTAGGTGAAATATATCTATGAACGTGTGAATACCGACAAGATCCTAGTACATTTATTTAAATGGGAAAATAAATGTACGGTGTGGTAAGTCTAGTCGGGCGTTAAGATTATGTTACCAAACGACAAAGACTTAGCATATTTATTTAAATGGGAAAATAAATATGTGGCAAAGTAAGTCGGGTCGGTTAATAAGAAAACACATTATATCGAGCGAAACGATCCTAAGTATAATTATTTAAATGGGAAAATAATTATGCGTCGGGAAGAATCGTGTCGAGTATAATATTGTACAAGTCATAAAGGATATTAATAAAAGTAATATATGACTTGTAAGGAAAGGGTAATCCATCGCCATTGAACCTAGGATACGAAACTATTAAACGGGAATTGGGATAAAGACGTGGTCGGGAAGTTGGGTGTACAACTTGCCAAGGCACATACACCATAGGTGTAAGTGACTTATACGCCTAGAACCTTTGTAGGTACGGGATCACAAACTTTACTATTTTCTTTGAGCCGAGCACAGTTACAGGTGAGTCTCACGGCCCCATTTCTAAACTATTTAACGTTTTTACGGGGGAAAGATATGTTGGGATTGTATGACGGGTTGGATACTTGAGTAAAGATCGCCACTCGGGGTTGAGACCTCCCCACTATAATCATTTATTCAGGAATGAGAAACCAAAGGGATATTTGGATAGTACTATTGGTGCCTGACAAGGCCCACCCCTAATCGATAGCGTCGATTATGCATCGGCGTATGCCTGGGGTGCACTTATTCTGAAATAAAGTCGTAGGAATACCGAGTAACGACTTTGGGCGGGGGCATTATTAATTGTCTTGGTTTGGTTATAGGCTCAAGTAAATTGTAGGACTTTGCAACTCCTATAAATGTCATGACAAGGATATTCCCACTTTATAAAGACTTATTAAATTAAAACCTGTGAACTCACCAATATTTATATATTGACGATTTTCAAACATATCTTTCAGGTAATTGAATGATGGAAGTTAGCATGGCGAGCCGGGTCGGGGATGTCTCCAAGTTGGGCGTTGGGAATGTCGTAAAAGGGTCACCTCTCTTTATTCCATGGACTTAGGGATAAAGGGAGTAGCCTCTTTACCAATTTCAAAAACAATTTATAATTATGTATGAATAATTTGACATGATTATTAGCATTGAATAAATGCCCGTTTTTCTAATTACTATTGTGCTTTGCATTAATCTTGGCTTAATACTTTTGAACCGTCGCGCCACGTGTTTCCGCCTTAGACGTGGTGTGACATCCTCTCATCCACTAACATTAAGCCCCAAAACGCGTTGGTGATTTAAGAGGCAAGACATTACTTATGAACCAAGGATCTCTCCTGACCACGGCCGATGTGGGATTTTCCTGGGGTGTCACAGACTAATCCATGGCCTCCCAAAACCTCAAGATTTTAGGCCCACACTAACCAAGAAGGCAAGCTCACATCACCTCCATAATCTCTTCCAAATCTAACCAAAATCACCTTTACAAGATCTTAATCCATATTTAGAAAGATGCTTACATTCACCTTTCCTAAGTCATGATGCCATGCCAATTTTAATCTCTATATAAAGGGCCAAGGTTAGTGAGGATTAGTGCACCAAACAATTGAACACCCCTCCATCCTCCCACTCCCTCTCTTGGCTCACTACCACCGCCGAACCACCACACCCACTCGGCCACCACACGACCACAAACCACCTCTCACACCCAAGTCACTAACAATAAACATTAACTTTCAAGGGATCATTAGGGGTACAAGGAGCATAGCCAAGTTGTACAAGGCCCCTAACTCCCTCTTTTCTTAAGACACTAGGAGGTATAACATTGTTTCTTAAACCTATGTTTTTATTTTTGCTTAGTCATTTAAATACAAAGTTGTTCACTAGTATGTTTACTCTTGTAACTTAATCAAACAAGTGAGTGAACTCATGTTTTAAAATACATCATGTTAGTTAGTAAATGTATATGTTTACACCCACTAAGGGCCGAACATGTATATGGATATATATATATATATATATATATATATATATATATATATATATAATGGCCGAAAACTTTATAGGAAAATTATATGTTTTTCTAAACTCATAAACATAAGACATAGTTTTGAAAGTTGTTAGTTATAACAAAGCTTACAAAGATCCATGTGTTTTCAAGAAAGTAATATTTTGACATGAAATATTATTATTTTCACAAAGTTGTCAAGTTATGAAAATAATAAGTTAAACATACTTAAACATGGTAGAACTATACACATAGCAAGACAAAAGTTGTGAAACCTTCAACACATGTATATAAAACACTTGCTTTTCACAAAATAAAAGTAATATTTTCCCAAGAAACTAAGCTATCTTTTTGTCAAAGATCACTAGTTTACATAAAGAAGGTAAATCTTTTCATCAAAGACACATTTAACTTAAAGAGTTAAGTTACAAAGACAAGCGTAACAAGAGAACAACTTGTAGACAGTACAAGTAACATAGACCTAAAATGTCTCCTTTACATAGGACACATAGGTCGATCTCTCTAGCTCAGACTCATTAGTTCATTTCCAAGACATACCATAAAGTGAGTTTCACAGCCCCTTTTCATTGCTTTTACATTTTTTTTGGGGGAAAAACATACGTACGGTTTTCAGTTTTCAGTTACATACATGACTATTATGTGAACATGAGACATCAAGGTTCAGGATCCATTAAGCCCTCGTGTCATACATCATACCGTAACCATTAGCTATGGACTTAGCCATGAAACACCAGAATAGATCTATTGGGTTGACACCCCCACTCTTGGTCAGTCGCTCTGACCGGATGACAGATATCAAAAGAGTGCTAGTATTTCACAATTATTCATTGTCTTGAGTGTACAATGGGCGAGGCACAACATGTCAAGGACTCAAGGTTTGGTTATGGGCTCATGTCAGATCACATATTAATTATTGCCCTAGCTAGGCAGTAATTTAGTCAGATTTGGGATTACAGGTCCAACATACAAAAACCCGTGAACTCACCAACTTTATGTTGACCCATATATTTTTCATGCATGTTTTTCATGAAATTAGCATGGAGCATGGAACTTGGAAAGGTCACGTGCGAGCATTTAAGGGATACCATCTTTCGAACTATTGTTGTGATGTTTTGATCTAAACACTTTAAACAATGGTTTCTAATCCAAACAATTAATATTATGTTTTGTAAGACTTGAATTTTTTAAATGGTAATTCCTGTTTTATTAAATAATGCTCGTGTGACTTTTGTGCTTGGAAATCATTTCAGTTGCACCTCGTGTTTCCACCTTAGGCGGGGTGTGACAGACACCACGTGTCCGCTGCCCACCAGCGTCCACTCAGCGGACGCCACGTATACTATCGACAGGACGGTAACATCTCCCATTTCTCCTCTTTTTTTTATCAAACTCACTTGCACCAAATGGGCTTGAGGACTTGGGCCGGAAACCTAGAGACACCTTTACCTGGCCCGGGCCCCACAAAGGGTAGATGATGGGCTGAGGAAGTCGAACGTCGAGGTACTATAAAAGGAGGAGTCCCTTCTCCTTTTATTGGCATCCGATATTCACCAGAACTTCCATCGAAAAGACTACGAGCTCCTCGTACCTTTTCCAACCCCTTCTGTGACAACCTGCACCCTTCACTTTTCATAAATGTGCATAATTGGTTCCTCAACTATTTCAAAATTTTCATTTTTAACCCTCGTATTTTAATAGGACCAAGATTTACAATTTAATAAAACTTATAATTTTTACAAGTAAAAGTATGCACGTTTTATACTCACATCTACACCCGAGCACGTATGTTTCAGACCTTGATACTCAAAGCCCTTAATTTTCGGTCCTAAAACAACTTAGAAACAGAAGGAAACAAGTCTAAAACTTAAAATTGATTAAATTAGAAAAAAAAATTTAGCCCTCGCGGTCCGCTAAGACAGTCAAAGTCCTAGTCAAAGTCTCAGTCAAAATCCTAGTCAAAGTCCTAGTCAAATAGTCAATTCATCTTAAAACCTTACTTTATTGTGTTGACCAATTTTAAAGCCTAATTGAATCCAAAACTAGTATAAAAACCCACCTATGACCCATTACACTTTGCACCTCTAAATCGATTGTTTCAATTCGATTAAACTCTCCCTCATGCCTTTCTTCTAGAGTATATTACTTCTACATTTGAAGCTTTGATTATAAGCTCTCGTAATTGGCGAATTGGAAGCTTGATATTTTTTCCTATTCGGTTTCTTTTCTTCTAAATTGGACTAGTTTCGTTGTTGAATCTTTGGATTGCTCGCATTTTCACGCTCGCTTAGTCATCTAGTCATTTTGGCGAAAGTGAGTATTTCCTAACCCCTTTTTGTCTTTATTCACTTTTGGGGTGTTACATGTACACTTATACAAAATACACATGCAAGTTCACATTTTTACAATACAATTCTAGTACATTGTGCATTTGCTTACATATGTGCTTTATGCTTAGACATTACATGTAGAATACATTTATACAGTCACAGGATTGATTTCGCTCATTTGTATGATACATAGTTTACATAAATGCACTGTAGCTTGCACTTGAATTGTATAACATTTTTCCAACTTACTATATGTATTAAAACTAGGAATGCTCACCACCATTTCATATGTTGACAAAACTTATTTTGTACATGTTTCAGGTACAGTTTGATCTTAGTTCCATAGCATTGGATTTTAGTGCTTGCTTTTAATAATTTATTTCAAATTTCATGTTTTGTTCAGACTTATGTATTTTTCCCATTTCATCCATGTAAGACAATTTAAATTATTCAATAATATATTTACATTTTAGTACCATGTACTTTTGAACAATCGTCACTACGTGATACCTCGATGATTCCGCCATCGGTTGGGGTGTTGCACCTTCTTTTATATACTAACGTTTAGAGGCTCGGCTCTTCTAATCTGTAGTCTCTTAAACTCCTTGGTCTTGTTCTTAGACCTACACATTTTTATAAACACGCATTTCTATAGATACCCTGTAGAATCACTACCAAGATCCACCCTAATCCGGTGATCCGTGTTTCTTCAAGGATCGACTTGGAAACCTTTATAAATAAAAATCACCCCCATCCTCCTTGCCCCTCTATGCTTGTCACATTCATTAAAAATCGTTGTTGCTAAAATAGTGGTTGATAGAACAAAGGTGGGTTCTCCACTACAGTGCAGTGGTTAATCCCTGGGGAAATGAGGGAAGACCTGGACATTGGCTTGGGTTCGATTCTTGATCCAACCCGGTTTTACCAATTATTTAACTGTCGTGCCTTCGGGCGGGTGAATGGTCAGGTTTTCCCGGGAACTGGTGGCTTGGTGCGTGTTAGCTACCCAACGCATTTTAGGGCGGGCACCTCAGACGTGTCTTCACCTAGGGGTGTATGGGTATTTTCACGGGAGTGGATGCCGGGTAGTTGGCACTCAGTTTGTTGACCGTTTAAAAAAAAAAGATAGAACAAAGGTGACGAGAAGAAAAAGATGACGAATGTCACACAATGATGATGGATGAATCCAAATTTAGGTTTTAGTATTTGATCGTTGTTCAACCTCAACGAAGAATAAGGTGTCGCACTGTTGGATTCACACCAAGACCATGCGTAGTGGGGGGCTTTATATATAAAGCCCCCCTTCCTGATTGGTCCACGTGGCTGCTGAGTCAGCGTGGAGAGAGAAACTGAAAAAGGGGTGTAGTGCCCTGATTCTGATTGGTTGATTTTTTTATTATTTTTTTTAATCTTTTAACTCAAAATAATTAAAATAAAAGACAAATAAATATAAAAAAATTACAAATAATAATAAAAACACACAACTAATATTAAAAAAAGGTTACACACTTCCTAAATTACTTATTTAAACATTACATATTCCTAAATTACCTATTAAACACTAGAGAATTCCTAAATTACTTATTTAAACATTACATATTCCTAAATTACTTATTTAATCCTAATTTTCTCCACTATGGAGGGTAGTTGTCCCAGTCCTCGAGTGTGTAGTACTCGGGGGACACGGAACGTGAGCTATCCCGTCCATCGGATCTCGCATCCGAGGGGAAATAGCAGTACGCACGAGGAGGGGAAGGAAGGCTCCAGAGGCGTTCCTCCTCCTCAATTTCCCTGAGGGCTTCCAAGTCCTCCTCAGTTGGGGTAGTCTCGTGGTAGGGGGTGGGGGTGGTGGTGGTGGGGATAGCAGTAGTCTGGTGGTGGGGGTGGGGTGGGGATAGTAGCAGTCTGGTGGTGTGGGGTGGGGATAGCAGCAGCAGTCCGGGGGTGGGGGCCGACAACATTAGTCGGTCCATGTCGTTAACAGCCATGACATAATCCATGGCCCATACCATTTCCTCATCCGTCCAGTCATCATCGGCTTCAGGAGGAGGAAAGGTTGGTTGTGCAGCAGCAGTAGGAGGAGGGGGATATAACCAATGTTGAGGAGGAGGAGGAAAAGGAGGTTGTGCAGTAGTAGGAGGAGGAGAGGAGGTGAATGGTAGTCTCCGGGGGCGGCCCCGTCCCCGGACCCGGCGAGAGTACTGCCGGATATTAGACGGTCCGGCAGCTCCTGGTTGAAAACCGTCACCCATGTTATCCATTGCTTTAAGGAGGAGGAATAGGTGTGACTGAGAATTGGGTTTGGTGTTGTATTTATAGGGTTAGAAATATGACCGTTTGGGGGGAAAACGTTTGAAATTCAAAATTTGAAATTTAAACGTTTGGGGAGGGGGATTTTGAATTTCAAACGGTTTGTTTAAATTATTATTATTATTATTATGTTTATTATTATTATTATTAAAAATAAAAAATAATTTGAATCTTTGACCTTGCCACATGGCAAGGTTTGATTGGATGGTTCAATAATCAATTGGCGTTATAAATATAAAGCCCCACCTTAATTTTTGTATATAGCGCCCCCCCTTAGCGGTGTGGGGAGCGCTATTTTTGAAAAATTTTGATAAAAAACGCCCCACTACGGGGTCTAATAAAGAAGAAGAGAGGGGAGATCGTTGGAGTAGGAGGCCAACTAGGGTTGAGATGAAGATTTGATACATTAAGGTAGAATAGAGTTTTACATCATTATATCTACTCAATAGAATTTTTTTAATGAACATCAAGTCACTGTCCATATTACCTAGAGTAATGGGAAACAAAACCTTAATATAAAGTATACTATAGAAATTAGAAACTGACCGTGTGATTCTATTATGGTATTTAGGAATCCTACACCCTCTAATTAGGAAGCATACGTCTTGGTTCACATCACACACTAATAAAAAACTGTCACATACCCCAGAAAGTGATGTCACATAGTATATGAAACCCACAACCCTTCTATTATACACGTTAACTAAATTAATGCTAGGTTTCAAGTGTTTAATAAAATAAAATTTGATTAGAAAAAAGTGTAGTACTAACCTATTTGCCAATATCAGTGCAATGCAATAGTAGAGATATTGGTGAACAATAATAGAAAACCTGAAGAAGCTCAGGTTTGATTGTTGAGCCAGACGAGTTTTACCGATATTTTCATCGCCGTGCCTACAGGCAAGTGGAGTACCGGGTTTTCCCCGAAACTGATGTTTGACAACTTAGGTTACTTTCAAAGTATTCGATTTATCTAATAGGTGCGTCAAGAGAGATCGAGTTTAATTTGTTAGCACTTAAAAAAAAGTATACTGTTTGATAAAATATTCGTCGGCTTATTTGGAAGAAGTTAGGAACAAAATCAAATATTGAACATGATACGAAAACAAAATATACGGTATGGAGTGTACCAAACTCTGATCCTACAAGTCCTTTCAATCTGACAAATCCAATATTGTAATCGTACGGTCAGGATACGCCCACGTCACATTCCTGTCTTTATCATCGCAACGTAAAATACTCTTGACCTTTTTTTCTTAAAAGAATAATGTTCCCACTTTTTTAAAAGAAAACATTTCATTTGTGAAGATAAAATGGCTAACATAAAGTTTATCATTTTTTTTCCATATGTTGTTGCTTTATTTGATTCTAGTTAGGACTTAGGATTCTTTATCATATTAGTACAAATTTTATCATGTTACAGTAATGATATAATCAAAGATTTCACTTGACACATTGACGGTAACATAAAGATTTCACTTGACACTTGACACCTTGAGGGTAACATTAAGTAGGTGTGCTTAGAATTAGAATTCGTGTGCTTGGAATTAGAATTCTATTCGAATTCAAAAATTTCAAAATTCGATTTAATTCGATTTGATTATCAGGAATTCGAATCGATCCGAGTTCAGTAAACCAAATACGAATTTATATTTTAATTTTGATTCGAAATTCGAATAAAAATAATACGTATTTAATTATATATATATATACATACACACACACACACACATATATATATATATACACACACAATTAGATATACACATATAAGTTTAAAACTTAGGCTAATCTTTAAATTTAACCTAAGTCATAAATTAGCTCATTACCAAGCCCAAGCCTATTAAAGCCCATAACTTAGTCTTAAGTATTAATCTTAAATGAATTTATTCGAATTCGAGTTTCTAATACGAATTCGAATCGAGTTTTTCACTCGAATACGAATTTGAATCAAATTGGATAGATTTTAATCGAATTCAAGTCGAATACGAATTCGGTAAAAAAATATTCGAAAAAATCGATTGGATTAATTCAAAAATTCGCTATTCAATTCGATAAACACCCCTAATAAATTAAAGATGAGACCATGTACGTAAATGTTGTTTAGATTTTCATGTTTTAGATTGTTATAGAATGTCTTCTGTGCATTTGATAACATATATGGAGAATGATTATTCGATTGGTTTCTTGGTGATGGTCACGTTGCTCGGTTTAGACAGGTGCAGTTTAGGTAGGATTCTCGTGTTAGCGTTTGACTAATGCGTTAACTAATGGGCCTGATAACCGTATGACTGTGGATTCGATTATAGGAATAGAGTTCACTTTTTATTAAAAATAATAATAAAAATATAATAACGATACTCTTGTTATTCATAATAGATATCATAGTACGATAGAGTTTACAACTAAATAAAAAGAATATAAAATACAATTTTTTATACCTAACCTGATTCAATCGTCATCTTCTATAGTTAGTTCAGCAAACAATTTTGTAACATCCAAGATTCATATCTTCACCTCTTAAGTCTTCAACCGTCCTTGATGACTGCAACAATAAACACACTAAGAGGGTGTTTGTTTTCTTGTGAGAAGTGCTTCTGATCACTTTTGTCTGCACCGTGCAGACATGGGCAGACATTTAGACCGCGCAGCTTGTTTGTTTTTTAGAAGACATACCCCTTAAAAAAGTCTGCCCTTCCTCTTCCTGATGCCCCGCCTCTTCTCAAAAATAAAAAACACACAGACATCTCTCCTTCCTCTTAAATCCCTAGCAACCCTCCACCTCCCTCCCTCCCTCCGGTATCCTTTCCTCGTGTCGCCTCCCTCCCTCCTCCTCCCCAGCCCGCCGCCGCCGCCCTCCTCCTCGCCAGCCCGCCGATGATTCTTCTCAGGTATGTATTTTCGTTTTTTTTAATCTTTTTCCCTTTATATGGTAACACTTTGATTGTCTGAATCTCACTATTTTATATCACATAATCACTTTAGGTATGTTTTTTTTAATATGTTTTTTTTTTTAGATCCATGAAACGAACATTCCCTTTAAAACTATAAAGAAATTAAAAAATAAAAAGTGTGAGATAGCACAATGTAAGGGTTCCACCATCTCCTATCAAGATTCAAGATTAGCAACTTCCATCTCCGATCTGTTCATATTTTTTAGAGTGAATTACAGAAATTGTCCTTTATGTTTGTATCGAATTGCAAATCATGCATTTTAGAAAGAAAAATTGCAGAAACTGTACTTTATGTTTGAAAATCGTTGCACGTTATGTCCTTTACCACAAACCCAGTTTATTTTTATGGTTAAATCTGACCAAGTTGACTTCATGTGAGGGCAAATTCGTCTTTTTACTATTTATCTAAAAAATAATACAAATAACAAAAAAAATTAAAAATTTAAAAAATTATATCAAAACCCCCATTACCCCCCCCCCCAAAAAAAAAAAAAAAAAAACCAAAAAGAAAACCCACCGTCTCTCTCTCTCTCTCTGTTTAACTCTTTCCCCATCTCTTTCTCTCACACACACCCACCACCACCACCTACCACCATCACCCATAGCACCACTCCTAACCGCCACCAGTAGCCACCACCCCCTGACCTAACCACCATCTACTGGTCTAAACCCCACCACCTTTTTTCCTGAGAACGGACCACACAAACACAGACATGTGTGTGTATGACCGGAGAAGGTGACCACACGGTCACTGGTCCGGTGACCGGTGCCTTTACCTTCTCCGACAAACCAACAACTCATGTTCATCCCCTTTCACACCAAAAGACCATTAGCCTCAACCATCACTGTCCTCCTTCTACAAAATCGTCGTCGTCGTGACATCTCTCCGGCTCCCCCTGTTCATACCAGATGTCCCCTTCCTATCAACAGTATAACCGCCGTCGCCTAAACCCACACAAATACCTCCTGTGTGTGTTCAACCAAGATAGTGAGAGAGATAGAGAGTAAGACGTAGTGAGAGTAGAGAAAGAGATTGAGAAATAGAGACAGATCGAAAGTCCAGTTGGGGTTCCAAGAAGAAGAGGAAGGTTGGATTTGGTGGTGGATAGGTTGTGGTGGTTGATTTAGGTTAGGGTTTCATGGTGGTTGTTGCATGTGCTGGTATTGATGATTGGGGTTTATAAGGGAAGAACCCTAATTGGGTTTTGATGATTTGGGGAAGAAATGTGGTGGATGTGGGTTTTAATCAGGTGGGCAGTGAAAAGACTAAAATGCCCTCTTGTGTGGTTCATGTGATCAAAGTTAACTTCAAAAATAAACTGGGTTTGGGGTAAAGGACATAACGTGCAACGATTTTCAAACATAAAGTATGGTTTTTGCAATTTTTCTTTCTAAAGGGCATGATTTGCAATTCGATACAAACATAAAGGACGATTTCTGTAATTCACTCTATTTTTTATTGTAAGTATTGATATTAAATAGGATTGATATTAGTTTTTTCATCTGTTTTTTTATCAGTATTGATATTAGATAGGATTGATATTTTTATTTGTTTTTTTATCAGTTTTTTTATGGGATTGATATTAGTTGTGAGTACTGTATACTTTTGTGTATTTGGTTAGATGGTGGGATTGATATTAGTTGTGACTTGTGAATATTGTATACTTTTTTGTGTGTTTGTTTAGATGATGGGATTGATATTAGTTGTGAGTATTGTATACTTTTTGTGTGTTCGTATGAATAGTTTTTTCACATCTAACTATAAACAAAACTTATAACATTTTTTTACTTTATGTTTACGGGATTGTTGAAAACAGGCATGTGCACATTGATGCTGATGAAGAAGAGGTTGAACTATATTGTACTGCATCGGATTAGGAATATATGATCCCGTTACGAGATGAAATTGCCGAGCAATTAATGCAAAGTATGGAATGAATTATTTGAAAAATTGTTATTTGAAAAAATGTTATTGTTGTTATTTCAGTGTTGTATAACTCTTATTTAAATTTAAATTTTGAAAAAATATTGATTGCATTAAAAAAATCAGTTTATTTAAATTTCAGTTTATTTCAGCAGCCCGCAGAAGTTAAAAAACAAACAGTCTTCTTATTACAGACCGCAGAGGTTTGGTCCACCTCTTCTTCTGCAGATGTCTGCAGATGTGGTCTGCAGACTGCAGAACTTTTGCCTCAGAAAAAACAAACAGCACCTAAAAGTTGATGAATTTTTGGTTGAGTATTGTGTTAAACACGGGGCCATTAAACATATTTCATGTCTCATTTCAAACGGTTTGTCTCTTATGGTACAACAATCGGAACAGTACGTGTATTGTCAAAGATGGTTCCCGTGCCTGAGATGCCTCTATGTTATATGGTTTTTATGATCTTGTTTGAAAAGGACTGAAGTTGTGTATAAAAATTAGAGAATACTTCTCTAAACTTTTCTTAGAGAGGCTATGTGTTTCGGACACCACTAGATGAACCAACTAGTTTTGTTTATATACACATTACACTTACCAAGTGAAACTTAATCAACCTATTATTCTTTTTCATAAACAAGACTAGGGGTGAGCAAATGTCGGTTCGGTTCGGTTTTTACATATAACCGAAACCGATAACCGAAGTTCGGTTTTAGGAAAAACCATAACCGAAACTGATCGGTTACGTCGGTTCGGTTAATTCGGTTAATATGTCGGTTATCGGTTCGGTTTCGGTTATGTTCGGTTAATGTCCAAACATAAAACTTGTGGAAAAATTATAAACTTAAAATAGCTAATAAAGTGTTTGGATCTTTTTCAAGAATACAAGTATATATGAAAACGCAAGAAAAATACATGAAATACCGAGGAAACAAATAAAAAAATGCTTTAAATATACGGGTATACATGAAAAATACATGAGTTACATAAAAGATATATTTCAAATACATAGATATACATGAAAGATACCGGAAATACATGAAAATATGTTCCAAATACATGGATATATGTATGAAAAATACTTAAGTATATAACTATCGGTTCGGTTTCGGTTATTTCGGTTACGGGAGAAAGGAAAACCGAAACCGTAACCGAATGATTCGGTTTTGGCCATATGTTAACCGTAACCGATCGGTTAATTCGGTTTCGGTTATTTTCGGTTCGGTTATCGGTTCGGTTTCGGTTTTTTTCGGTTATCGGTTTTCGTATGCTCACCCCTAAACAAGACAATTGATATTATAATAAGGGTTGGGTTATTCTACAAAGGGACAAAAAAATGAGAAGGGTGAGAAGGATTTGTAGCCTTTGGGTCAGATTTTATACATCATCAATGGCTCTAAATGAGGCGGTGGAAATTTTGTAATATTAGAAGGCGCCAAGGGTAAAGACGGAAATTGGAAAACATATCAGTTCTCTTCATCAGTTCATTTCATCAGTTCATCGATTCAAACAAAAACCCTCATTATCACTATACCACCTACCATCTACAAAAAAATCTATGGCGTCTTCAATAATGGAAGCTCTGTCTTCAACACTTGAACCTATTTCTTCAATGATTCAACTTCCTTCTCCATCGATTCAACCTCTTTCTTCACTAATTCCATCGTCAAAGAAGATTTCCGGAAAAAAAGGCACAACTGTGGTTTCCACCGAAGAACAGCAACCAACGACGGAAAAAAGTAACAAAAAAGTTAAACGATCACAGAATACGCAAGAGGAAACTTCAATTTTTGGTACATTACTTTAAATTTAGGTTTTGTTCAACATTGTGTCTAATGTATCATCATTGTGTTAAATAAAATTAGTCGTTTAAGAGTAGTAAAATAAACATTAGTTAAGCCTATTACTGCGATAACACAAGAGTGAAAACGTATTGTGTATTTTTTCTCGTTTTAGGTTAGTAACTTTGAGTATGACACAATAGCTTAAATATGACACAATAGCTTAAGGTTTTATAGATCTGTAGGAGTTTGGAGACTTGTTTTGGTGTTAGAATTGCTGACTGGAAGATATGATTGAACGTGATTTTGTTTTAGGCCGATTGAATTGTTTTGAACAGGTAGTTATAGTTGATTACTTGATTATGATTATGATTATAGGTTTGTTTACTTGTCTGTTTGTGTAATTAATCTGCATTACGATCGGTTTAAGGTTTTCTAGATCTGTAGGTGTTTAGAACTAGAAGTTTGAGTTACTGATCGAAAGATAGGATCACACATTGTTTTATATTTGCTGATTGAATCGTTTTGAAACAATAGTTATAGTTGATTATGATTATACGATTGTTTGCTGTTTATTCAACAAATTAATATGCAAATGAGGCATTATGATCGTTTTAATTTTTTCTAGATCTGTAGGAGTTTGGAAACTTGTTTAGCCTTTTGAATTACTGACCGAAAGATATGATTGCACATAGTCATTTGTATATGCTGACTGAATCGTTATGGTCAGGTATGTAGAGTTGATTAGTGCTAGTTAGAATATGTTGAATTGTTGTATTGTTGCATATGTGTAAGTGACGCTATATGTCTTCCTTAATGTGTTTATGCTTGATTTAGAATGTGACACGGCAGCTTGAAAAGAAGCTAAAGTGATTGTGTATTATTTCTTGTTTTAAACTAAGTTGCCTTTTGTTTGTTTGTAGAACATTATGTCATTTTTTAAAACAATACATTGAATGTTTATAAACAGTTAAGATAACACAAATAGTGGAAATGTATTGTGTCATTTTTTAAAAATGTAAATTAGTTAGGTATATGCCTAGGACAACACAATAGAGAAACATTTTTGTAATAATTTATTGTGTATTTTACTAACATGATTGTGTCATAGTTGGTAATGGTATATAACACAAAAGACAAACAGTTTTGTAATATTTTATTGTGTATTTTACTAACATGATTGTGTCATAGTTGGTAATAGTATATAGCACAATATAGCATTATACATTTGAATTCATTGGGTAATAATAATTGTGTAGTTGACAATGTTGATTTGAGGAAGGCTACTAAAGAGTTTGGTAAAGCAAATGTGTCAAAGAAAGAGACCAATCAACAAAAACGGAAGAAAAGCAAAGAACATGAAGACATAATACCAAATGAAAAGAGAATGAAAATAGCATCAGTGGCAGTGACTAGAAAACCAAAAGAAAAGGCTGAACTGAAATATTTTCCTTTTACACATCAAAAAATGAACCTGAGGTGTTCACCAGGAAATCTAACTACTTTTATTGAAAGCTTAAATGAAGACCAGAAAAAAGCAGTTATTGAAATGGGATTCGGAGAAACATTGTGTATAAATATACACATATACCAACTGCTTTTGGTTTTTGGCTGCTTGAAAACTATGATCCGACAACAAACACAGTGAATGATGGAACTCATAATTTCAGAATAACATCTTCTTTGATCAATGAAGTTTTTGGAATACCAAACGGTGGATTGAAAGTGGAAACAAAGTTTAGACCCAATTCAAATGATCCAGTTATAAATGAGTGGCGAAGTCAGTTTGGTGATAATGTACCTAAGAAGATTTTTTATCAAATATTTTAGTGGATATGTGTTAAAGTTAACAGACTCGGGGAGGATGTTCAAGTTGAACTTTCTAGTAATGTTTTTCACAGTAATGGGGGAGGCAATGATGAGTAACACAGTCAACCAAAGATTTCTTAGATCAGTAACAACAAAAACTGATGTAAGAAGCCTAAATTGGTGTGACTACATGTTAGGTTGTCTCGTAAAAACACGACTTACATGGTCTGGTGGTGTAAATGAATTATACACTGGCCCTATGCTGGCTCTTGCGGTAAGATAAATATTACACAATTACAATTACACAATTGAACTTACATATTTTGTTAATTATTATTTCTTTTATGTTGAACAGATTTTATATATCTACAAGAGACAACAAATTTGTTCAAAGGGAAAATGGCGTAAAAAGGCTAACATGCTTGAGAAGATTGACTACACAACACTAGCAGAGTTTGAAGAAAATTTTTTGATTAACAAGGAAACAAATACAAAGGAAGAAACATATAAGGTGGTTAAAGAGGTTAAAGAATCTAAAAGATCACTGAAAGTTGTTATAAAGAAACAGAAAGACACTGATGTCTTACCTCAACAAGAAGAAGCTCATAATCAAGGTAAATACTATATTTTGTCATATTATATTGTTTCAAAGTATTCATTGTGTCATATGCTATTGTGTCATAATTTACTGGATGTTATAGCGTTGTGTCATGTTACATTGTTTCATACTAACAACATTGTGTAATATTCTGTTTTGTGAGAAGGTGATGTTATAAAGAAACAGAAAGACACTGATGTCTTACCTCAACAAGAAGAAGCTCGTAATCAAGGTAAATACTATATTTTGTCATATTATATTGTTTGAAAATATATTTTGTCATATGCTATTGTGTCATAATTTACTGGATGTTACAACGTTGTGTCATGTTACATTGTTTCATACTAACAACATTGTGTAATATTCTGTTTTGTGAGAAGGTGATGTTGTACTTGAAATTGAATCGGCTAAAGATGACACAATGGAGACAGAAGAGGTATGAAAATTAAACATTTATTATACATGTGCATTGAATGGAACATATCAGATGATAATTAAAGTTTATTTTCGTTTAACAGATTAGGGCCCAGATGTTAAAAAAAGAGCTGATGATATTTGATGAACATGGAAAAAAATTGAGAGGTTATTACAAAAGGCAATCAATAATTTCCCAGACGGTAAACTGGTTAGACAGAAAGAGAGAGAATGGGCATTGTTGGTCAAGAAATATCAAAAAATCGGACAAACTGAAGACTTGGTAAAAGAAGGATCAAAAAATGAGAAGGAAAGCACAATGGAAGGGCCAAAAACAGAATGAAAATGTTCCAACTCATCAAGTTGAAGTTCATAACCAAGGTACATATGATATTCCATTTTAACATAAACTATTGTGTCATATCTTATTGTATATTATGTCTCACAATCTAAGATATTTGTGTCTTAATGATAGGAATTCAAGATAAGGTGGGAGAAGATATTGTTGAAGAAAAAACAATGGAAGGGCTAAAAGAGAATGATAGTGTTATTCCAACTCATCAAGATGAAGCTCATAACCAAGGTACATATAATATTCTACTGTGTCATATCATATTATATATTATGTCTCACATTTTACAAACATTGTGCCGTAGTGAAAGGTATTCAAGATAACTTGGATATTCAAGTCTGTGAAGTAAGCGAATCTGAAATAGTTGAGTTGATTCGCTTGGAACAAGAAGCCACCTCAACAAAGAAAACAGAAACGCAAAAAGAAACCATCGTTAATTTGTTTGAAGCACCAAGCTTTGAATTAGGTTTATCTCAACCAACACCAGAAGAAGTGGTGGAAGGACACAATGAGGAAGCTGGAAATGGAAATAATGAAGTGGAAGAACATAATGTGAAGGAAAGCACAATGGAAGGGATAAGACACAATGAAAAGCTGGATGTTGATACTGTCATAAAGGAATTGCCAAATTTACAACAAGAAGATGGCTACACCACACCAGATAAGAACATTGTGCACTTTGTGGAACCAATTTCAAGTGTAAAGCCACAACAATTTGAGGAAAACAAAAATAAAAGACCTCAAAGAAATAAGAATTTGGCAGACACCTTATGTTCTCCTTACGTTCTAAGGGAGGTTGCAATGGCTGAAAAAAGGACCGTAGCTGAGAATAATGTTTCAACATATTTGTTTATAAGGAATGAAAACATTCGGTACATGGCATTCTAAACTTTTATTACACAATATTTAAACTATTACTTTAATAAGTGCTACAGTGTCATAATTTTTTTTGTAGGGATGCTTTATTTCTTATTTCAGATGTTATCCTTGTGTCAAGAGTTAAATTGGAAAGCTTGATACCAGGAGTTGAAATTCATGAAGATGTTATCAATGCATGGTCTCATATTTTAAACAAAGGAGAGAAGAAAAAGTCAAGAGAGTCTGACTACCGGCTGTTTTGCACTGCTCCTATGATTGTAAGTTAACAACAAAAACACAATAAAGATTTTCTTTGTAACATAATATCATTGTGTCATACACATAGTATGACACAACAAATTATGACACAATGGAATACATATTATTATATTGTGTTATGTTGCATAACATAAACTTACTAATTCACTCTGTATAGGAAAAGGACACCTACGATAAAGATGAGCAGGCCAGGGTTGATGAGTTCATAAAAAATAAGACTGACGTTTTAAGAAAAGAAAATTTGAAAACTATCAAAGACTTTGAACTTGTCTTTGTACCAATCATTCAGTCAAAACACTATTATCTCATGTGTTTCAACATCAAAGAAACAATGACAATCCTAATTGACAACATTGCATCAGGGAATTTTGAAGATATGTACAATGGCTGGCCAGAAAAAACGGTAAGTGTATGAAAATTTTATAATTAATAAATCACAATTCATAGTTTGAGAAATAACACAATTGCTTTTTTTTTTGGGCAAGAAACATGCTTTTGAAGGATACCTTGATGATATGTCACATCCAAAGGCAAAAAGCATGAAAGGCACATCCATAAACATACTAGAAATGCCATGGAGAACGTCAAGTAATGATATTGATAGTGGAATATTTCTAATGAGGCGCATGGAGACTTATATGGGAGAGGAAGCAAAGAATTGGGCATGTGGATTTGCAGATGAGAATTCCAACAAGCAGGAAGCACAAATCACAGATTTACGCCGAAAGTACACCACAAAGATTCTTTTGCATGACATAAATGAAAACAAAGCTTTTGTTATCGAAATGGTGAAGAAATATTTGAAAGAGCCAGCTGCAGAAAAACGGAAGCTACAAAAAAAATGCAAAAGAGAGAATCATGAAAAGGTTGAATGAAGAAGCAAAATTAATAAAGGTTTAGTTGGTTTGATGAATCAGAATGAAAATTTAGAATCTCTTTTGGTGTTTTGTTAAACTTGATGCTTGTACGTTTTAGAATCTCTTTTGGTGTTTTGTTAAACTTGATGCCTGTATGTTTGAAGACATTATGAACTTGATGCATTTAGTACAATATGAAGTTTGATTTAAAGAAGTGTGTATTGTTAACATGGACACATACAATGTATGATTCATATAACATAATGAAAAGTTAGATGAAAATTGGATATGGTAACGTAATGTATGAAAATTATAGGTTGCATGACAAATTATAAGAACATGTACTTAGGATAACGTGAGGTCAATTTATACTTCACGGTGTAACAAAAATGAGAAGGGTGAGAATGATATAAAAAACACAATAGATCACAAAATATGACACAATGTTATAGAAAAAAGACACAATGAATCGAAAAAATGACACAATCAATACGTAAATTCTAAAACTAAAAGCTTAAAATCCAAAAAAGCGAAACCTAAAAACTAAGATCGTAGGTTCAATGAGGCGGTTCCAATGCCTCTGAATGGTTTCAATTAGAGTTTGTTTGATAAACTTCCTACGACTTTGTATATTTCTTTTATTGTGTATATATAACATAGCAAGAAGAAATACTACACATTGTGATTATATATAACACAATGTAACAAATATAACACAATGGCTAAATTGGCATGGTATATATAACACGGTGGATAGAATATTATACATTCTAATGACATTATTTTGTAATAGAATATGTATTTTATTTGATAACAGAATATATGGTAAAAATCAACTGTTCTTAAAAAAATCTTTCCATCTAGACTCAATTACTCATTATGACACAATGGCAAGAAGCATAGAAAGCTTAAAAGTACATTTCTAAAATAGAAATAGTAGACCCTCTAATCTTGCAAAGAAGTAAATCCTGAACTTGTTGATGCTTCTTTCTGTTTAATACTTTGTATGTATGACTCGCACGTGCGTTTATTGTGACCAACAACTTTGCAAAAACTGCAACCACTTTGCTTCTTCCCTGCTTGACCAATTGCTATCTTACGAGCTGACTTCAAACGTTTATGACTACCACAACCTTTTGTTCTTGATCTAATAGGATTTCGGATTGTAACACCACATGCTCCGCTCCCTCCAGTTAGTTCTGCAAATCTCTCTCTTCTGCTAGTAGGCGGGTCGACAACTTGAACCTCATCAACCTTAGACATGTAACCTTTGACATAATCTCTATAAAGACACAACTGGTCTTTGTCCTTAATCAAGCGATTGATAGCATATTCATTTGCAACCCTAATCTCACGAAGAACATCTTCAACATTGTCACCATTGTCAGACCTAACAGATCGAAGTGAGCTATTTAGAATAGCTTCCCTGCTCCAACGCCTAACCACATACTTCTTTGGGAACTCTTTTATCTTACAAAGTCTAAGAACACAGAAAATATGTCGACATAGCAATCCAAACTGTTCACACCTTCTGCAGTTGCATGATATAGTTTGATCTTCATTTCGAAACATAACCTACACAAAAACACAAACTCAAAAGAAAAGAAAGAATAAAGAACTAAGGATAAACAAAAGACACAATGCAGATAAAGTAAGTCAAGACAACAACGAAGAAAGAAACAGTAACATAAACAACATCAGAGGCATAAGACACAATGCAGATACATAAACATAAGACACAGTGTATATGCTAGAAAAATAAGACACAATGCAAATATAGAAACACAAAGACAGAATACAAAATCACAGGAACATAAGACACAATACAGAATTACAGGAACATAAGACACAATGCGTACGTGTGACATCCGTCACTTTTCCTTTATTATAATAATAATAATAATAATAATAATAATAATTTTCAGGTTTTTATTTTAATATATATATATATATATATGTATGTATGTATGTATGTATAAGAGTTTATCTAGTTAACCATACCCAAAACCAAACCTACAACCCAACATAACAAACCCTTACTAATCCTAAGCCCAATTCTGGATCAGGCCCAACATCACGGCCCACCAGATAGGCCCATCATCGAAGCCCACTTCACCCTTTCCCTTAAGCTGTTAAACAAAAAAAAAACACAAAACCGGCTCCTGCCCGGAATCAAACCAGAGACGGGCCGGATCACACACACGCGTCCAAACCACCTGGGCCAAGGCCTCTTCCTGATCTAACTCCAACACAATATGAATATAAGCCCTTTTTGCGTCTGGCTTCTTCTTCCTCCCTGCTGGACTCGAACGTTGCAGCCTTTTACACCAAGAACCCATATTTTTCTGACCATGAAACACGCTTATCATCATACCAACCCTGAGTATTTCGCACCCTAAAACATTTCCCTTTCCTAAAACAAACAAACACGCGTTTACTTTGACCGATTTGTGATTAATAACCATTAATAAACTTTCCTAATCAACTTGAACGAAATCCTTATAAATACCCGTTTATAATCTAACTGAACTCGCACACAATCTCTGTAAAGAGCGATTAACCAACCCCCAATCTCAATTCTTCGTAAAACTTCGTGTTTATCAACCATCCTTCGCGTTTGACTTTGTTATTTGACCGAGCTATACATACGAATTCATCATTGTAAGTCGTTTTTCTTTATGGGGTTTTGTTAATCGGTTATAGGCGAGCAATAGCCCCAACATTACAGGGGCTATTGGTTGCTGAAATTGTCTTATTGGAAAGCTAGGGCTTGTAAGGGTCGAATTGGGGAAGATGATTCAGAAAACATTTATACTTATATTTTAACGAACGAATTCATATACTAAATGATCAACAGATCAGTTGGTAGGCACGAGTAGTGATAAGGTTTGGACCGCCCCTGATGCGGGTTCGGATCCCTTAAACAACACTTTTTTTTTTTTTACCCCTTTATCTATACATTAAACTTTCTAATCTTTTAAAATACCAAATGTGAATTATAAATTCTATAAAATTTATTTTATGTCATTCAAATGGTAATGTTTATTATCCAATTTTTAGATTTTCAAAAATCATTTATTTAATATAAATAATAAATATTTCAAGTTTATTCTATTTTATTTATAAAATTCTATAAAAATATCTAAACGATTTTATAAAATTCCACAAAAATTATCCTAAACTTGTACAACATTAAATATCTCATAAATTATTTTTAATTCTGAAAAACCGGTCTTTTTACATTTTTAATCAATTTTTGTTAGTTTTAATAATAAATAATTCATAATAAATTCATTTTTCAATATTTTTGTACCAAAATTTTACATAAATTATTTCTATTCATTTGAAACAGAAATAAAATTTTTAATTTAGAAATTCTTTAATTTTAATATTTTTAGATATTAAGGTCATATTTTGACAATTTGAAATAATTAGATTAAATAATCTATTTTCAAGAAAATAATTTTATAAAAATTATTTTCATACTCAAAACCTTATGTTATGACTATATTCAACTTGAAATTTTACAAAGAGACTTTTATTTATTTATTTATTAAATTTCTTATATTTAATAAACAATTTGTTTATTAATCAAATAAACGTTTATCCCCAATTCGAAGCCCTAGAAAATACTTATAGACTAGATAGACTTAGACTTATTTGTTACATTATACATAGGGTGATACTTGACAAACGTTGGTTTACACTTATTCAACTCCAAGACTTACCACCGTGCTAATGTGAGTATTACTTATCCCTTTTTTCACTTTTACAACTTTTGGGGTGAATCATGCACAAGTATACAAAGCCTTCATATTCATTTACACATACATTTTATTCATTTACAATTCATATACGTGTCTTGTTTATCTTTGTGCTTATGTTTTAACATGAACGTAGCTTACATACAAAATCATACATACAGACATAACTTATGTTATGGTGCTCTTTACATACAGACGTAACTTATGTTACGGTGCTCATTTAGACATAACTTTGTGTTATGGTGCTCTTTTAGACTCACACGTGTTGAGGTGCTCATTATCAATTTCATTGTACAACTTTACATGTGATCTTTGTTTTGTTTGGTTACTTGCGTGTTTACATAATGCCTTGGTGATGCTAGACACATGAATTGTACTACTTTTCAAAACTTATACTATACATACAAAACTAGGTAGTACTCACCAACATCATATGTTGACAAAATTATTTTCGTGCATGTTTCAGGATAAGCTGCTTGACGCTTCACATAGGACTTTGGACTTAGATTAAATCAATCAATTACCTTTATTTTTTTGCTGTCTTGTATTTAATTTCACATGTTGTAATACAATATTCAATAATCAAATATTTACATTTTAGTACCATGAGCTTTTGAACAATCGTCACTACGTGGCACCTCGATGATTCCGCCATCGGTTGGGGTGTTACAGATTGGTATCAGAGCCATGGTTATAGAGAACTAGGTTATTAGATAAAATGGCCTAGACTATAACCGAACTTCAACTTTCATGCATAATATTTCCTGAATTACCCTACCCCTCATTTCCCTTTACTTTCCTTCTTCTATATTTCCCTTCTTCTCTCTCTCCATTCTTCTCATCTTTCATCATGGTGCATAGAGATGGTGTCCTACAAGGAGTGGAAAGTCTACATCATTATGGAACAGGGACAGTACCTTTCATGAAGACACTCTTAGGCATAATGCCTACTCTTATTTTTGCTCCTTCAAAGTTGTTGAACTTTAATGAGTGTGATAAGGACACGTGCAATCTGGAAGGGTGGACGCCTGTACACTGGGTTTTCTGGCATAGGCAAGCATAGCGCATAAATCCATTTACGGACCTGTTATGCTTACCTGGGGATTCCTGGAGTGAGTGTCCACTTATAGGCTAAAGCATGTCTTCTTTGATCACCATTGGGTCCAACCCCTTTGAAAAGTCAACGTTCTTGTTGGGCTTTACAGCTAGACAAAGGGCACTCCAAGCATCTTATGCAAGTTTTTCAATAATACCCTCTCGTTTCATATACAATATTCTGTATTTCATGATTTTCATATATTGCTTACAAGTTCATACTTTCATAATCATCTGTACGGTTATACACTTACATTTTCTAATCTTATGATTATTCATTGACTACCTCATAGATGTCTGCTCGCCGCATGCTCCGTGATGCCAGCCAACGTCCTGTTCGTGCTTCTGGACAACGTTCTGACCGTCGCCTTGCATCTTTAGTCGCTGAGAAAATTGCTGCAGTGATCCCAAACCTTGTCAGTGAGATAACTCAGAATAGTAACAGTGCCAACACAGGGAGTACGACTCAATTTCGGTGCACTTTCAAACACTTTAACTCCTGCAACCCCACAAAATTCACTGGTGAGGAGGGTGCTACTGGCCTCCTCCAATGGTTTGAAAGCATGGAGAGCACCTTTGTGAACAGTGAATGTCCTGATGAACTCCGCGTTCGCTATGCTACTAGTGTCCTTCAAAAAGGGGCGCTAACCTAGTGGAATGGTGAAAAGCGCAATCGAGGAGCTGATGTTGCTTTATCTTTATCTTGGGCTAAGGTTAAGGAACTTATGATCGCCAAATTCTGCCCTAGGAACGAAATCAGGAAACTAGAGGAAGAATTCCATGGGTTGAAACAAGACAGTGGTGAGAATCTTGCGTATAATACTCGATATCACGAACTTAGCATACTGGTTCCACACATGGTCACCCCGGTCTCTCGGGCAATCGAAAAATATATCGAGGGATTACCAGACCTGATTCAAGACATTGTCACTGGAGGCAAAGCCACTACGGTAGAAGAAGCCATCCAACTTGCAGCTACGTTAACAGACAAACACGTAAGGAAAGGAAACTTAGTTAGGAAGGGCACCAAGACGTCTACTGAGAAAACCATCCATGCTGTTGAGCAATCTAAGACTGTTTTAGCAAAGGCCACCACTACTGCTTCGAACTCTAAGAAACGAATGGGCGATAATCAGAACCATGCTGTTGTGGATCCTATGACTCAACCCCCTATCAAGAAAGCCTACACGGGAACCCATCCTCAATGCAGCACTTGCAAGTATCATCACCCTGCAAATCTTCCATGCCGTCAATGCACTAGATGTGGAAGGTTTAGACACTTTGTCACCACTTGTCGAGTAACGGTTGGGACACAGGGTAATCATCAAACAACTGCCCAGGAACCACTACAGATTACTAACGGTCGGGCATGTTATCATTGTAGAGACCCTAACCACATGCGACCTCAATGCCCTAAATTGAATAATGTAAACCTGGTGGCACATGGACGAGCTTTCAACATCAATGTCAACGAAGCAGACGATCAGGATGACGTTAATTCCACTGGTTAAGCCATGGATGGAATCTTCCTAAGACTCAAGAATCTAATACATGTGTTTTCATTTTCATGATTCTATTATCATTTTGTACCCAATTTTGTCGCACTCATTAGCATACAACATCTAGAAATTTCCTTGCATACTATTGTGTACGAACACAGATTGGAAATGTATCAAATTCGGTTACGTTTATTTTAAATCGTATAAGTTTCAGACTCTACCTTACATCTTATTGAAACATTTGGACTTGATTTACATGAAAACCAAACTACTAAAAACTCGATACTTGATCACACAGAGCTTTTCTAAAAACATCATTGGTTATTACATGAAACTTGATTTTTCCCTTGATTTGACTATTCATTGAACATCTAATTATTCATGATACTCGTAAACATTTAAACACTTACACTTAATGGTTGTAGTACTTACAAACTTGCTTGCATGTGTGTATTATCCACGCAACTCAGATAAACATTTCATTTAAAGGGCTCCTCGGACGAGTGATAGCCCATACTTAAATACTGTTATGCTTACAAGTCATTGCGATGCAATTGACCTAGTCATAACATAGCCTCATTTCATTGATAAACGTGTTGTTGTGTCATCTTCTTGTGAAACTTATTTGCCTTAATGTGTGTTAGATTAGGATCATAGAAGGACACAAAACCCTAATGTAAGGTAAATTGATGATTCCGGTCCGGAACGTAATCATGAATTTACAGGTGCGTTAGGGTAGTGTGGAATTCTATTAGAGTTTTTGGTAGGCGTCCAGTACGTTTTCAAGGTATCAAAGGTGTGGTGGGTTAGCTGCGGTACACCCAGTATACAAACACTAATGATGCATTGAAAGTGAGACTGGAAGTCGGACCAGGAACAAACTCTAGTTACTTGGTAGTTCATTAGTTTTTCTATAATCAATCAATTCGTACATTTATTTTAGAATGCTTAGCGTTTTACTAGATTCTTATCCTCCTTATTATTCGAGACGAACCTAATCCAATCCTTAACTCACACCTATCAACCATCTTATCCAAATCATTCGAATTTTTTTTCAAACCACAGTTATCTTAAATTTTACCCTAACATCCATAACCCTATGTTACTATTAACTTCGGGACGAAGTTTCTAAAAGTAGGGGATGCTGTGACATCCATCACTTTTCCTTTATTATAATAATAATAATAATAATAATAATTTTCAGGTTTTTATTTTAAAATATATATATATATATATATATATGTATGTATAAGAGTTTATCTAGTTAACCATACCCAAAACCAAACCTACAACCCAACATAACAAACCCTTACTAATCCTAAGCCCAATTCTGGATCAGGCCCAACATCACGGCCCACCAGATAGGCCCATCATCGAAGCCCACTTCACCCTTTCCCTTAAGCTGTTAAACAAAAAAAAAACACAAAACCGGCTCCTGCCCGGAATCAAACCAGAGACGGGCCGGATCACACACACGCGTCCAAACCACCTGGGCCAAGGCCTCTTCCTGATCTAACTCCAACACAATATGAATATAAGCCCTTTTTGCGTCTGGCTTCTTCTTCCTCCCTGCTGGACTCGAACGTTGCAGCCTTTTACACCAAGAACCCATATTTTTCTGACCATGAAACACGCTTATCATCATACCAACCCTGAGTATTTCGCACCCTAAAACATTTCCCTTTCCTAAAACAAACAAACACGCGTTTACTTTGACCGATTTGTGATTAATAACCATTAATAAACTTTCCTAATCAACTTGAACGAAATCCTTATAAATACCCGTTTATAATCTAATTGAACTCGCACACAATCTCTGTAAAGAGCGATTAACCAACCCCCACTCTCAATTCTTCGTAAAACTTCGTGTTTATCAACCATCCTTCGCGTTTGACTTTGTTATTTGACCGAGCTATACATACGAATTCATCATTGTAAGTTGTTTTTCTTTATGGGGTTTTGTTAATCGGTTATAGGTGAGCAATAGCCCCAACATTACAGGGGCTATTGGTTGCTGAAATTGTCTTATTGGAAAGCTAGGGCTTGTAAGGGTCGAATTGGGGAAGATGATTCAGAAAACATTTATACTTATATTTTAACGAACGAATTCATATGCCAAATGATCAACAGATCAGTTGGTAGGCACGAGTAGTGATAAGGTTTGGACCGCCCCTGATGCGGGTTCGGATCCCTTAAACAACACTTTTTTTTTACCCCTTTATCTATACATTAAACTTTCTAATCTTTTAAAATAGATTTAAAATACCAAATGTGAATTATAAATTCTATAAAATTTATTTTATGTCATTCAAATGGTAATGTTTATTATCCAATTTTTAGATTTTCAAAAATCATTTATTTAATATAAATAATAAATATTTCAAGTTTATTCTATTTTATTTATAAAATTCTATAAAAATATCTAAACGATTTTATAAAATTCCACAAAAATTATTCTAAACTTGTACAACATTAAACATCTCAGAAATTATTTTTAATTCTGAAAAACCGGTCTTTTTACATTTTAATCAATTTTTGTTAGTTTTAATAATAAATAATTCATAATAAATTCATTTTCAATATTTTTGTACCAAAATTTTACATAAATTATTTCTATTCATTTGAAACAGAAATACAATTTTTAATTCAGAAATTCTTTAATTTTAATATTTTTAGATATTAAGGTCATATTTTGACAATTTGAAATAATTAGATTAAATAATCTATTTTCAAGAAAATAATTTTATAAAAATTATTTTCATACTCAAAACCTTATGTTATGACTATATTCAACTTGAAATTTTACAAAGAGACTTTTATTTATTTATTTATTAAATTTCTTATATTTAATAAACAATTTGTTTATTAATCAAATAAACGTTTATCCCCAATTCGAAGCCCTAGAAAATACTTATAGACTAGATAGACTTAGACTTATTTGTTACATTATACATAGGGTGATACTTGGCAAATGTTGGTTTATACTTATTCAACTCCAAGACTTACCACCGTGCTAATGTGAGTATTACTTATCCCTTTTTTCACTTTTACAACTTTTGGGGTGAATCATGCACAAGTATACAAAGCCTTCATATTCATTTACACATACATTTTATTCATTTACAATTCATATACGTGTCCCGTTTATCTTTGTGCTTATGTTTTAACATGAACGTAGCTTACATACAAAATCATACATACAGACATAACTTATGTTATGGTGCTCTTTACATACAGACGTAACTTATGTTACGGTGCTCATTTAGACATAACTTTGTGTTATGGTGCTCTTTTCGACTCACACGTGTTGAGGTGCTCATTATCAATTTCATTGTACAACTTTACATGTGATCTTTGTTTTGTTTGGTTACTTGCGTGTTTACATAATGCCTTGGTGATGCTAGACACATGAATTGTACTACTTTTCAAAACTTATACTATACATACAAAACTAGGTAGTACTCACCAACATCATATGTTGACAAAATTATTTCCGTGCATGTTTCAGGATAAGCTGCTTGACGCTTCACATAGGACTTTGGACTTAGATTAAATCAATCAATTACCTTTATTTTTTTGTTGTCTTGTATTTAATTTCACATGTTGTAATATAATATTCAATAATCAAATATTTACATTTTAGTACCATGAGCTTTTGAACAATCGTCACTACGTGGCACCTCGATGATTCCGCCATCGGTTGGGGTGTTACAGTACCTCAAAAATTAAAGGGTATGGCTGCAACAAATCCTCAATGTCATACTTCATAAAATCACCAACTGGTTGTTTGTGCACAGAAGCACAATTGTGAATGTAATCATCTATCTCCAACTGCTGATCTAAAAAAATTGTTCGAGTATACAATTGTGCGGCTTGATTTTCAAGTATGAAATTACTCCAAATCTCAGGATCAGCGTATCTAGTATCATGGTCATTTTTTCTATGAAGATACCTTTGGCCCTCGATTGTTGTCTCAAAGTGACTAAAAAACTCAACTAAGGTTGACTTTGGATTACAAAATTGATTGAAAAAATGGTTCTCGCTTTCTGATCTTGACGTGGTGCGCATAAGTCCAGACAAATTTTCTTCGAGATAATACGCGGGTATCCAATCTTGTCTAATATTATATATATCAGATAACCAAACATGATCACTTAAGCCATAATCAGAAAGAATTGAATGCCATTTCTCCTCAAACTCAACACGCGTAATTGAATCTGACCACACAATTTGAGCCAAATCTATTTTGAAATTTGTGGTATTACATAAAACTGGACCAACCTACAAAAAATTGAAAAATGAAAAAAATAAACTAATGGAGCATAGTAATGACATAAATAACACAATACACACCAAATATTTGTATAACCTACATCACACATAACTATAATGAAAAAATACATCAGCTTAAAAAAGACACAATAGTAAATAAACATAATAAAGACACAATATAGAATGATACCTTCTCAGTCAATTTCTCCCATATGTGCCACATACATAATCTATGACGACTATTGGGTAAAACATCTTTGATAGCCCTCTTCATGGTTGCATCTTGGTCAGTAACAATTACCTTAGGTGCAAAACCAAACACTTTGACATAGGATGTCAATAACCATCTATACGACTCAGCAATTTCATTTCCAAGAAGTGCAGCACCAAGTGTAACATTCCTATTATGGTTATCTATACCAGTGAAAGGAACAAACACCATATCATACCTAAAAACAAAAGTTTAAAAGTTAAAACAAATATCATACATAATACAATTAGTAAGAAAACACAATGAAGTTTTTAAGCTTACTTATTTGATCGATATGTGGCATCAAATCCTACAATATCTCCAAACATCGAGTAATTCATTTTGGAATCCTCATCAGCCCAAAAAAGACCACCTAAAGTTCCATCTTTATTAATAGTATATTCAAATGAAAAATTGGGACAATACTCCTTTTTCTTAGCAAGGCGTCTAATGACCATGTCCGCATCATGGTCACCAATGAATTCATTTAGGTCCATCTTCCGATTCTTAAAATCAGTCTTCGTTGCACCTAGGTCCTCATAACCACCATACAAACTTTTCAGAATATTAAATGCCCTTACAGGCCCGAGATTCATGCTAGTCAACGCTTGAATAGCACTTTCTTTTACATAATCAACCCTTCTTGCAGATGTCAAAAACTGAATATCTTCTTGATGCACAAAACTGTGGTTATGTTCTTCTTGAAAAACATATATCTCATACTTGTAATCATCATTTAAACGCAGCTTAATATGCGCATCGCATCCGATTCTCTTAGATGGTTTCCTACGCTTTACTTTACCATCATCTAAAGTATTGAACACACGTCCTTTTTTAAAACCTTGTTTAGAACAGACAAAATACTTCAACTTAACGACACCATTATTCTTGTATGAGGTGTTCTTCCTAACTGAGAAACCACTCGAAAGAGCATACTTAAGATAAAAAGCATAGGCATGGTCAACAGAACCAAACACCATACCAAGAACAGGTTTAATTGACTGGTCCACAACAGGTGTGTAATATTTTTTTTCCAGAATTTGGTGATACACGTTGAACACCAACTTCCTTGTAAATTCTAACATCTGCGTGAATTAAAAACAACGTCACATAAAGATATACACTAAATTACACATTACAAGACAACATGACACATAATATGACACAATATATTGTTGTAAAACACTAAAACGTGTATCGTCAGTTAGACACAATGCAATTCAATATAAAATACGAAATCTCTAGTTGATTCAAAGAATTAAATAAAATACAATATAAAATACGAAATCTCTAATTGATTGAAAGAATTTAATCAAATACAACATGACACACAATATGACACAATATATTGTTGTAAAACACTAAAACGTGTATCGTCAGTTAGGCACAATGGAATTCAATATAAAATACGAAATCTCTAATTGATTCAAAGAATTCAATCAAATACAATAAAAACTTATTCAGTAGAATACGAATTATGTAATTACTTCAAAACATTGAATCGATTCAATAGAAAAAGAATCAATCGCAAAACAAATACGAATCAGGAAAAAAAAACGAAAACAAAAAAACGTACCAGATGCATCATCATCATTCATCGTTATCAATCAATTCAATAGAAAAACGTATATGATCTTCTGATAGCCTCGATTAGGATCTTCTGCTAGCTTCGATTAGAATCTTCTGATGTGTATATGATCGTGAAAGTTTTCTGTTGTAAAGAAAACAGGGGATTGGAAAAAATATGGGAGTGTTCCAAAAATACCCTTCAACTCTAAATTAAAGTCAGATTAAAAAAAAAAGCCAGGTGTCAAAATCCTATTCCTTCTCACCCTTCCTATTTTTTTTTGCACTATTTATTTGATCCTAACCCATTATAATAAAACTGGGTTTTAAGTTCAACTCAGAACTGTCATTTTCATTTATGAAAACACGAGTTGCCTAGAAATGCCGAATGTTACACATTTAACCTATTTAGTTTGATTTTTTTTTAATTTATGTTGGTTTACATTTTTTTCAGAAACCTTAATACGCAACCATTTCTTAGTTATTTTTTTCAACAATCTAGTATAAATTTTAATGAAAACGGTTTGTACACATAACAAAGTTTTTTTAATCATAAACTATTTGAACTCCGGTATCACGATGAATTGCATCGAATCGATTCCGATTGAACAATGTCTTATTATCTGAAGGGATAGGGTGTCTAATCCCAGCGCGAATGGCTTCCCTATCCCATTAACTTTCCATAATATCCGCGCGGAACCAAAGAGCACGGAGGAAGACTAACATCCTTAAGCCCGTTGAGTCAGGGCTGCGCGTGGAAGGTCATCCACGCGCAACGTCATTTCATCTAAATGACGTCACCATCTTAAAAGAATCTTCACACGCCCAGGTACGCGCGGAATATTCCATATATCAGCTTTTAGTACGAGGTACGAACGAATGAGAATGAAGAGCTGGGCGCCTCCTGCGCCAATCAGAGTCAAACACGTGTCAGTAGTGGTCTAACAACTACTGACGACGAACAGTGACTTGACAGCCTCCATGCTTCCACCATACTGACACCATACTTAGGGTACTGTTCAAGCATGTTTGTTGCCAGATGTCACATTAGACGCCATTAGAAGGGTCAACCATGTTGTGTCAGGAACAAGCGCCGCTTACGTCCAATCACGTCGCGCCACGTGGACATGTAGCATGCCAGATCATACTCTATCTCACATCAGCATTTAATGTCACCTGATTCTCACCAATTTCATGGGCTGAGGACTCCTGGGCCCAGGTCGAAACCCAGATCGGTTACAACTTTCTGTGGGCCGATCACCCATTTGCAAAGGATCCGAAAATCAGTACTTACATGCAAGAGTTAGCATAGAGATAATACTTGTAATAGCTTTGTAATCTCCAAAGTAATAAAAATTATCTCTTTACAGTGGACGTAGGTCATTCACGACCGAACCACTTACATTCTTGTGTTCTCACTTTCACCGCACACACACACTTTAATTTTCTCGGTTTCGGTTCTGCCTCCGGCGTGAGCAAAGGGTTGTACCTGAGCAAACACGTGTATTAACCCCACGGTGATTAGTATTAATCATCGTTATACCCGTTGTTTCTCCATTATCAAAACCAGTACATGTCTTATTATCAAAACCAGTACATGTATTGGTTTTTTTTTTTTTTTTTTTTTTTTTGTATTTCAATCAATGTAAAACGCATGTGAACTATCATCATTTTGTGAAGTTTTCTATTTCAATTGCCAGAGGAAGTGTTGATACCTTAACACACCAAAATAATACCGATCGAGTTTCCCATCTTATAACACGAGGAATCCCTATTAATTTCATGTTTTTCCTATGAAAATGATACAAGTAAAAGAGCTATTTTTTTATTTATAAAAATACTAGCTGATTACCCCGGGAAGGTCCCGGGGTTGAAAAATCTAATTTTACGTGATAACCTATTGCAAATGGCTCAAGTTAACTAACCACAAAATCTCTCAATCATTGCATGTTCATAGTATTCCTAACTTAATCAACTAAACAAACACTTAAGTTGGAAGTTGTAACCATTGCATCTCATTATGCCACGTGGCATAATCAAGAGATGGTTGAGGCCACCATTGAACGCCACGCCAGCAACTATCAATTCTTCCCGGGAGCGTCCCGGGGTTGAAAAATATAACCATTCTAATAATACTAATATTAATAGTAATAATTATTACTCTTGTAATTAAATAAATAAAAAAATAACATTGCTATAAGCTGACACCATGTGTTGCAGTGTTGCACGATTCTTTCTCCTAGCTTCTCTTGATTAAGTATACCTAGTAAAATTCAAATGATAACATGGCGATTGGGCTGATTTTCAACATCGTAGATAAGAACCTGGTTTAAAAGAAAAAAACATGATTAATGAATAACATGAACAGTTTGTGTTTTTTTCCTGTATGAACGAAACCCCACAAAAAATAGTCGATTTTTTCTCCGTTTTTTATATAGCACTATGGTACTCGTTGGAAAGATAATAAAACGTTCGTTAATTTGGTGTAATTTTTTTCTTTAAAAAATCCCGTATATAAAAGATATAAACGTTTAAAAATTATGGGAGGAAATATGAGAGAGAAAATTTTAAATTTATTTTTAAATTATTTTTTTCCTAAAATAACTCAATTTAATTAAAAAGGAAATAATTCAAAAACAATAAAATATTTCAATTATGATGCCACGTAACAGTTTCATGGAGAGGTTGAAGGCACCATTGCACGCCACGTCAGCAATGTTCAATTCTTTTATATATATATTAATAGATTTCCACAATATGCTAACGAATAAGAAAAGCCAAAAGGCCAAACCAATTGAACCTGGCGCGCCTAGCTAAGCCGAGCCGGTGTGTGTGTTTGGATAGAGTTTCCAGAAGGACACGTGGAGGTAATGCGGACCTACATGAGATTTTATATTTTTTTAAATTTAATTTCCATTTGGAGTCCGCTCACTTGCTTCAATGCAGCTGGAGCGCATGGGTTTATTTAATGGGTACAAGACAACCCTATACTTTTACTTAATTTATAATCTTAACCTTTGTTTATTATTTATTTCTTATTCAACCCTATACTTCATATATTTTTCACTTAATACATTATACACCATGAATATTAACAGAAAAATATAATATTACGTTTTCTACTAACATTAGTAGAGTTTCTTGATTAACAAACATTGTTTGTTTAGTTTTTTTTTTTAAACTGGTTTGAACGTAATAATATTGATAGTGATAATCCTTGTTATAATTGTTTGATGGAATAGATAGTGAGTCACCATAGTTCTTTTTAGGTTTTTACTAAATATAGTTTGACCATTGGCCAATTTTCTTGATAACAAACATAAGTTGTTTACTTTTAAATAAGAGTTAAACATCAACTTTGTCCATGAGGTTTGGTCTAGTTTGCTTTTAGTCCTTTTTTTCTGCAATGGAACCCCTAGGTAGCGTTTGGTACGCAAGAATGAGAGACGGAATGGAATGGAGCATTACGATGGAATGAAAAAAAAAAGGTGTTTGGTTGGTCAAGGTAATGGAATCATCCATTACCTCCTCCATTCCATTCCCTCTAAAATCCCCCATATTCATTCCATCCAACCCCCCTGTTTTTTTTCCATTCCCTCTGTCACCCTTCATCACCACTGAGGCACTGACCACCACCTCTACCACTATCGCCCATCGCCACCACCACCGCCATCGCCATCCACCACCGACCGCTGCCACTCTCCGTCACCGACCATCGCCACCGCCACCCATTGACTACCGCCACCACCGTCGACCATCGCCACCCACCGACCACCGACCACCACCGCCAACCGTCGCCGCCGCCACTCACTGTCGCCGTCACTCCTTGTCGCGACCCGCCGCCACCGACCATCGCCACCCACCGACCACCATCGCCACCACCACCGTCACCGCTACTATCACCACCAGACGTCACCACCGACCACCACCACCGTCACCGCTACTATCACCACCAGACGTCGCCACCCACTACCACCACCGTCGTCGGCGCTGCCGCCACCACCGACCACCACTACCACTACCTCTACCACCACCAACCACCGTCGTTGGCACCCGCTACCAACATCCATCACCACCACTGATTTTATTCATTTGTTTTATCTTTCATACCAAACAATACAAAGTAATGATTCATTCCATTCTTACGTGTAACCAAACAAGACCATGGAATGGTAATCATCCATTTCATTCCCTTGTCCATTCCATTACCTTCTCCATTCCATTCCCTCATCCATTCCATTACCCCATACCAAACAGACCCTAAGGTTTGGATTTTGGTGTTATTTTTGTCCAATTCATTAACTGGGTTTATTTTTTCTGTTAAGTCGGTGGAATTGTAGTCATTTTACATATTTATTTTTGTTTTTTTATTTCTTACTCTCTTTTTCATAAAGAAAAAAAACTTATAGTTGTGACCAAATAACCTGAATCTTACATCAAAAGCCCTATTACCCTAACTCCCATATCAAATTCTCTCTATTCTTCTTTTTCTTCTTCATCTTTAGTCAATCCTTAATCATCATCATTAAACAAGAATAATGCTAGGCGGATTATACGGAGACCTCCCACAACCATCGTCATCATTATCCACAGACGACGACTCCTAAACCAAACCCCCGAACCCTTCCTCAAATGTCTGGTCCAACTCTGTTAAAATGGCCCCACCTACTCTCCGCAAGCCCCTTTATTACCCTCTCTCTCTCCCTAAACCCCTTATTAAACCCCTGAGCTTCGTTAAAATGGACAATGTTCTTAGGCTAGATTATGGTTTTGTTAATTTTCCCTAAATGGGGTGTTTTTCTCGTGGTGGTGGTGGTTAGCTATGAGGCTGGTTGTCATCGGCGACTCTTTGTTGGTGATTTCAAATGGTGGTGGCAGATTAGGTGGATTCACGCTTTGGTCCTTGGTGTTAGGTGGTTGTGGTATCCGGAGTTGCTGCAGCAGTGGTTGGTTCAATGAGGATTTAGTGCAGCGATGGTGGGTTTAAGGAGGATGTGGTGCAGCGACAATGAGTGTAGGTAGTGTGGCAGTGGTGGTTTTAAAGTGGTTAAGTGATGGGTGATGGTGGCGTGGTGGTTTGGTGTGTGGGGTTGATGTGGTGTGGAGGTGGGTAAGTGAGTTCATGGTGGTAGGAGTTGTGGTTTCGAGATAAATGCAGGTGAGAAAGAGAGAGGGAGAGGATAAAAAGAGAGAGACACGGGTTGAGATGTGGATGGGGAAGATGTAGATGACATTGGTAGGATTTCAAGGCCTTTAAAATAATCATAGGATGAAATCTCCAACTTGTCCCTCATTTAAGTAGACAAAATGACAAGTCTACCCCTGACTTAACGTCAGTTTTTAACTGAGTTAGTTAAATGGACGAAAATAGCAAGAAAATCCAAACCTCGGGGGTTCCATTGCAAAAAAAAAAAAAAAAAAAAAAAAAAAAAAAAAAAAACTTTTTGGACTGAAGCAACAAACTAGACCAAACCTTAGGGACGAAATTGGCTGTTAACTCTTTAAACAATTTTGCAATTGTGTCGGCCACTTATAATTTTTTTTATCTAATTTAATTATAACTAGATTGATAGTGATAATCTTTAGACCATGTGTAATGGTGGGTGAAAGGGGCATTTTTTGACACTTAGCAATGTAGGGCCACTTGGTGGGTGAAATGGGCTTGAAATGGGCAATGGGTGTAATGATGGGTGAAATTTGGTGGGTGAAAGGGGGTGAATATATAATGGTATTAAATTTGAATTAAAAAAAACAAAAATGAGGTGTCACTCAATGATTGGCCCATCCAACATTTAACTCACGCGAAATATTTCGTGCAGCCCCATTTAATGCCCCTTTAACTTAGAGGGGGCGGTGTTTATGGGTTAAAGGGGCGCCAAATGCCCCATTTCACGCCCATTTAACATATGATTACACATGGTCTTAGTATATTTGGTTAATAAATGCCAATGATCTCCCGACCAATTGGTTTTGAAGGAGGTGAAAAGGTTTACCCATTAGGTGATTAAAGGTTAAAGGCCTAACAAGGTGATTTAGCCGTAAAAAAAGTTAGTTAATAGATCTTAATCAATGAAACCATGTGCAAGTTGAATTTGGGTTTGGGTTATATAATGAAATTAGTGACATGTCAGAACTTGAAATATCATTAATCATTTTTGTACTCTTTTTCCCGTCACAATATCATTCCACAAATAAAAAGGTTAATTTACAGTGTGATAGATAGCAAAAACCGGGCAAGAAGTTACGTGCAATCCATGTTTTTACTTGGTTGTTATTAAAAAGTTTTAGAAAATTAATTTGTATACATTATTAATTCAAATAGTTATTCAGATATGTACCATGACGCGTGTGCGCAAGCATAGTCACACGTCAGCCTTATCATAAGAGCATAAGAAGCTTGTGTGGGCCTCGCGAGACACCTGGGACGTGACAACTGATGAGAGAGACTGAAAGAGACGTTCAGCCAATCAAAGAAGAAAATTCCCTACTCTATGATCTCATACCAGTTAGCACTGGACAAGCAGAAAGGATAGTCGAACAATCAGAAAGAGCCAACACATTATTTCCTAACGGTCAACACTTGTGGGCTCTGTGCAAATGAGCTGTCAATCATGATGAGCCAACAGGCATACATCATTCTTACTATAAATGCCCATTCCCATTATGGAGAATGGGTCAATCATTCTTAGAAAGAAAAACACTAAATAGTTGTTCTAAGTTATGATAGAAAGTTTTGATCGAATCAATATCCATTTTGTACTCAGTATTAGTCTTTGTAAACGTCATTGCTATAATCAATAACACATATCTTTATTATCTTTATATTATTGGGTATTATTTGGACTAGTGTTTCTTCAGTTGCCCTATCAAATAGAAAGCTACAATCGATTTGAAACATTTTATACTATTTAGAATATCTTCAATGGATCCTTGGATTGGAGATTAACCCTTGGATGCCTTTACAATCGTAGTTTATTCGTGCTAATGAGCCCTTAGGTGAGGTGTCATTGCACTAGGGCATGAGGTTGCATCGGTTTTTGCGATGATGTAGGCCTAAAGTAAAAAAAAATATATTTAAATATTGTGTGTAATAAGTATATAATGCATTAAAATTTAAGAACGGTAAAAATATTTATAATGTTGAAGATGAAATTGAAGTTTTGAAAGAATCAATAAAAACATAAGTATAGATTTTTAATAAAAAAGAGTTAACAAAAGCTGACAACAAAATAAAACTTAAAGGTCTAAAATTAAAATAAGAAAGGTTGAGGGGTTAAAGAGGTATCGCAGCCAGACCCATACTTTTCCTTTTTTCGTGATTTCTTTTTGTTATTTTGCCTCAATTTGGATATGGTTTTGGCGCGGACTTCTATATTATGTTTTGGGTTAAATTAAATAATTAACAATAATAAACCATAATAAATATTTAATGCTCATATAATTAGGAAGGACTTCGACCTATTATTCTTTTTGTCTTCTAGAAGGCTGAAGGCTGACTGATCTCTCTCTCACACGATACATGAATTCAGAGACCACCTTTCTTTTAGACTATTTGGTGTGCAATGGGGGAGTAGCATCGGGGAGTAGACGTGGCATCGGCCCCGTTTTGGAACACCGCCCCCCCCCCCCCCCCCCCCCCCGATTTTTTTTCGGGGAAAACGGGGTTATTTTCCCGTTGGTGCCGAGGCCAGCCATTGGCTGATTTTTTTTTTTAACGTTGGAGTGGGACCCATCCTTGAATATAGCCGTTTGAATAAAAAAAAAAAATTCAACCATTTACCTATATAAATATATTCTTTCATCCCCTACTTTTTTACATCTTATTTTTTAAACACAACCATAATTTTTACACACAACCATATTTTCATCCACCAAATTTATAAAAATCCAATTTGTTACCATGAGTTCGTCGGAGGAGGAGGAACAAAACGTGATAAACTTTTACGTTGGTGCAATGATGGAAATGGCAAAAATTCTAGCCGAGTTGGAAGACGAAAGCGATAGTGAAGCGTCTTCGGTACCATTGACACGGAGCGCGGCACTTGATAGAGATCGTGAGGGTATATTTTATTTTTTTTGTGAAAATGTTTTATTTTTTTTGTTAAAATGTTTTATTTTTTTTGTTAAAATGTTTTATTTTTTTTTAATATGTTTTATATTTTTTAAAGGTGCACATGAACGTTTGGTGGCCGACTATTTTGACGAAAACTGTGTTTACACTGACGAACAGTTTAAGCGTCGTTTCCGAATGAGTAGAAGATTGTTCGAACGAATTGCCGATGATTTAGCTAACTACGATCAATTTTTTACACTACGATACGATGGTAGAGGGGAACGGGGTTTTACGACCCTACAAAAATGCACGTCTGCAATTTGTCAATTAGCATACGGCACTGCGAGTGATTCATGGGATGAGTATTTAAGGATGTCTGATAGAATGAGTCGGGAATGTTTGTACCAGTTTTGCGAAGATGTCGTGAAGTTATATAGCAAGGTTTATATGCGTACGCCAAGAAAAAGCGACATCGAAAAGCTCTACGCGCACCATGCAGAGAAACACGGCTTTCCTGGCATGCTAGGAAGTCTTGATTGTACGCATTGGCCATGGCGTAATTGCCCCACCGCATGGAAAGGTCAATTTACTCGGGGTGACGTAGGAGAACCATCACTTATTCTTGAAAACCGCTTGCTCACAAGATCTTTGGATTTGGCATGCTTTTTTGGCGTTGCAGGTTCGTGTAACGACTTAAATGTTCTTGCAAGATCTCATATTTTTGACCCCATGATTAGAGGCACCGGCCCTGATGATTCTTTTTGGCTCAATGCGTAAAATATAAGCATGTGTATTATTTATGTGACGGCATATACCCAAGCTGGGCGTCTATTGTGAAGACAATATTGAATTCTTCAAATGACAAAAGGAAAAAGTTTGCGAAGTGCCAAGAAGCAGCAAGGAAAGACGTCGAACGATTATATGGTGTGATCAAGGCGAAGTGGCATATAATAGAACGACCAGCACGTGCATTCCATCCACAAAGATTGAGATACATTATGTACGCGTGTTTGATACTTCATAACATGATAATTGAAGACGAAGGTCGTGCGATATGCGTTTACGATCCGAATGAGGTTGAAGAAGTGCTCGAGCCAGTTGACGAGGGACAACAAGAATCAAACACGTGGGCGTTACGCGATACTACTATGAATGAAAACCTTGTTTCGGATCTCGTTGATCACATTTGGAATAATTTTCGTGTCGACAACAATGACGAGTAGTTTTTTTAGTTTTTTTTTTAATGAACTTTACTTTGTAATTTTTATTATTTTGTGACTTTAGTTTGTATTTTTTTTAATTTTATGAAATTTTGGTTTTTATAAATTTTGACGTTTTTTTTTACGTTTTTTATTTTATTTTAATAAAAAAATAATTATGAAATATAAATTATATAATTAAATAAAAAGGAAAAAGAATAAAAAAAGGAAGGGGGAATGGGGGAGTTGGGGGAAACCATTTCCAAAGTTTGGGGGAGAAAATGGGGGAAATGACATGGCGCTGATGTGACAGTTGGGGGAGTTGGGGGAAAAGGGGGGCATACCAAATAGTCTTAGAATCTAATTTACTTGTACATGGGGATAATGAGTGCGAGAGACGGTTACATAACCCGTTTTTGTATTACATTCAAAGCAATAATTACAATTATACTATGTTATTTTTAGGAGAATTGGAATTAAATAAATTCAACTTTATCGAGTTGGAAAGCAATAATCTAATTTGAAAACTAAAACCTACCAGACTCAACTTGTATTAATTTTTATTTCACTTGATCAAAACCAGTTAGTTTTCTGCATACGTGACATTCCATAAAATGCAAATGGGTTAATAGAATGCATAAAACGACATGTCACGTAGACAGAAAACTAAATGGGTTAAACCCAATTAGTTTTGGTTTATTTAGTGAAATAAAAACCAAGACAAGTTAGGTTTGTTAGACTCTAACTCTCAGTATGCATAATATATTTTAAGTAAAAAACTTTGAGAATCATCAAAGTGTGTGAAATCATTTAAAAGCTTACTTAAATTCAAATAAATCATTTTTGCAACAAAAGTACAAGTTCTTAATGTCATTTACGCTGTTCCCGAGTTAACTAAACGGGAGAAAAGAAAAGAAAGGAAAAGAAAGATGTGTTCCCGAGTTTCATTAAAGGAAGGAAAAGAAAGGAAATGGAAGGAAATGAAAGGAAAACTAGTTATTTTTAGTGGACGGCTTATGTTAGATTTACATATTCTAAACTTTTTACATGACTAGACTACACATTGGAAGATTAATAATTCAGAAAAAAAATAAAATTTCAAACCCTTACATTTTACAACTAGTAATAATAAAAACTATTTTACTATTTGATTAGAGTTTGCTTTTGCCTTTTGGAACGACATAATTCTTTCTTCGGGATAACCACTATGTCTTCCCATTGTTCACTCGGAATGCGATCATTTACTTACCTAAATTACATGCTAAAACAGTCAATTTACTTTTACGAGTGAATATTTAAAAGTCGTTATATGTTGGCTCATCAATCGTCTTGGATTTCGTGAAAAGATCGTCTTGGTCAACATGAAGTCTACTATTTACTAACCAAAGTCACCTACCACAAACCCATCCCAATTATATTCAGTGGCGGATTCAGAGGGGGTTCCTGAGAACCCAATTTAAAAAAATTAAAAAATTTTAATGGAAAAAGTTGAAAAAACAGTGAAAACCAGTGAAAATCTATGAAAGAAACCTCTGAAAATCATTTCTGGATTCGTTACTGATTACATTCATGAAGATCAAGGGTATTTAACATAAACATATAATCATGCATGCAATCAAAATACACTCTAAATCTCATGTAACACACATGTAACCTCTTTTGTTAAGGCTTACTCAGTCGTGCGCCTAGGCCCACTTTCAAACACTAGGACGCATTTTTCAACCTAAGTTCCGATAGGATTCCGGCCAAGAGTCGTCTGAAAAGGTCTGAAACATTTATACCAGTCCTAAACAAGTCTAGAATCAATTTAAAACAATCTAAACTAACCCTAAAGAAACCTAAAACATGTTGAAAACTCCCAAACATGAAATTTTATATCGTGTGCATTGCTTAAAAAGCAAAAAAGTTATTGTTTTTTAACACCTTGCATTAAGACCCAATGCCGCCTTAAGTGTGCCTTGCGCCTTTAACAACTATACATGTAACATTTAAAAAATCTCAAAATCCTTAAACACTAAAAAAAACGAACAGATCATAAAATCTCATCTTTAAACCTTTCATTAAAAAACGTTAAAATGATGTTTTAACTAACTCAACGAATCCATGGCTCACTTGCAACCGTGTGCTAGTCTGCACTAGTCGCCTTCGCATTTCGTTCCCAACCCCGATTTGTTGGTGCCATTGCCCAACCACCTGCCATTGTCGATGTCGTCTCACGGTCGATTTGCTTTCGAATTCTCGGCTAAGTCTGTGTTTCTGTCTCATGTGATCACGACGAGCAGTTGTTCTTGGTCCCTACTTTCTTCGGGGGTTGATGGGTTGGGGGGGGGGTTGTGGTTTCGATCACAACACAAAGGAGGGGATGGGTTGGTTTATTTCTAAAATTAGCTCGTAGACTATAAGTATGCTGGAAAATACTTACATTGTAATCGCTGCACACCTTTCGTATATGAAGGTAGCATGTATCAGATTCCATGTGCTTGTGAAGTAATCGAAATGAATGAACCGGGCTTGTGTTTGACATAATTCCCTTAAACAGATTCGTGGTCTGTTCCTAGGGTGCACCGGTTAGAAAACAGTGACGGTGCACTGCCGGACTATCCCACTTGCCTGAAAATTAATCAAAAGAGGTTGCTGCTTTGTTTTCGTGTCTGTGTGCATGATGGGTTGTGAGTGTTAGTTTATCTCTTTTTACACAATAGTGCAAGTTTTTGTAGACTCAAGAAACCAAAGAAATGAAATTGTTGCTGCATCTTAAGTCTAGTAGTTGAAACATTTCTTCGGGAAGCTTCTTCTAGTTACAAGATTAAAAACAAAACGGGTAGTAAAACCCATCGTCATGCGGATCCGGATTTTTGGAGCTGCATTCGTGTCCGCAAGTCGCGCGGGCGTCGCGTTGGTTTAGAAATTTTTCTTGAACCAAAATCCGTATTTGCACCACCTGCGCGGGCGGGTAGGTGCCCAAGTATAATGTAACTAGAAGAATTCAAACTCTTCAATTTGGTTTCACCTTATAAACCCATCTTCTTTTCATCTCTCAACCAACGTGGGACAAATCAAACTCACATTCACATACAAATTTCCATCAAAGTATCTATTAGTTTTATGCAAAGCGAAGATTATAGGTGTAAAAATAAGCAAACACAATACAAGTACACTTAACCTAGTTTCTTTACAAGTCGACTGGATATACGTCTTGGTGATTGCAGCATGGTTAAATTACCAACACTATATAAACCATCAAGCCTAATAAAATATACGAATAATTGATTTAAATAATCCCAAATATTGACTAGTGGCCAATAACAGTTCCAACTACGAAAATAACCACTAGCGGTCCCAACTTTAAGACAATTTGCTCTCAATGGACCCCCGTTAACTCACACTAACGCCGTTAGCTGAAATCACAATTCTAGGCAATTATTCACGGTATTTGAAAGAGGGAATCGAGACGATGATATTGGTATGTTCAATTGCAGAATTAAGCATGGTTCGTCGATTGTAGGTTGATGTTCTCCCTGGATGGGATGACCCGAACTGACGATTAAACCATCGAACCTGCTCATTTATGTAATTGAACATACCAATATCATCGTCTCGATCCCCTCTTTCAAACCCGGTGAAAAATCGTCTAGAATTGTGAGTTTCAGCTAACGGTGTTAGTGTGAGTTAATGGGGGGTCCATTGAGAGCAAAATGTTTGAAAATTGAGACCACTAATGGTTATTTTTGTAGTTAGGACTGTTATTGATCAATAGTCAATAGTTTGGATTATTTAAATCCATTACTCCTAAAATATATATCCTACAATTCTACTAGTACCAAAAGCAATTAAGTTATAAAATGCAGTAGGGCATGGGCCATATACTAAATGGTTCAACTTCAAGCCCATTACTTCATTTATCTACAAACCGAGGAAATAAAACACCAGAGAAAGCATACGGTACAAAGTACCTTAAAATACAAAGTGTAAGAAGTAACCACAGTACGCCACGTGTAGTTGACGGTTACAAACCAAAAATCTCGTTAGTAAACATCCAAGGGTATTATAGACATTTACAACTCCTTCAATCGTGTTATAAATTTTCACAGATATTTAACTCCCTGTTTTTCGTAAATCAAAATTCAAAATATTCTTAACTGATTACAATATTTTTTTCTCCACGATTATATTGATACAATCGTTGTGCGATCCTTTTTATAGAAAAATTAAAATTCCATTGAAGAGTTAATCAATATTTCTCATGATCTGTAACTTACTCTGTTTTTTTTTCACCAATTTTTCTAACTGAATCTCGTTTATTGTAATCATTATCTGTTTTTATTAACGCATACTTAAACATATAGCCAGATTTTCAATTGATCTTGATCCAGTTGCACAAGATGATCATTATCTGTTTTTATGTATTTTAATGCATGCGTTTTATGTATTTAATGCATGCGTTTATGTAGCAAGGTAAAAAGTTCTTTCCTCTGTCAACACCTGATTCACTGGTGATCATTTTTCAATAACATGCGTTTTATGTATTTTAATGCATTATGATTAATGCATGCGTTTTATGTTTTAATGCATGCGTTTTATGTATTTTAATGCATGTGTTTTATGTTTTTACAATGGCCGTTGAATACTATCAGTTTTATAACATGCGTTTTAGTGTATTATAAGTGCGTTTTATCAACATAGCATTTGATTATAATACTCACAGATATAAATGTGCGTTTTGATATATAAAGGTGCGTTTTGGTATATTTTACACTAGGTTTGAGACCCGTGGGGACCCACGGTGCAAATCATAGTAAATAAAAAAATTATATGAAACTAAGAGTTGTATTGTTCAAGTTTACTGGATACAAACGTAAAGTGTTAAAAATAACGGTTAGCCTGAAATTTGTTTTCTTATAAAAACGTCAAAGTGGATATTTTTTATAAGCCCTCAGTAACGTTAGTAATGAAAACCGATTAATTATTATGATCAGTACTCAACAAAAGTATAAAATTTTGAAAAAAATAACAAAGGTATGAATACATTGTGTTTTTGTAAATGACTTTTTATCATATTTTTTATTTTTAATGTAATTGTAATTAGTACATAACTTGTTTTATTGACAAAATGCAAGGCACTATTCAAAGCAAACAAAAAAAGTTTAAAATAATACTTTATTATTGAAGTTGTATATACATAACGTCCACAAAGATAATAAAAAAATTGCATAAAAATTACTCAAATTATTCATAAATCCTGAAAGACTTCTTTGTACACAACGTTTGATGTTTTGTTTGTCAATTCACCATTTTCATCTACTATAACAATCTTAGGTCCATCTCGACTTCTAACCCTTGAAAGCGCAACATACAACTGCCCGTGTGAAAAAACTGGATCCTTCAAATACAACCCAACTCTGGATAAGGATTGTCCTTGACTTTTGTTTATTGTCATTGCGAAAGAAACAGCAAGTGGAAATTGCCTTCTGTTAAATTTAAAAGGAATTTTCTTATCTGAGGGGGATAAAGTAATTCTTGGAATAAAAGTTCGCATTCCAATGTTACTTCCTGATATGATTTTCGCTTCAATGACACGTTTTCTCATTTTAACAACTTGTAACCTTGTTCCATTGCACAAACCGCTTTTCTGATCAATGTTTCTGAGTAACATTACGGGAACGCCAACTTTCAAAACCAAACGATGGTTTGGTATTCTAGAAAACTTAAGACCATTAAGGACATCAGGAGAAACTAATCTTTCATCAACCTGTTTGTTCACATCTTCAGACTGGCAAACACTATCCGAACTTAGATACTCAACTTCGTCACCCGGAAACATTGAAAGTAATATATCATTAATTTCATGAACAACTTCATTCTTCGGTGCCAATATAGCTCGATCTTGAAAATAAGTCGGAATGTGGATGTTATCCAAAAGTGAAGGATAAACAAAGGCTATCAAATCAGAAACAGGATCCGAAGATTGAGAAATAAGTAAGTCATCAGGTATCAAAATAACATCTTGATCATCACTTATTGTATCAACCTTTCCTTCTCCTATGTCCAGAAGCCAAGATGCAAACTTTTTAGTTTCCTCAATATCATAACTGCAGCTTCCAGAAAGCAACCTCATATTTTTTGTTAACTCTAAAACAGTGCATTTGTGCCAAATGTATGATGAACTTAAAGAGGCATTAACAATGTCATGCCTAGTTCCATTTGGTACAACTGGTAGAATTTGCCTAAAGTCACCCCCAAACACAACAACCTTTCCACCAAATAATAAATCAGACGACTCATCAGCATGTACACCAAATACATCTTTTAAACTTCGATCTAGTGCTTCAAAAGCATGTTTATGAGTCATGGGTGCTTCATCCCATATAATCAAGTCAGTTTGTTTAACCAGCTGTGCAACATCACTATTAGGTGGTATGAAGCACATAGAATCTTCAGTTAGGTTTATAGGAATACGAAACCTGGAATGTGTTGTCCTACCACCGGCCAATAGCAAAGAAGCGATACCACTCGAAGCAACATTCAAAACAATCTTTCTTTTACATCTTATGGATGAAGATAAAGTCTTCCATACGAATGTTTTACCCGTACCACCGTAACCATAAACATAAAAAACCCCTCCTTTTTTTCCTCAACAGATTTAATTACACAATTATAAATATTTTTTTGTTCATCTGTTAAAGAAGAGAACTGAAAATCAAATTCTTCAACCAAACTGTTTGAGTCATAACCCAACTCCTCACAAATAAGACGATTTTCTAATAATGATAGAAAATCATTCTCAGGATATGGCATACCTACGAAATGTCGTAGACTGCAACTATTACGCAATAAGAACTTCTCAATATCTAGCAAAGCTAAATTCTTAAGTTCGTCGTCTGAAAGGATCAAATCTGGGAAAAAAAATGTCTTAGAATGGAATATATAGAATAAAATTAACAAATAAAATTAATAATTGAATATGTGGAACTATTAAAATTAGTATAATTTACATTCCTAATAATTATGAATCATTACAATTTAGTATATGCTCAAAAAATTCTAGAAAATCTATTTTAAAGTAATAATATATTAAAAAAAGTTAATACCTGGACAGTTTGAATCTATTCTTCTCTTGTGTAAAATGTCATCAGACAAATAATTCCATGTTTCCTCCCACACAATGTCAGGTCTTGACAAACTGTTGGACGCTAAAAGAGTTGCAAATAAGTTTCTTAGATAAGGCCCAGAACCTGCAAAAGCCGCTTCCTTTATTGCTTCAACATATTCTGTATCATCATCTAGGAGTCCCATTGCGTAGCATGCATCCCTAAAAGATGATTGTACTTTCCCATCAACTTTAAGAATATCTTGAAACGATGTTGGTCCTTTAACCTTATTCAAAAGCATTCTCAAAAATAAGCTTCACCAACAGAAGCAGGAACTGAATGAATTCGACCAATTGACTTTATTCTTTGCCTAACCTCCCATTTTCGTTCTTGTGCTTTCCAAACATATTGTGAAGGGAATTGGATGTAAGTTAGTTGCCTTGCATTGGCATCAATTTTGTTGCGTTTCATCCAACCCAAAAACATAGAGGAAGCACAAGAGGGTTTGTTGAGAACGTCGTCAATGTCTTGCGTAGGATCGAAAACAATTCTTTGTTCACCAGGTAGATGAAAAGGTAGTCTCATTACAGGAGGTGACCTGTAATGAATATCATATGAGAATATTCTCCATGAAGCCTCACACGCAGAAATATAACGACAATCATAAAATCCTTTGACTTCATCAACAACTTTGTCTTCACCGGGTACTTTCTTGCTTTCGACAAAATTAAGAGTAACTCTATCTGGACCCTTGTTAATGTATTTAAATAAATACTTAATGGATCCAGCTTGGTTACACCATTCAACGTTGATATGAGCCTGGTATCTTTTAAGAAGTGTCTTGTTATATGGAACAACATATCTGTTATCTAATTGCTCACCAGACTTTTCTACAAACGACCCATTATCTCTGCGTCTATAAACTGCATAACCTTCGGTATCAATAGAAGTCTCATTCTGGAAATTTTTTGGGAAGTTTTTTGAACATTTGTCATTGACCATACACGGACAACTCATGTTCAAAGGACCACAAGGACCGTGAATCATAAATTCACGTACAAGTTCATACAATTCTGCATCTTCATCTTTATTCGGTATCTCTGCTGAAATGAACTTGTCAATATGGTCAACTGTAGGAAGCTTATAACCAGCAGCCATAAACAAACAAATGTGTGCGTGTGGTAATCCACGTTTTTGAAACTCAACGGTATATACAGCTGAAAAGTATTGAGACCAACCAAAAGAAATTAAGTTAGAAATGTTATAAAACAAAAAATATATGTTGTTGTAATAAAAAATTAACTTCATGTGTTCGCACCAGCTTCAACAGTCCCAAATAAGTGCTTATCTTTCAGGTCTTTAATGATGGAATCAAGTTTAATCTTAAACAACCTGCATAAAATGTCTGGCCTATCTTCGGGTCTAAGAGTGGTATCTTGAAGATATCTTCTCATCTCTGGCCATTTAGGATTACAAGTGATTGTAATAAAATAGTCAGGGTATCCGTACCACTTACATATTGCCATTGCGTCTAGATAATTTTGCATCATATATCTAGCGCCACCTGTGAAGGAAGATGGAATAATAACCCGTTGACCCATGGTTGATGTTTCTGTTTGTCCTTCTTCTCTTTGTTTGCTTAGGACATTATGCTTCTCACTCCTAAGAACGGTTTGCTTACCCCTAATGTAATTTAGTCTTTCCATCTCAATCATTGTATACGAATCAACTATAAATTGCTGCAAAAGCCTTCGTGCATTAAGAATTAGCGAGAATTCATTACTCCTATCTTGAAGTCTATAAGCAAAAAACTCCCTCATTGTTACACTTTCACGTTTTTTGTTGTTTGTGTTTGAAGATGAGGCCACATCTGGTAAGGAAACATTTTTTTGACGGTCATCTTTTTTGTTTTTTGAACTTGAAGACGAGCTTTCATTTGGTAATGGAACACCTTTGTGAAGGATGTCAATTCTATATCCATCGTCACCATAAGGAAGCAACAATGGATACTGAAGAGCAAGATACGAAGGATGTAACTCACTAACTCTTTTTAGCTTTCCATCAATGGTCTGCACAATAATATCACGTTTATCTGTTTCTTCATTAAGGTCACCAATTATCAATCCTGCAACTTCAGAAACCGTGGGTAGGTTGTAGGTTCTACCATCTCCTTTCCTCATTCCGTTTAATCGAAGCTTGACTTGTGCATCAGGATTCTTCTGAAAACAATCTCTCGCCATTCTATAAGATTTCACCAAGGAGTTTTTGGAATCCAACATTTTTTTCAAATCCTTAACAATTTGAAATTCAAGCGCCTTTCTGATGAGTATTCCTCGTCTGCATCACTATAAATAAAATGAATACATTAGAATCGAAATTATTACAAATCCTTACAATTTTCGACAAAAGAAAATAAAAAAATAACATACCCAACGACATTGATTCTATTCGAAACTTCATTTTCAGTGTCATATATGTATAGTTGAGAGAATACTGGATTTTGTCCACGTGATGGTAAAAGATTTCCCAAAGCATGATAGTTCTCACCACTTATACGATAGATGAATGGAGCATTACCATGATTTAAAGACCTATCAATTTTTCCACCCATGGACGTAAATGCAAACATAGAGTTGAATCGTCTTATGTTCTTTAAAAAGAATTTGCTTTTAGAATCAACTCCATTAAAATACTCTTTATAACTGTGTGGGGCCTCTTTAAAAGGAGGAAGCAAAACTTTTCCATATCCACAACACAGAGAGAAATGTTTTTTAGTATTACTTCTATTAAGCCCTCTAGTAGATTCACAGCTCCACAGTCTAGCATTACAATCTTCACAAGCAACATTCTGATCACCATGGTCCAAGTAAGCTAAAAAAAGATATTAAAATTTATTAAATGTACCATATTTATAAAATTTTAGTTATGTAATATTAAAAATATTTTTTTAATATTAGTTATTAGTGTAAAAACACTACCTGCAGATATGCCTTGTATTACATTGTTTGTCCTCACTCCATGCGGGTTTTCTAAGCATGCTTCCAAATCAGCCATCGGTATGGGAGTAATACTGCCGTTTTCGTTTTAAATTCGATGTTGACCGCGAGTTGCATACGTTAGAAAGCGGCAAACTTACACATGAAGATCCTAACAAATTAAAATAATATACGTTTAATAAATGTTGATTTATTATAATATACTTTGTAAACATGACTAAACTGAACATACCAACAATGTCAACTTGCTGTGTTTGACTGTTAGGTTTTATATTTTGTTTTCCTTTGTTAGTCCGCTTAGAATCCAAGATACGCTTTCTTTCTGTACGCCTTTGTTTATAAAACTCAGATAGATTGCTATGTTGCGATTCGTGACAAACTGCGTAAAAATTAAATAAATAAATGGAATGCTTTGAAAAAGAAGACAAACACAAAACGGGACAACAAAATTTTATAATATACTAACATAAAAAAATATACTAACAAATGATGACATAAAAAGTAAAATAATTAATACCATTAGAGATGTCGGACAAAGGTGTTCTCTGCGTGTAACCTATAAAATAAAAATAAATAAGTAAAAAAACAACAATGGAAATCAGTAAGAAATAAGATATTTGGGCGATGTATAAAATAAATGTTACCTTCGATTGATGACGGATTATTTCTTTGTGTCGAAGCAAAATTAGATTTTTTTCTCTTTGTAGATTCACAACGTTCATTAGAGATGCATGACAAAGGCGTTCTCTGCGTGTTATCTATAAAATAAAGACAAATAAGTTAAAGAAAAAAAAAACGACAATGGAAATAAGTAAGCATAACACATATTTGAAATGTAGAAAAAACATTTACCTTGCATTGTTACTAATGGCGGTGTGAAAGAGTTTGTAGAGGTTTCTATGTTTTCAACATTAGAAAGCGAACAACCGACATTTGAACTTATACTATCCAAATATGCATTCATCCGTTTACGTCTTTCAGAGATATTAAGACTCACTAAAGAATAAATTACAAAAAAAAAGTATTATTTCTTAATGAAAAATTAAGAATTAACGATAAAAGATGAAACATAATTAATTACGTACCATTTGATATGTCGGCTAACGGTGTTGCGGTATTGATATTTCCAAACATGTTTATAATATTTGTTAGTGTAAAAAAAAAATATATATATATATAACAATGTAACCAAATGTAAAAGAAAAAAACAAAGATTAATCATTACCATTACATTTACGCCTAAGGTCACCAACTTTAGATTTCGGTAAAGAAAAATCATACTTTGGGGGATCGGACATTGTAAAATATATGGTTTTCTTGAATACAATAAGTATATACCTGAAAAAGTAAACAAAAATATACTAAAAATTATTGAAAAAATAAGGAAACTTTGTAGTACCTCTGGTTTATAAAAGAAATGTGCTTTAAATTTGTAATTTGCGTTTTTTTTTTTAAATTGTAATATAATCAACCGACGGGCTATTAAAGTCATCCATTTAAGTAATGGATGTTAAACTAAAAAAAGGTTAGTAAAGGAAGATATACTTTGTGTGCAAATGGCGTTTTAACAACTTTTTTTTAAACATTAAGAAACTATTGGTTTTTTAGGATTTTGTATGTTTATAATATGTGTTAGACTTTTGGGCCATAAGTTTTATAATCCAAAATTTAGTTTTGATGCAGATACTATGAAACAACTGGAGAACTCAATAAAAATGATTTGGATTATGGTCTTTTTGAGTACACAATTACATTTGTCTTGGCTAACGATAACAACACAATAAACTCAAAAGTATATGATTACTTTAACAATTTCTTCTATATAGACCTAATTATATTATTTTCTTATTTATTTAGGTAAGTATTAGAAAAGTAACAAAGGTAATGGTGAGAGTTTTATTACAACACAGAATTAAAACAGACAAATATTGAATTCTGCAATTTCTAAAAAAAACAAAAACACATAACACAAATTTGGAAATCACAAAAATGTCTTAAAAAAAACGTTAAAACCTAAATGAGGCTGTATGTTATAAAATAAACAAATAAAATGTAAAATGAATCCTTATGAATGTGTAGTAACAACTATGAAAGATGAATAATATTAAACATAGTTGCAAATGTGCTATAATGCTAAAGGACTATGTTTTTCAAGAAAGCAAAAAAAATTAAGTTAATGTAGAAATCCACTTACAAATGTCTTTGCTTGAACTGCTAAATGATAATGAATGTGAAAAAAACACTGTCTTCGAAAGAGAGAATGATATAATTGAATGATAAGAATGTGATAATGCCAAATTCATTGGTGTGAAAGACTTGTATTCATGTAAATATATAGGTGAAGTAGAAATATGTGATTAAACAAATTTCTAGGTTGATTGGTCAAAAGAACTTATAATTAGCACATTTAGTGCATAAATGAGCACATTTAGTGCATAAAATGTTGTCAAAATGTATTGACTGGTCTTGTTATATAATTGAATGATAATAATGTGATAATGTTGATTGCATAAGTGTGAAAGACTTGTATTCATGTAAATATATATGTGAAATAGAAATTGTGATTAAACAAATTTGTAGATTGATTAATAAAAGAACTTAAAATTAGCACATTTAGTGCATAAATGAGCACATTTAGTGCATAAAATGTTGTCAAAATGTATTGACTGGTCTTTGAATAAGGATCTTTTCAAAATAAGAATTATACCTCAATAATTGTTGTTTAATTAGAAGAATTAAATCAGATTAATTTGTTTTTTTAGAATATAGATTTAATATTATCAAAATAATGTATATTTTAATCATACTAAGCAGTAACGGTGACCAAATGTCCCTTATGTTCGGTTTTTAAATATAACAAAAACCGAAAACCAATGTTCGGTTTTAGGAAAAACAATAACCTAAATCGATCGTTACTTTACGTAAATTTGTCGGTTATCGGTTTTGGTTTCGGTTAATATAGGTAAATATTCAAACATAAAAGTTGTGCAAAATTATAAAGTTAAGTATTTAGTAAATTGTTTGGACCTTTTTTCAAGATACAAATATATATATGAAAACGCAATAAAAAATATATGAAATACTTACAAATTGTTCGGTTTAAGGCAAATGTTAACCGCAACCGATCGGTTAATTCTGATTCGGTTTTTTTCGGTGCCGTTATCAGTTATGATTCGGCAATTTTTAGTTATCGGTTTTCGTATGGTCACCCCTACTAAGAAGATTGGGACAGATTGATTAGTCAAGCTTTGTTAGAAATTAGAAAATATAAATATAAAATTAGATATATTTGAGTTTACAAATTAACATAATTGTTAGTATTTAGATTATATTTTTAAGATAAATGTAATTTACTTTAGCATAAAACTAAATGATTGTTATGTAAATACAATCATTAGATTATATAGTTTGTATCAAATTTAGATATATATTAAAAAAATAGTGGTCATAATTGAAATTAAACACAATTTGCATGTACAAATGAAATACAAAAACAAAAACCATAAATGAGATGATATAAGTATACTGAAAGAGAAGCAAAAAATAAATTAAGACAAAACACGGTTTTACAGAATACTATTAATCAACAAAGTTTTTATTTGTAATAAACATTATTAAACTTCACATCAGACTCCATTTAAGCTTCATTTGCCTCATCATTGTTATTAAGAGTTGATACTGTATTGTTCCCAAGCAATTCATATACTGCTGTCATCTTGCGTTTAGTTTTAGCATCTTTACCAGAGATAATCGAACATTCTGCCTCAGTTAAATTTTCATTCATTATGTTTTTGCTATATCCTGATACAAAAAAAAAGTATAACGAAATTAACAAATAACTATAAAAATTTAAATTTTAGCCATAATTAACTTACTTGATCAAAAGACTGAAACTTTTTTGTAATTTCAGAAATAATAAACTTGTCATCAGTTAGGTTTGAAATTCCATAAACTTCATCAAAGCTTTTCAAGTTGTAATCAGTGATGGAAATTTTAAATGCAAAAACTCTGTCACGTAAATAGTATAATTCATCTGGAAACTTGACAGTGTGATCAACCTGTATAAAATTAAAATGTAAATTATTGTTTTAGTAGTTAACAAAAAAAATATATAAGAAACTAATAGATTTGTATTATAATAATTATATAACCTGTGTATTTTCCTCAAGCAAAGTATTTGCAGACATTGGAATTACTACAGTTGACTGATTATGAAATAAAATTAGTTCAACATCACCAGTTGCATCTTGTACACGTAAATGAAGTTTAAACCTGATATATAAAGAGTAAAATTAAATATTACCACATGTAGATCAACATCGGGTAGACGCCAAACCCGAATAATCTTTAGCTTTAACGCCACACTGTTTCGGTTTACATGAATTTGGTTAACCATTGTAAACTCATTTGCATCTACAGCAGCCATTGATCTTGTTAACTGGAAAAAAATGATGTAAATAACAAAAGATGACTTCAATAACACAACAAATAAAAATCAAATCAAAATAACTTCGACATTATGTAATTAAATATGAGAAACAGATAGTAACCTAATAATATATCTTTGCGATTACTTAAAGTGGCTCCAACGTGTCTTATTACAATCGTATGTGAATTGGTTTGACTTCTTTATATAGTTATTGAATATAGCGAATAATAGGAAATGGATGTAATGGTGGGCGGTTAATTAGGATTTGAATTAGCATATATTTAAAGATTATAACATTATGTATTGATTCACTTAAGTCAAGGTCAATCATTTATTGATTAAATCGGTTTATCAAGCATTATATAGGTATTGATGTAGGAATTAAATCAATTCAATAATAACAAATAGATTAAAGAGTGGAGGGTAATTAGGAACCGAATTACGATTGAATACATTATTGTTATAAGTTTATGTATTGATTGAATTTAGTCAAAGTAAAGTATTCAAAGCAACACAGCCGTATGTTAAGCATTATAGTTAGTTGTAAGTTGTTTTGATCTATTCAATGTTATTTAACTAATGTTCTTTATATGTTATGTCAAGCATTATATAGGAATTCAATCAATTGAATAATAAAAATCGGATGAAAGAGTGGAGGGTAATTAGGATTCGACTTAGAATTGTTATTATTGTTATAACTTTATGTATCGATTGAATTTAATAAAAGTCAAGCATTGAAATAATTAATGGCGACTTTTAAGTATTATACCTAGTTGTGAATTGTTTTTTTTTATTGAATCAATGTTAGTAAACTAAATGAATTTAGCGAATAATAGGAAATGGATGTAATGGTGGGCGGTTAATTAGCATTTGAATTAGCATATATTTAAAGGTTATAACATTATGTATTGATTCACTTTAGTCAAGGTCAATCATTTATTGATTATACCTACTTGTGAATTTTTTTTTTATTTCTTCAATGTTATTAAACTAAATTAATGTATTGATTACATTTAGTCAAAGTCAACATTGAAATAATTAATGGCGAATTTTAAGTATTATACCTAGTATTGATTTTTTTTTCCTCATGTTTTATCCAATGTTATTAAACTAAATGTTCTTTACATGTTATGTAAAGCATTATATATGTATTCAATTGATTCAATAATAAGAAATGGATGAAAGAGTGGAGGGTAATTAGCATTCGAATTAACTCTTATATATTATTGTTATAAATTAATGTATTGATTAAATTTAGTAAAAGTCAAGAATTTAAACCATTAAAGCCGAATTCATATGATTATACATATTTGTGATGTTATTTTTTTTTTATCTGTTGAATGTTACTAAACTAAATGTTATTTACATGTTATGTAAAGCATAATATAGGTATGCAATCAATTCAACAATAAGGAATGGATGAAAGAGTGGAGGATAATTAGCATCCGAATTAGCTCTTATATATTATTGTTATAAATTAATTAATGTATTGAATAAATTTAGTCAAAGCCAAGAATTAAACCATTAAAGCCGAACTTAAAGTCTAATCATAAATTAATGTATTGATTACATTTAGTCAATGTCAAGCATTGAAGTCATTAATGGCGAATTTAAAATATTATAGCATAATCAAAGGTCAAAACACATTTTTATAATCAGTAAAATTTATTTAAAATAAGTTAAAAAAGGAAATATAATAAAAATACATAAAAAACTAACAATAAACATACGAGTGTATGGAAATATGTGTTTAATGGAATGAACGAAAAATTAATGTTATTTACATGTTATGTAAAGCATAATATAGGTATGCAATCAATTCAACAATAAGGAATGGATGAAAGAGTGGAGGATAATTAGCATCCGAATTAGCTCTTATATATTATTGTTATAAATTAATTAATGTATTGAATAAATTTAGTCAAAGTCAAGAATTAAACCATTAAAGCCGAACTTAAAGTCTAATCATAAATTAATGTATTGATTACATTTAGTCAATGTCAAGCATTGAAATCATTAATGGCGAATTTAAAGTATTATAGCATAATCAAAGGTCAAAACACATTTTTATAATCAGTAAAATTTATTTAAAATAAGTTAAAAAAGGAAATATAATAAAAATACATAAAAAACTAACAATAAACATACGAGTGTATGGAAATATGTGTTTAATGGAATGAACGAAAAATTACATTTAACAGGGATTAATTGATTTGTGAGAAATCAATAACTTCTTGTGTGTCAATCTTGGTAACAAAAAGCCTACGTTTATGCGAACACCATTTGAAAAGGCAGTAGTCTCCAATAGAAATACCTTCTGATTCACGCAAGACATCCCATCCAATGACAGTAAACCTTAACAAAACAATCAACAACACAAAAATATATAAGAGGTAAAGCAATTTACATAATTATAAAATAAATGAAAATGTAGACGGTAAAAATTAAAAAACACAAACCTAGGAACTTGATAATGAACACCTACATGCACCATAGGAGACCACAAATACCCATTGGTAAATTTAATCTTAATCTTGGATGATTGATTTAAACCGGCAATTTCCGCAATCAAGTTAGGAATTACCTACATAATCGCCAAAATGAATAATGAATACAAATTTGTAGATGGAATAGGCAAAAGAAAAATAAAATAAAATTAGGCAATCACCATACATAAAAAAAAATAACCATACCAACTCATTTGTAACATGGGATGCAAAACCATGTAAACCATCGTACTTGGAAAGTTGAATTTCTTGCGTATTCGGACTAACTGGTGGTTCCAAAACATTATTATCCTCTTCTAACAAATTGTTATTCAAAACTTTGAATAATTTCATTTGGCGACCATTCTTGTTGAAAGTTGTAACATTAAATACCCCAATTTCTTTTTTTTCTAAACAAAGGGTCATGAATAACCTTGAAGAATTTGTCACCCTTGTGATAAGCCATATCGAAGTTATGTGTCCTACTGAAATCCTGTTCTTCGTATGCAAAAAACAAACTTTTGTTAGTATATACATAAAGTCACTCATACTAAAAACTGATTTTAATTATCTTCTTTTATGAAATCCGGTATTTTGTTTTTTTTTTTATATACTTGTTTCTTATATTCACACATACTCAAAACCGATTTCAATTGCAATCTGTTTATTAAAAAACACAATCATATATTCAATGATTAAAGCTGAGCAGAATTACTCGCATATCGATTACATCCAAAGCATAGAGTTGATTGTAAAAAGATTATCAAATGGTTTTAATAATAAAAAAAAAAACGATTCTTTTTGGTTTAAACATTATCGAAAAACAATACGATTTGAAAGTTGTTTTAATAAGAACACGATTGTATTTATTATATATGTAAAATGGTTTGAAACATTTGCTTTACGGATTTCAAAGAATCAGAAAAGTCAACCGGAAATCTTGGATGTTTTGTAGCACGCCATTTAGATATAGGATTCACATTTCTGTTTGTAAAAAAATAAGGATTTAGATATAGGATTCACATTTCTGATTGTAAATAAATAAGGATACAATCTTCTTGTTTTTATCTTTTATGTTAGATGATTGAAAATATGATGATGAAGAACATACCTTGCAAAAATGACAATGAGATAGGAAGGAGAAATGAATTAGTAGGAGAGGAATGAGTAATGAGAAATGGATGTTGACAAAAGTAAATAAAAAGAGGTTTATATAGGTCTTAGTCTTGGAGCTCCATATAGAAGTTGGATCCTTCAAGACCCTCTAAAAAGCTAGGATTCAACCCTAGTGTTTTGGTTTATTATATAGATAGATGCGTTTTAACAACATCACAATCAGAATCATTACAATCAAAGACATACATACTTCTTTCATAAACACGCATCTAAATTTTGTTTTTATCACATTCATAACTGTATTCTGTACAATCGAAGGCTTGTCATTGTTTTTTTTTTTGCTTCTTCATTCTTTTGAATAGATGCTCTGTTTTTTTTTTTTTTTTTTTTTTTTTTTTTTTTACAGAGTATCTTCTTTATGAAGAAGAGGTTTATGATTTTTCATGATTATAGCAAATCATTAAAACTGTCAATTAATGACATAATTTGGGCGGTTTAATTATAAAAAATTCAAATTCGTTTATGTGTAATTTGTCAGAATTGCCCTTTAATCGTTAACCGCCTTCTTAAAACACGTTGGATAATTACGATCGTGCCATCTTATTTCTAAACCTAATCAATGGCTGTAATTGCTTCTTACACTTTGTATTTTAAGAAGCTTTGTACGTTAGCCTCTCTCTAAAACACCAAATAATCCGGTCTACCCAAAAACTACTTACAGTGTGTTAAATGAGAAAAAATATAAACAGTTGGAAAGATTCAGGATTTATAAAATAATATTTTAATGTAAGAAATGATTGAAATTAATATATTATTTATATTACTATTTCTGTTTTTAATCATAATTTTCAATTTTCAAATTTCAAATTAAGAAATCGAATATAAAGAGCATGAAAATGGATCTTGTACTAATACACTTGTTAGGAGTCGTTCACTTGTAGCTGAGTTGGTAGGTGACTGGGCTTTCTTTTGAAGAGACCCGGGTTTGATCCCTACGGATAGGGCTGTAAACAAACCAAATGTTCGGTGAACAGTTTGTAAGCTGTTTGGCGGGAAGTTCGTTTGTGTCCGTTTGTTTAATAAATGAACGAACACGAACAAAAATTCCGTTTGATTAACTAAACAAACGAACACGAACAAATGTCTCGTTCGTTCGATTGCGTTCGTGAACGTTCGGCAATGTGTTTGTTTACGTTCGTTACTTATATCTGTTCGTGTATGTTTGTTTATGTTCGATCACTAGTTAAAACGTAAGATAATTATGAACTTTTGAATTAGGAATATCATATATTCATGCCTATGCCTAAGTAATTTTAAATAATTATGTCTAAGTTAGTACAATTTGACTTATCGACATTGTTTAGTAGATGTACTTTGTCTAAAGGTTAATATTAACAATGTTTTTTTAGTTAGTTGCATATTAAATATTTGTTTTTGTTTGTTTGTGTTCAAGACCCGTGTTCACGAACAGTTCGCAAACAACTGAATTTCTTAACAAACAAACACAAACATAGAATTATGTTCGTTAGTGTGTTCGTGAACGCTTCGTTTGTCCAAGAAACCTTAACAAACAAACACGAACAAAGTCTTGTTCGTGTTCGTTTGGTTCGTTTACAGCCCTACCTACGGACAATGTTTGAGGGACATTAGGCAATGAGGAGGAAAACCTGTAAGCCATTAGTTGCGCACGTTCGAATCTGAGATGACCCGGTTTTAATTCGGTCGTTACTCCAGCGAGTTTACTTGTGTGGAGGCGGTATGGTTTCCGGACGGAAGCTGCTAACAGCCCCAACGGTACCAGCGTCCTTTGCTGTGCACGATAGTCTGGGCTCGTGGAGGGTCAGGGCTGCCCAAGTTGGGCGGTGTGATGATCTCTGCCATATAGTTAAAGAAAATCACCTTCCAAAAAAAAAATACACTTGTTATGAGGTAATGGTGTGACACAACATATGTTCGTATTCTATTTTGCCACTTCAATGGTCTCATCTTTGTATGGCTCACCTTCGGCATTCATGACCTCATTGTATAACTCGTTTACAGTGCTGTCTGGGTCTTCAAATCATCTCATTTTGAACTTAGTTGGTATGGGGTGCGATTGGTTTCACCACCCATGCATAGGCGGAAGTGAGGAAAAACTCTATTCCAAAAAGAACTGCATCTCTCGCTAGGCGTCGGTATTTCCAGGACGTTTACCCAATAAGTCGCCAACGCAATTTCTTCCTCTTCGGACCACCTCATTGTTTTAAAGGTACATGAATGTTAATAGATTGTGACGTAGAAGATATGAATGTGGTGTAGAAATGGATTTGGGGTTAAAAATATTAAAGTTGTAGATGTATTTATATTGAAAGATTTTTTTTTTTGACCGTTTGAATTTAAACAAAAAAAACATTATAACAATTTGGTTGTCACAACCCGTTCTACGTGCCCAATTTAAGTTGCCAAGGGAAGAGGGGCGGGGTAGCTGCTCAAGTACCACATAACTAAAATCACATTCACCATGCTGGATCGTTTGCCCTCAGAATTTGCTAAGCTGAAACATGTGTAAAGTCGTGACCGTACCAATGTCAGTACTCTATTTTGCTACTTCAATAGCATCGTCTTTGTCTGGCTCACCTTCGGCATTCATGACCTCATTGTATAACTCGTTATACAGTGCTGTCTGGGTCTTCAAATCACCCCACTCTGAACTTACTTGGTGTTGGGTGCGATTGGTTTCACCACCCATGCATGGGCGTAAGTGAGGAAAAAATATATTCCTAAAAGAATTGCATTTCTTGTTAGGCGTCGTTATTTCCAGGAACGTTTACTCAAGAGGTCGCCGACGCAATTTTTTCCTCCTCAGGCCACCTCATTTTTTTAAAGGTATATGAACGTGAAGAAATTGAATAAATTATGATGTAGAAGATATGAATGTGGTGTAGAAATGGATTTGGGGTTACAAAATATTAAAGTTGTAGGTGTATTTATATTGAAAAAGTAAATCTTTTAAATAAAGTAACATAACAGTCAAATTCAAGTTTTGACCGTTTGAATTTGAACCACAAAACATTATAAGAGGCTATTTAGTTGATTAACTGCTGAATCATTAAGATATCTGAATGATAAAGATGCTTGAATGGTTAAGTGCTAAATCATTAAGTTGGACCTCTTAATGATTAATTTTTTTGTTCCACATTGGTAGGAAGAGTCTCATTAAGGTTCAGCCTACTTTAATGCTTAATTGTTCAACAACATCCCAAATCTTAATGGTTCAGCCTTAACCATTCCATTCAGGAGCTGAAACAAACACGCTGAATGCTAAATCATTCAGCACTAAATGGTTCAGAGCCTCATTAAGAGACTTACCAAACAACCCCTAACCATTTGGTTGCCACAACACGTTCTACCCACCCGTTTTAAGTTGCCAAGGGGAAGAGGGACGGTGTAACCGCTCGGGTACCACATATCCAAGGTTGATACATGTGCCCACACCCTCACCCTAAATTAACATTAAAAATATCAATGGCTGGCATATCCACCCATACTTTGTCATCATCAACACTCAACACTTTATATATACATATCCTTTTTACCCTTATTTCATCCTAGGTTTTCAAAGGCCATCTTATTCCCACCTCATCACTCACTCAGATCAACCAACACAAGGGTAATTTTTTTTTTAATCTATTTTCAATTTATATGTTTTTTAATCTAATTTTTCTTGGCCATAATATTAACCCTATCTTCAAGCCCTCCTTCTAAAAGGCTATATATAAAACCAACACTCAAATGGTAGTAGCAACTAGCAACTCTATCCAATCTTGATTTAATAATTTAGGGTTTTAAACTTTTAATTAATAGTGGTAAGGTTTGTTCATCTGGGTATCATCTTTTTTTAATTTAAAATATACCCTTTTGGCCAATTTATCTGAATCTTGATTAGTTGATGATGGCTAGATTGATTATTCCATGCAAAGGTTCAAGCTTGCAGAGGACTTGTCTCTTGGGTTTGATTTCATCTGTTCATGTGATTACCTATTTTTACCATCTTTAATATTTTAATCTTGTGTTTGTGTGTTTGTTTTTATTATTTGTGTAGATTAAGGATGTGTTGTTACATTGCTTTGACTTTTGTTTGTGAAGTTTTAAGTTTTGTTTAGATAAGTTTTGAGTGATTAATATTAGTATTATTGCAAAAAAAATAAAATAATAATAATAAAATAAAAAGCTGGTTTCTTGATTTGAAAATGGATTTTATTTTTAATTTTATTTTTATTTTTTGGGATATTTTAGCATTTGTTTAGAAGTATTAAAGATGATTATATGGTTTTGTTCTTTTGTTGTTTGATTGGGGAAGGATAAATAAAGGTTACTTGGATGTTTGTTTCAAAGTGTTTAGTGTGATTTGGAGGATCAAAATTTGACAACTTTACTCTCTTTAAAGACAAGCATAATCCAAATTTGATTATTTTGATACCTTTGGCTCATTGGCACTGGAGGCTACTCGTTTCATGACCAGGGTCCAGCGAGTTATTCATAGCAGTGTCTCGGCTCCGGGTGGGCAAGGTTACGTTTTTAGTAGATTAGGGTTTGCCATTTAGAAAGAGGCGGTGGCGCAGCTTGTTGCCCACCTAGCCGCTATCTTGATGTAATTTTTTCAGTCATGGAATGAAAATTTTATGGTTTAAAAAAAAAATCCAACTTTGATTATTTTGATAGTAACTAATCTAATAATCTTATAACTTCTATCTGCTGCCACTTTTTATTGCTATATTATGTTTCTGCATGTGAATAACAAAAAGGTTTGTGATGATGGCATTGCGGTTGTAGGATTAGTTGGCTTTTTCAGAGTCTTTATATATGAGCGAAAAGAATGTAATACCGTTTCATCTGGGAGAAATTCAAAACATCGTGACAATTTAGTCTACGCAATCAATTGTTTCCATAGGATGTATAAATAAAACATCAATTCGCTAGTTTCCTAACTTCCTAGTTTACTCAGCTGATATTTTAATGACCCTGTTTTAAGTGTACTGTTAAAACTTATTACATGAGATATTTACATTTATGAACGAAAACATTGCAGCTTCAAGGTACTTCCCGTGCTTCATCAGTGATATGTGCAAATACCGTCTCTAAATACAAACGTTATCATAGTTCGCAGGTTTCACATAATTTTATTTTAAGCTTTTTTTAGCTTAACTTTGCGGTCGTCTTTAGGAACTAATTTGGACATTTTTGTGGCATGTTATTGTTTTGTAGTTGATACATAGAAGTTGTCGATTTCCATACCATTCTCTACCGGTTAGTCTTTATACTTTTTGAAAATAATGATTCGTGTGCTTGAACTGGCTTAATTTTTTATAATAATTTTTTTTATCATAATGGGAGCTTTGTTCTTCAGAGAACAAATTTAACGAGTAGGACACTCATTCGATCTGTGGCAACCGAACCCGCTGCAAAATCAGCTGAAGAATCGAATATGGACGCCCCTAAGGAAATCTTTCTAAAAGATTACAAATTACCCGACTACTACTTTGATACGGTTTGTGTTTGGTTTAACTATAACACATACTACTTCTTAATTATTTGTGATGCGCACTAACGAGCCGTTAATCAGGTGGATTTATCTTTTTCGTTGGGCGAAGAAAAAACAATCGTGACTGCAAAAATCAGCGTCGTTCCTAGAGTTGATGGTATGATTTACACTTTTGGCCATTTTATGTCTTAGTTTTTTAATAATTGATATTTGTCAAACACTCGAAACTATTCATCATTACAACTCGAAACTATTTCAGCTGATTATAAGATTCTGATTATTGTACATCACAATAACTTTGAAAACGCACATCCAAATACCCTCCGAGTTACGTTATGTTCTTTTCATGAATTTGTTTGTTGTCTGGACAGGTGCTGCCTCTCCGTTGGTCTTGGATGGGGTAGACCTCAAGCTGCTTTCGGTCAAAATCAATGGCAATGAACTGAAGGTATGTAATACGGAACCCCAAAGTTTATATTCTGAATTTAGATAAGATTAATGGCTAAAGTTTGCATTTTTTTTATCAGGAGGGAGATTTTCACTTGGACACAAGACATCTCATTCTCACTTCACCTCCAAGTGGGAATTTCATCTTGGAAACCGTCACCGAGATTTTACCACAAAAGAACACATCATTAGAGGTAAAGTAAAGTGGTTATTATATATGCTTGATCTTTTGGTGTTGCTTGTTGTTTGGATGTATGTGATGAAGTTGCGTTTTTTTTTATATATGTAGGGTCTTTACAAGTCTTCTGGTAATTTCTGCACGCAATGTGAAGCAGAAGGTTTCCGAAAGATAACATTTTATCAGGTTCCTTATTTGAAGTAACTGTTGATTTGTATTCTATTATGGTATTGTTTCTTCTCTCTGTCTTCTTAATTCTTATATTTGTTTTCTGCTTTAGGATCGTCCTGATATTATGGCAAAATATACTTGCCGTATTGAGGGTGACAAGTCACTGTACCCCGTGTTGTTGTCTAATGGGAACCTTATTGAGCAAGGAGACCTAGAGGTAAAAATCTTTTGTTTATATAAGTGCTAATTGAAATTTTAGTTTTGGTTGTTACTGTTTTGATACTTGACCTTGAGATTTTATATTAGCTTAGAAATTCGGTCTAATGGTTGTTTGGATATCTGTTCTTTTATAGTGTGCTTATTTTATTGTAATAAATTTTAGTGTCACTGTACAAAGATAATTGGTTGCAGTAGTTTTTTCACTTTGAGACATTAACCCAAAACTTTAGTTTTATTGTAACAATTAATCATTCTTGCTTTAAATATTTGAAAACTACTGTAGGGTGGGAAGCATTTTGCTCTTTGGGAGGACCCGTTCAAGAAACCATGCTATCTGTTTGCGTTAGTTGCGGGCCAGTTAGAGAGCCGAGATGATACTTTCACAACCTGTTCAGGTCGTAAAGTTGCCCTGAGAATATGGACCCCTGCAGAGGATCTTCCAAAAACCGAGCATGCCATGTATTCTCTCAAAGCAGCCATGAAATGGGATGAAGATGTCAGTTCTTTGCTTGCTCTTTTATTATCTTCTTTTTATAAAGGTGGTGAAAATGGGCGGGCTTGCGTAACGGGTCGAAATATATAGTTTTTCATTTGAGTCAAAATCATCCATTTGACTTGTTAAGATAAAAAACCTAAATTAACATCTACTTGGTTGAGTATTGACTCATCCCTTTTTTTTTTTTTTTTCTTTTTGCAGGTTTTTGGTCGAGAATATGATCTTGATATCTTTAATGTTGTGTCTGTTCCAGATTTCAACATGTAAGCAATTAAGCAATGAGTTATTTAATTCCTTTTTTTATAAATATGTTTTTCCACGTTAACGGATTCCACCCTTCCTGTAAAAACTTGTCATTGCCAGGGGAGCCATGGAAAACAAGAGCTTGAACGTATGTGCATCGATCTTTATTTTCCTTTCGTTACTTGTTTTCTATATTATAATCTGATTATTTGTTCATCATTTTTTGGTTGTTAAATAGATCTTCAATTCCAAGCTTGTTTTGGCATCACCTGAAACCGCTACAGATGCAGATTATGCTGCAATTTTGGGTGTAATCGGTCATGAGGTACGTTGTTTGTGTATCTATTTTTTGAGTTTTATAACCTTGTTCTACTCATAATGACACGTGTCTATTTTCTTCTCTATTTTGCAGTACTTCCATAACTGGACTGGCAACAGGTTCGCTTATATCCAATTATAAATCGTATTCTATTTCTTATTTTATTTTGTTCTAAACGCTGTACTCAAATATATGTAGAGTGACATGTCGGGACTGGTTCCAATTGAGTTTAAAGGAAGGTCTTACCGTTTTTCGTGACCAAGTAAGGGCGTTTCTAAAGAATATTTTTTTTCTTTTTTTCGTTAAAGTATGGAACGTTAAGCCTTTAGTGGTTAATATGTGTTGCAGGAATTTTCATCTGATTTGGGAAGCCGTACAGTCAAGCGGATTGGTGATGTTTCAAAGCTTCGTATATATCAATTTTCACAGGTTATTAGTATAACCAATAAAATATCATATTTTTATAGTTGGATCATTTATTTGTTTTTTGATATGTAATACTAATAGTCATGATACTGTTTTGTTATCTTTTCTAGGATGCAGGTCCCATGGCTCACCCCGTTAGGCCTCATTCTTACATCAAGGTTCGAAACTCATCTTCGTTGTGTATAATATCTTATTCGGTTTCTTGATAAATTCAAGTTTTTATAACTAAAGCTTTTTTCATGTTTCTTTCTAGATGGACAACTTCTATACTGTAACGGTATGACTTTGATTTTTTCGCCCTCTTAGTGATAAAAGTTACTGTATCTTGGCAATAAAAAGACGACTAATTTGTAATATTTTATTTTTTAATTACAGTGTATGAGAAGGGAGCTGAAGTTGTGCGCATGTACAAAACTTTATTGGGAAGCCAAGGGTTCCGAAAGGTAAAAACGACGGCTAAATAGTTGAATATATGATGGTTAGTTGATTATGTTTTTGTAATATTAACACATGTTATATTAGGGAACGGATTTGTACTTTCAAAGGCACGATGGGCAGGCGGTAACTTGTGAAGATTTCTTTGCTGCTATGCGAGACGCTAATGATGCAGATTTTGCTAATTTCTTATTATGGTATTTGACCAACTTTCTTTAAATAATTTTATTGTTAGGATAATGATACATTCTAAGAATTGCAAAACATAATTAACTAACTATTCATAAAAAGAAGCTTGAAAAGTTCTTATCCGCTCCTTCGCTCCCCCCCCCCCCCCCCACACACACACACACAAGAAAATGGTCAAACAAGTAGGTCAAAAGTGAATTAAGTTGAGCTTTTTCGGCTGATGTTTTGACCCTATTCTTCCGACGTGAGTAGACTAAGGGATATGTATAAGATTATCTATGTCAAAACAAGCATCCAAACACCCCACTTCTGTCATCTAAAGTTTTACCTTGTCCCTTGTCATTAGATTTATAATATGCGTGTGACCGATGATTCTTGTTAAGGTACTCGCAAGCAGGGACTCCCGTCGTGAAGGTTACGTCTTCTTACAATGCTGAAGCTCATACCTTCTCTTTGAAGTTTAGGTAAGTTTTTCTTTTCCTTTTAAGGTTTCTGAAATGTCGATATTTAATATATGTAAATAACCCGTCATTTTTTACCCCCTTTCCAGTCAAACAGTACCTCCTACTCCAGGTCAGCCCGTAAAAGAACCAATGTTTATTCCCGTGGCTGCTGGGCTTCTTGATTCAAACGGCAAAGATATGCCGTTATCATCAATCCATCATGATGGGAAACTAGAGTCCGTTGCATGTGGTGGTCAGCCCGTTACCACCACCGTTCTTAGGGTCACAAAGGTAAGTTTTGTATTCAAAGGACTTAAAAATAGTTTCCTTTTTATAATCTCGAAATATCAAAACCGACCTGGATTTTAATATATTAGGGTGAAGAAGAATTCGTGTTCACTGATGTGCCCGAGAGACCTGTTCCATCTCTGTTACGGGGTTACAGTGCTCCTATCCGCCTACACTCTGATCTCAATGATGATGATTTGTTTTTCCTTCTTGCTCATGATTCGGATGAATTTAACCGGTAATTTCTCGTAATAAAAAGTATTAAAAACACACATTTATTAAGAAAAAAAATGAAATTTTAAAAGACGACGTTGTAAATGCAGTTGGGAAGCCGGACAAATACTCGGAAGGAAATTGATGCTTAGCCAAGTTGTTAATTTCCAAAACGATAGTGCATTGGTTCTTGATCCACAGTTTGTACACGGTATTAAATGCATTCTTTTGGATTCGAGTCTTGACAAGGTATTTGTTCACTTTTTTTTTTTCAAATATATTTTATTTGAATAAATTGTATGACTAAATTTACTTGTTTAATTTAGGAATTTATTGCGAAAGCAATAACTCTTCCTGGTGAAGGTGAGATCATGGACATGATGGACGTAGCTGACCCTGATGCGGTCCATGCCGTTAGAAAATTTATCAGAAAGCAGCTTGCTTTAGAATTGAAGCACGAGCTCATAAACCTGGTACCGAGTTTAATTATTTCACTGTTATTTCAGTTTAACTTTTCCGCAAAAATGTCATTTTTTTTCTTGACTGGTGAAAATTTGGCCAGCAATTAAAACATTATCTGATCACGATTTAACAATATCACAAAAATCACTTATCAAAATTGTAATGCTTGACAGGTGAAAGAAAATAGGAGCACAGAAAAGTATGTGTTCGACCACGCAAATATGGCGAGACGGGCTTTAAAGAACACCGCCCTTGGTATTTTTTGCTTTCTTGATGATCTTTTGTTTTAGGCACTGAAATGTTTTAGTGATTTGACTATTGACTTTTGGAAAAAAAAAAGGTTATCTTGCATCTCTTGAAGATGAAGAAATCACTGAGCTTGTGTTGCATGAATACAAAACCGCTACAAATATGACGGACCAGTTTTCGGCTCTGGCAGCCATTGCCCAGAAACCGGTAAAGCCCGTGATGATGCGTTGGCTGATTTCTATAACCAATGGCAGGATGACTATCTGGTAGCCTCTCTACACCTTCAAATCAAATATCCTTTTCTACAGTTTTTTTATTTTTTATTTTTTATTTTTTATTTTTTATAATGAGATTTCATATTAGAATTTGCTTTGAAGCGATTGTTTTTTTTGTCTTACATGTTCTAATTTGTGTTTGTAGGTGGTTAATAAGTGGTTCGCACTTCAATCCTCATCGATATTCCTGGGAATGTCGAGAATGTTTACAAACTTTTGTCCCATCCTGCGTTCGACCTTAAAAATCCCAACAAGGTTAGAATCTTTAGTTCTTTAATTGAGTTGTTACGCTTTTTTAGAGGCAAGTTCTACCTGTGTTCATGACAACGGCTTAAATTTTATTGCTATCGTGTCAGTTCGGTCAATTTTAGCTGCTTAGAAATCTTTGTCCTAAAATGCACGCATCAGGAGCGCATAATGTGCGCATTAGATGACGTGGTGATGAGATTGCATCGTGTGCTGCGATTACATTATGCATATGTGATGCTGTCTGGGGCGTTGGTATGCATTTAAACAAATCTGGCCATCGATTGAGCAAATCTGACTAGAGATGATGAGAATTGGTGTTTAAAAGTTAACAAGTTAAAATAATATCTTGAAATAATGTTTTAGTACTTTCTCAATAACGAACGCCTCACATACGTGATGTGCACATCGCGTATCGGTTTCTGGGATCGAAAGAAATCAGAGCGCCACACGCTTTTTAAAACCAAGTTAAAAATGTAACATGTCAAACTGGTCCATGAGCCCATTATGTTTAAAGTGTTATTCTAATTTTTGCGACGTCTACGAATCAATTTGAACAGGTGTACTCGTTGATCGGAGGATTTTGTGCTTCGCCTGTTAATTTCCATGCCAAAGATGGTTCGGGCTACAAGTTCTTGGAGAAATTGTGGTGCAGCTTGACAAACTGAACCCGCAGGTGCGAATGACTTATTTACCCCTTTTCAGTTTCTCTTTCCTGGCTCATGCCAAAATCATAGCTTTGTAGTTTTTATAAAATTATATGATATAAATATTCTGTGTCATGCTGAATTTATCATTTTGTCGTTGTCTTGGTTGCAGGTGGCGTCTCGCATGGTTTCAGCCTTTTCTAGATGGAAGCGGTATGACGAAACTCGCCAAAACCTTGCCAAGGTAACGTGTCTTGATCTTTAAGTTAGACATAGCAAGACGGGTGGGTCATATGGGTTGATCCGTAAACGTGTTTATTCACTTTTTTACTTTAAAAACAGTTCATTAATTATATTACAAAAACAATATTATTACAGTAATACTGAGATTGGCGACTTTCAATATGTTTGATCCGTTTACTGTTTTTCTTTAGTCAAGATTTGATTTTGACCCGTTTGAGATAAAACACATTATTCAATAAATGGTTAACATTCTTGATGAAATTGGGAACAGGCACAGCTGGAGATGATTGTGTCGGCTAACGGGCTTTCGGAGAACGTATACGAGATTGCCTCGAAGAGTTTGGCTGTTTAGAGAACATTTTTATCTGTCTTGTTATGCAGAATCAATTTGGCAATACTGAATTAGAATAAATGTGTTTTGGTTTTTATTATGTACTAATAATTTAAGCAGCTTTTGTTTGAGATTTTTAAAAGAAAAGTAGATCAAAGTTTACGACTGCAATCGGAGTTGTCAAGCCTCATCATCGTCGCCTGACCATCAACGATTCAACCCACCGTCACCACCAACACAACCACCTCATCAATCTATCTCACAAAATGAAACGAAAAGGGTAAGGAACACACCTTGTCTTCATCGTCACCAACAACCCGCTCAGTGGCACTACAGTTGCAACCGGAGTTGCCATACAACTAGCAAACCACTATCATCGTTCTTCTTTCCTCCATTTCCCTCTCTCTCTCTACATTTTCTCTCTCTTTAGAAGCGGACGGTGGCCTTCCGGTCACCGTTCCTCTGTCAACCATTTCCCTCTCTTTCATATATACAATGTCCTAAAACTGAAGCTTTGTTTGTGTAGAAAACTAACACATTTGACATGTAACATTTTAGGACATAGTCAATTCTTCATAGTTGTGTTTGTAATGATCAAGAACACTGTCATTATATATTACGCAATAGCTTTTATGGTCATGTATACAACTGTTGTAAATGAACACACTTCTTTCTCACATATGTATTAATAAGGGAAATTGGATTTTAACACCCTGAACTATTGACAATTGGCCGCTGACGCACTAAACTACAAAATTGAACACCGCACTGTACTTTCAACTTATTGACCTGTATCACCCTTAGACTAACCATGGTTAATTTTTGCTGACGTGGCATGATGACGTTTCCATTTTTGCTGATGTGACATGGGGATTTGGATTTTAAAACCCTTAACTATTGATTATTGGCCGCTGACGCACTAAACTACAAAATTGATCGATTTGAGCATGGTTCAACATTTTCAAGTCTGATCGTGTTTGATTTGGTCTGGGGTGAATCATTTTGTTAATATACACATATAAATGGTTAACAAGTTTGATTTGTTAACCATTTATATCTTTGTGGTGAATCATTTTGTTAACAAACACATATAAATGGTTAACAAATCAACCACAAACAAAATATCTTCAAGTGTGATTATTGTCCAAAATGATTCACCACAAAGATGGATCTTGGTCCAATGATACAAAGATCCTAATGACCGAACAATACAAATAATCGAACTACAGAAGACAGAGATGATGACTTGAAACTCTTGAACCAAGCTCAAATCCATCAATTTTGTAGTTTAGTGCGTCAGCGGCGAATAATCAATAGTTCAGGGTGTTAAAATCCAATTCCTATGCCACGTCAGCAAAAATGGACACATCACCATGCCACGTCAACAAAAATGGACACGTCACCATGCTACGTCAGCAAAAAATTAACCATGGTTAGTTTGAGGGTGATACAAGCCAATAAGTTGAAAGTACAGTGCGGTGTTGTTCAATTTTGTAGGTTAGTGCTTCAGCGACCAATTGTCAATAGTTTAGGGTGTTGAAATCAAATTTCCCTTAATAAAACATATGTAGTCTAATTTTTAGCCTCATACCCCTTTCACTAATTGTTAGACCATTTGGTGTGGCCTCGGTGAAACACCTCGGGGAGGTGATGTGGACGTCGGTGGGTTGGGGAACACCACCCTTCCTGACTTAATTTCGGTGAAATCGGTGAGAAGGCACCGTTTGTGTCGAAAGCTTTGATTGGCCAATTTTTTTAAATCAAACTTTTAATAATAAAAAAAGGAAGGGGGAAGAAACGGGAACACCATTTCCTTAGTTTGAGGAAGGGGAAATGACATGACGCTGATGTGGAATTTAGGAGAGTTGGAGAAAGTATAAACCACACCATATAGGCTTATGAAATCGAGTGGCAATTAGTGCATACCTTTTGTCATCAATAATCTATCTCAATATGAATAGCTTCTTACCTTTTCTATTATTCTGATCTTTTCACAAACTAAAGCTAACATATCTACTTTTCTTTTCTGGATCTATACTTTCACAATTACCAAAAATATGTAAACTTTATTCCGTAGTTTTGTGTACAAATTTGTGATATAGACCGCAAAAGGTACTACTAAAAAGCCTGTTTCCACTATTCTTACAGAATTGGCGGCGCAGTTTGTTCCTCGCCTACCTGTCATACTGTGTAATTTGACTTTTTAATTGAAATTGAAATGAAAGTATTTATTTATGCTAAAAAAGTTATAATGCATATTAGATTCTTAACTTTCCTTGAGTTTCAAAGGTGCTTCGAGATGCTAGGCTAGGTGGATATGTATATATATATTTTTTAATCCAGAGGGTCAGGTGTTGTATTTTAATTTGGTGTCCATTAGGTGTTTGGTCTTGGTGTTGCGTCTAGCTTGTTATTAGGGGCCTTTTGGTTTTAATTAATTTTTTTTCCCGTAAAATAAAAAAACTAAAAAACGATAAGGATTTTACCATAGCCACAACCTCGACCACCTTCGGGATATGATTATCAAAAACTTTTTTGTTCCTAGACTTTCAAATCGCCCTAACATGTTTTCATTAAGATGCCTCTAATAATTTTCCTTTCTAACCAAATAAGTGAACAACTATGGTTCGGAAGTCGGAACTAATGATAAATTATTAACTGAAATAAAATCAGATAAAAATTTGAAAGGATAGGAATATTTTGAAGGTGGGATCCACTTGATACCTAGAGAAGGGAGGAGGGGAAAAGGCCACAAAAGAAGTAGATGGACACACGTGCACACACCATTATTATACTCAAGAAGAATAATCCCCTTTATTTTAATATTAATTAATTAAATAACTGTCATTCTTGCTTCAAAACAGGGTCATGCTCTTTTCAAATGTCCAAATTACCCCTTTAGAGAACCTAAAAAAACCACACTAATTTATGAACAATAAAATTGCACCTAACCTTATAAAGAGACGATGGAAAAAGATAATTGAATTTGGATGTTCGGACTAATCGTAATGGAAGAATATTATGCTTTGGTTGTTAGGTCTAGTGGTTAGGATGAACGGTTCGCCAATGACCCCAACTTAGTTGGGGTCAGGTGGCCGGTGGGAAGGTTTACTCCTTAGGGAGGTTCTCGCCCGGGGAGGTGCACGGTTCGAATCCCAAGGCCAGCAAAAATACACCCCTTGGCGTTGAAAGAGCTTATGCCCTCAGGGACGATGCGGAGGGGATTCGAAACAGGGTACCGAGGTGATGTCCTTTGCCGATAAAAAAAAAAAAAGAAAAAGAAAAAAGGATGAACGGTTCGGTAACAACATTGTTATGTTTTTCGTTTTCAATATAAAGAGTTGATGTAATATGTCTGTCCACTAATTACCAAGTAAGAGTTTCTACGCTATTTAAGGGACTATAATGTTGCTACAATGCTACAAAACTATGTGGTGCAAGAAGAAGATGTTTCTAGTGTGAAAAAGTCTTTATGGTGATGTTGAGTCGTATTTCATATTCACAAGCATTAGTAAGTCAATATTTAAACAGTAACTTTAACTCCTTACTCTTTAGATAAGATGTGTATTAATATAGATATGTATAATTCGGAAAGGTGGGAGAAGAAGAAAAAAAAAAAAGACTTGAGACCCTTGATTTGGTGAGATTAACGCTGTGTTCCTGAGTTAACTTAAGAGAAGAAAAGAAATGAAATTGAATGAAAGGAAAAAAATGTGTGTTTCTGAGTTTTTTTTAATGGAGGGAAATGATGAAATGTGTTTTCTAGAGTTCTTTTTTGGAAGGAAAGAAAAGGAAAATAGAGGAAAACTAAGCAATTTTTAATCCTTCCAAATTTGAAGGAAAAAAAATAAAGGAAAAGAAAAGAAAAATCAGGGAAGGATTTTCCTTCCTTTCTTTTATTTTCCTCTCTTAACTTAACTTAACTCGGGAACACAACGTAAAAATCTTTTACAAAGATGTTAATGATGGGTTAGCCGAAGGCCCACGATAGTTCCACCAGCCAGGGAAAACTTGACCTTCACTCGCCTAAAGGCACGGCAATGGAAATCGGTAAAACCTGAATGTGACCAGATTAGAACCTAAGACATTTCAGTCCCAAACCTTTAACACTCATTTCCCATGCCACTCGACATTCAAAAATACTTTCATCAACTTTTAAATATTGAGACTAGTGGTAAAATAAATACAATAAGACTTTGAAATTTCTTCTATCCTAACATAACAATAAATACTACAATAAGATCAACCAATCCACATTCATATCAATAACATGGACAAGCTAGGGTTTGACAAGGACATAGAACAATGTCCATTGGTGTGAGCTTTATAAATGCAAGGCAACACAAGGGGATGCATCAATGATACAAGTGAAATTCAGGTGTACCTTATTAAATTCCCAAATCATACCAAAAGGGTATTTAAGTAATTTCACAGTTAGCAACCCTACACATATAATAACACCTTTTTAGACTTTTTTAGCTTATATTTCCAATAACTATTACTTTACACCCAAATAATAATTAAACCAAATCTCAAACTCATTGCCTTGTTTCACATCAAACTATCAAAGATCAATACATAATCAATATGAGAGGAGTGAATGATACCATTAACGCTGCTGCATCAGCCATACAGTCAGCTGAGAATAGAGCAGTTCAAGATTCTTCAGTTCAGGTAAAAAAATTCAATCTTTTTTATTTAATTTTGCTTTTTTTAATATTCCTTGATGGGTTTTGTTTGTTAATGAATCTTATTGATGGGTTTTTATTTTCTTTAAATTTAAGATCTGGGTTTTTGATTTATGATTATTTTTTGACCATTTTCTGATTATGTTCATAGTTAAAGATCTTGATATATGTTTGACTGTTTTTATTAATTTTAATGGTTTAAATCTGTTGGATTTGTTATATAATTTTTGGGTTTTGAATGTTTTTGATTGATTTTTGATGTAGAAAAAAAGATGGGGTAATTGTTGGAACATATCATTATGTTTTGGGTATAAAAAACAGAGCAAGAAGATTAGCGACTCGGCTATAGTTCCTGAGCCGAGCTTCTCACGAGCCGAGGCTCAGCCGGCTACAAATTCGGCTCAGCAGCCGTCTATAGTTCTTCCATTTATAGCCCCACCATCATCTCCGGCGTCTTTTTTACAATCGGAGCCACCTTCTGCTAGTCATTCTCCTGGCGGTGTGTTGTCGTTTATGGCGTTTCGGGTGGCGGGTATTCGCCCGGTGGACCGAGGAATATTTTCGCTGTTGGGCCGTATGCGCACGAGACGCAGTTGGTGTCGCCGCCGGTGTTTTCGACGTACACGACCGAGCCGTCGACTGCGCCGTTTACCTCCGCCTCCGGAGTCGGTTCACTTGACCACGCCTTCGTCGCCGGAGGTCCCGTATGCGCGGTATTTGGGTTCGGGTAAAGGAAATAATGTCGTTGGGTACGAGTTTCAATCGTATATGTTGTATCCGGTAGCCCGATGGGCCAGTTGAAATCCCCGGGGTCGGGGATTTCTAATTCGGGGACTTCGTCCCCGTTTTTGCACTTTCCCACGAGTGGAAAGGTGTCTCCTTGTGGATGGGAATCAGGGACAGGATCCGGGGTGTTGACTCCAGATCCTGTGGGTCCCAAACCTCGTGATGGATATCTGGTCACAAGTATGGGACCATATAGGATTATGGATCAACCGCATTTGGTTGATCATAGGGTTTCTTTTGAGGTCACGCCCGAACAAGTTGTGAGATGTGTTGAAAGGAGGCGGATTGCTGATGTGGCGAACGGACGTGAAAGCCATGATGACGTGGCGAAAGGTTATGAATGTTCTAGTGGGGAGAGACATCAGAGGCATAGATCTACAAACACACTTGGGTCTGTTAAAGAGTTCAACTTTGATAGCGCAGATGGAGGCGAATCCGATTGGTGGACACGCGAGAATGTTCTTGGGAACGAAAACGGGCCAATCAAGAACTGGTCTTTCTTCCCAATGATCCAGCCAGGTGTCAGCTAATGATACCAAAGAAAAAATCAAGAATCAGAAATAGATATAGATGTTGATGACCCTTTAAGAGTTGGTGTTCCTACACAGAAATGAACTCTTTTTTCCCTTTAAAGGGACATAAGATCCAACAATGTCATGTATATAGATATGTAACCTAAAGAAGATCATTAGTACTTTTGTTATGGGTTGCTCCGGTTCAACATACAATACAAACGTGTAAGCTCGATGAGCACCATATTTGACATGTCACAACGAGTATACAATCATATGAACATGATAAATGTGAACGCTTTTCTTATCTTGATGGTGCGACTGCTGATGTATTGTGTACAAGTGTATTATGATCGATGGTATCGCGCAATAAAACCATGAAGAGATCAGGATTATGTATGTATTGTTTTGTTTAGGCAAGTAGAGATGGTGAAAATGGTTTACTTTTGTAATGATGTTTGTGTATCTTTACATTTTTTTTGAAAATGAACTTCATTAAAACACACCACCAAAACCGACGACTCTCTCTAAGACAGAGAAAGAAGCCGAAAACCAAAGAAATCCAAACAATACAAAATAAACACTCTACGTTACATCAAAAGAGCACCAACGGCCCCAGTCTACATGCCCACCCTTAAACCTGTGCTTATACCATAGGAAACCCCACGACTTGATGTCCGCCAACAAATTAACCACATTTGAATCGACACCATTGAAAATCTTCTCATTCCTAGCTCTCCACATACGCCAACAAGCAATGATAATAATGCCGTGTAAAATCTCCTTCCTAACTCCCGTGGAACCACTAAACTCGTGAGGAGAACCAGATCCCTCACGTGGAAAACAAATGGTCTTGGAACTTTGCACCAGCTAGCGATCTTATCCCATAACCCATGCGCTAAAATGCAACTTGTGAGAAGATGCTCAATTGTTTCATCGTACGAATCGCACCACACACAAGAGATATTACCCACCGCAATACTTCTTCTCGCTAAAGCCACTTTGGTAGGAAGACGATCCAAAAACGCGCGCCACATAAAAATGTTACATTTGTTTGGCACCCACGAGCTCCACCTGAATTCAAAAACATGGTTGGAATCCGTCTGTCCACGTAACCATCTCTTGACCATGGCAACATCAAAATCCCTGCTAACCCCATTGGACCAAGACCAAGAATCTTCCCTATCGCTCAAAGAAACCTGATATAGAGAGTCTTCAAGAGACAGCTTGTGTATCTTTACATGGTACAACTTTTAAAGCATTGTATACAAGTTTCTTAATGATGTTTGATGTCCATTTTGACCAATCATATGATTATTATGTGACCACAAATTGTGAAATAAGGGATCTATGTTTGGATGTTTTATCTGCCTTTGATAACTGTCAAAAGACTGGTCAGAAATTTCAAAGAAACAACCAAGAAACAGCATGTTCCAAACATGCACGAGTGGTGTTATTCTAGTCAAAGTCAAAATTCATAGTCAAACCAAGGTTTAGATTTGCTTTGACCATTGCATTTTCGTATGGCGTTTGGCTTGCTTAATATGAGAGGCTCGGGTCTAGGCTCAGCTCGTTTAGAACTTCATTTCTAAAACTCGAGCTCAATTTATGGTTTATGAGATTTCGAGCTTGGCTCAGCTAAAAGGTTTATGAGATTTCGAGCTTGGCTCAGCTGAATAATTATTAATTAATTGTAAATTTTATATAAAACTAGGAGATGAAGGGCAAAACGATAGCCCATAGTTAACATACAAAATTACAGGATTGCCATCTGTTACTGTTGCGCCGATAGTTAGCGTTTAATATATATAGTAATATCCTATACTTTATATAATTGTTTTAATCATAATTTTGTATATAATAATAAAACATTAATCAATTAAATAAATTTATATAAATAAAAAGCTCGTCTAAAGTAGCGAGTCAGCTCGAGCTCGATATGTGAAGCTCAAGTTGGGCTCTGCTTATTAAATGAGCCTAAATATAAGCTCGAGCTCGTTTAAGCTAAGTTCAATTCGAGTATTAAGCAAGTCGCTCTCGAGTAGTTTATGAGCGGCTCGATAGGTTTGCACCCCTAAATAGGATGTAGTAATATATTTTTCGTGACGTCTCAAAATTTTAATATGTTGTGCGACTAGTTTTTCTACGAGCTAATGGACCTGCAACAAATGAAGCGGTAAATGAGTGAACAAGATCATCATCATCATACTCAGTTAATCCCACCTATAGCAAAGCTAAGGTAGGGTCTGAGGAGGGTAAGATGTAGACAGCCTTACCTCTACCCCTAAGAATAGAGAGGCTGCTTCCAGTGAGACCCCCGGCTCGATGTGGTTTGGTATCAAGCCTTGGACATAAGGCACAAAACACTTAGCAAAACCCGATCGGTGCATGTACCCCTTTGTCTTTTGGCTATCAACGCCACCACATGATGCATGATTAACCATCCGTCGTTTTTAACGTTATTTTCACGAAATTAGTAAAATAACGTTAAAACTAGTGCAACTTTACTTTTGCCCCCCGAGAGCCACACATATATACATTATATGCGCACACCGTAAATGAGTGAACAAGATAAAACCGGTAAAAACACAAAGCAAAAGCATTAAAACTAGTGATCAACCCTTCTTAACTTTTCTTGTAGGTGAATTTCTTTAATTTGTCGGTGGGACTTGAACTCAATATCTCAAAAGTTAGGTATTTCACTATTTCTAAAGGTTTCGCACTTTCGCCTTTGCCAACTAAACTAAGTCCGTGATCAAACCAAGTTAACTAATGAAGTCCTAAAGCTACGGGTCTAATATTTAAATCATTGATGAATAACGGCTAATTAATCGAAATTAATGTTTGTTTAAAGAATACACAACTTACTTCCCACGTTGATACCAAACAAAGACTAGGAGCTAACCTACGACCCCACAAGTAAGAAATTTGCTACTTGACAACTTGCACAAGATTCCCTTTCTAAACCATCTATTTTAAATGTTAAACAGCCAACTTAAAAATTAATCTTTCATAAATTAAATATTTTTTAAGGATATACATGTGTATTCAAATACAAGTAATAGAAAACCCATCTACTTTATTATACGTAATAACTAGCAAAAAGTGTTGCTACGTCAATGGCACATAAGCACAAAAGTATAAACATTTGATAGAAATGGGTGATCACAAACGCAAGAGCCAGCAAGACCGAAGAAAAGGAATACTCGTGGAAATTAATGTTTTTTTTCTTGGTCTTGTATATAATGTAGCAGATAAAGGCTACAATGGGTTATTTGAGATTGAAGGTTTGGTGTAATTTTATGAAAGAAGCAGGGGCGGACCTAATGAAGAAGCAGGTGTCGCGTCTGTTGCGGCTCAACTTCGCGCGTGTAATGAAAAATTTGTTTTTTTTTTACGAAATTTGGAAAACGTTGCTATTAAAATGAAAAAAATGAAAAACGTTACTACTGAAAAACATTTCTATATCCGCCACTGGAAAGAAGGTTAGGCGAAAATGTTAGAACGTATGATGTATGGGTGTAAGGTTTTGGATACATAGTCTAGCGTCTTGCTAGCAAAGGGGTGTAATATTTTTTGGTAATTAATAAAGAAGTTTGCCGTTAAAAAAAACCAAGTGTTGTGAAATAACTAAATATGTATATAAAAGAAACGAAATAAAAAATAGAAAATATTTAATTGGTCAAAACGGGGGTGGACCCCACCTTCTTCCCCACTTCTCCTCCTTCCCATCAAATCAACGGCTACACCAACAACGAAACCCATTAACAAGCGTCAACCCAATAACACTCCTCGCTAACGAAACCCATTAACTTAGCAATGCGGTGTGTGGGTTCGTTAACGGGTGTGTGACGCCCCCGTTAATTGACAACACACCGTCTAAGAATGCCGAATGCCCTTATATTATCTCATTAAAACAACAAATATAAGTTATATACACGTCTCTTTATTTAAAACTGATTTCCTATCTAACATCAACTATAATACTTAAAATCTAGCAACTTTGCATAAATATATTATGTGGCATATTCTATTTTGATTGGAGAATCTCTCCTAATAAATAATGACAAACACACCAAAAGATCTTTCACAATATCATCCAATATTCTGGTCCAGCTTGGCTTTCTTCCAAAAGCTAACCACCAGCCTCCACTACGTGACAACCATATTTGTAACATTTGTTGGCCATAATATCATTTCATTCTAGCTTCCTACCCCCCCCCCCCCCCCCCCCCCCCCCCCTTCTCCTACATAACCAAGTTCATCATCCCACCACCATTTTACACAATCTTTACTTCAAAAACTTTCAAGAAAAACCAAACAATATTCATAAATCTTGATAAAGATGCCACCTTTCTCACAATCAACCCCTATCTCAAATGGGTTTTCACTTTCACACAATACCCAAAAAGCCCACAACCAAAACAACCACTTTTCCAACAATATCATCACTATAAATGTAGGTGGTCAACTCTTTCAAACAACCAAACAAACCTTAACCCAAGCAGGCTCCAACACTCTTTTATCCAATCTTTATAACTCATATGAACCAAACACCATCCCTTTCATTGACAGAGACCCTGAACTATTCTCAATCCTTCTCTCTTTATTAAGAACAGGTTACCTCCCATCAAAAGTCAAAGCCTTTGACTTTCAGGATATTATCTTTGAAGCAAGATTTTATGGACTTACTGATCTTTTAGCTCAATCCCAATCAAACCCATCTCAGTTTCAACCTTTTGATCTAGAAAAATCATTGCTTTTGCCTCTTAGTGGTAGGGATTCACCTTCTGCTATTGCAACTACACCTAATGGGTCAGTTCATGTGTCACATGGTAGCAAGGTTACATCTTTTGACTGGTCTTTACAAACAAAGTCAACAACTTTAACTAGCTTCACAGCCATTGATTCTTTATTAGCTTTATCACCAAATGTTGTGGCTGCTGGTGCTACAGATTATTCTGGGCTGCAAATTCTTGATCTTGATATGGGATATGTCACACAAACTTTAACATGGGATAATGTAACTAAGTCTAGCTCAACTGTTCAAGCAATAGGGATGTCAAGTGAATATTTGTTCACCAGTTTTGAATCTGGTAGAAGAAATTCAAACTCTATTATGGTTTATGATCTTAATAGTTTTAAAGCGGTTTCGGAGATTGGTTGTAACGAAATCTTGGGTGCCGATCTTGATTCGGCTATTCCATCGACTAAGTTGAGTTGGGTTCATAGTGTTAATGTGTTAATGGCTTCAGGGTCTCATAGTAGTTGTTTAGGTGTGTTAGGGAATATAAAGTTTTGGGATATAAGATCAGGGAATGCAGTTTGGGAAGTTAAGGAAATGGTTGATTGTTTTTCGGATATCGCAGTTTCTGATACCCTTTCGGCGGTTTTCAAGATTGGTGTAAATTCAGGAGAGGTTTCTTATATTGATTTAAGAATGTTTGGGTCATGCAACACATGGAATAGTGTTGGTGACACTAGGAAAGTCAACCATGGGAAGAAAGTCAAAGAGGGGTTTGGTTGCAAGATTGAAACACATGGGAATCAAGTTTTTGTTGGTAAGCAAGGGAAAGTGCAGTTATGGTCAGAGGTGTTGATGGGTTCTAAAGATCGAATCTTTCGGAAGAATGTGTTGGGACGAATGAAGGATTTGGGCGGAAATAGGATCACGAATATGGGATTCGGAGGAAACAAGATGTTTGTGACTAGGAAGGATGAACAATGTGTTGAAGTTTGGCAAAGTTCAGTTAGAAGATAATGATTGTTACAAAGTGTAGAAATTGTTATTCTTTTGTTCTTATGTAGTTTTGTATGTAATTTGGTTTTGTGGTCTATTGATCGTTTGCGTACATATGATCAACAACGCTTTAAACATAAATATATCATAGCGTATTTATATACAACGTTACATATAATCGGGTACAAACACATTACACCACACAATGGTTATAAAACAACACACAAACAATCATTTACACCATATGAACATCACTTTGTCTTGGTCAACTCTGTTCCATATTCCCATAGTTTCTTGGCCAAGTCTGCATCTTTGGCCTTTTCGCTCGGTTTAGCCACATTATTATCAGCAAAATACTCACCACTAACCCCTTTCACCTTCGGGTTTAAGGCCAAATAGCATGTTGTTGAAGCGCCCTGAAACCAAACTCAACAGTTACAAACTTGTAGTTATTAGTTAACTAATGGCATCAGTATTTTGTGGGCTTATTCTCCATTTAACGGCTAAACGAAAACATAAAAGATGCAAAGAGACACAAGAACAAACCTGTGGAATATTCTTTTGAAAGGGTTTCAATACCATGTTTTGTAAAACTATAAACAAGATACACTTAACATCAGAAACAAGAAAAAAAAAGACCATGTGTCGAATAAAAAAATAAATCCGAATCGAAAAACTTATGATTACCGGACATAAAGGTCATGTGACGTGCAAGATTGGTTGCAATAACTCCAGGATGCAACGCGTTGACAGTTATGTCTGCCCCTTCTTCCTGCATTCCATCAATAAACATGCTACTTGTCACAACAAAACTTTAAAACAATAAGAATTATTAATTGGTTTTATTATTCGCGATAACTATGTGTGATTATCAATTGTAGTAAATACCTTGAGGCGCCTTGTTAGCTCTTTCGCGTGTAGAATATTAGCAAGCTTTGATTGCCCATAAGCATAGTAACTATTGTAGCTGAAAAGTTGATAGACGGATGTTAGGTTAAATCAAGTATCTATGATCTCGGGTCTGCGGGGCCCACAACTCGCAAGAAAATGTACGAAAATAATGGACTTATACCTTTCTTCATCATTTAGTTTGTCAAACATGATTCCTCCTTTGTAAGTCAATTTATGAGCCACTGATGAAACTAAAACAATCCTCCCTTCTTGTCCACAACTTCTAGCAGTATTTTTCACCGTATCCAACAACAGATTCGTCAAATGAAAATGTCCTAAATCATAAGAAGAAAATATGAGTTCCTTTATGGACATCTTGTCCTAGGAGAAACAAAATTGTGTCATATGAAATGAAACACATACACAGTACACAACAAGACATATATACCAAGATAGTTAGTCGCAAACTGACTCTCGATTCCATCTTTAGAAAGGGAAAATGGAGGAACCATTACCCCAGCATTACAACTACAACAACAATCAATCTATTAGACATGTACAATCTAAATCAAATATTCGACACGGTTAAAGAAAAATGTGTGTATGTATCACTTACATGAGGATATTGAGTGATAGACCCTTGGAAATGTACGCATTCGCAAACTTTGTTACAGATTCTAGTGAGCTTACATCAAGCTCCATAATATCAACAGTGGCACTAGGACAACCTTTTATTATGGTTTCTTTACATTTGCTAGCTGCGTCGAGATTTCTGGCAGCCATAACTACATGTACACCGCGTAAAGCTAGGACACGCGCAGTTTCTAGGCCAATACCACTTGTTGGTCCTGTAAACAGTAATAATATATGAGACTTAATATAAGATTGTAGCAATATTACCAAAGAAAGCTAAGAAATAGTAAATACTTGACATAAAGATATAAAGAGTTCAAGAAACCTGTAATAATGGCAGTTAAGCCATGACCATCAATTCCTTCTGTAACATCTTCAGCTGTGTTTTTTGCTGAGAACCCTGATTTCCCTTTGCATGCAATTAGCAAAGGCATGATTACACTTTTTTTTTTAATTTAAAAAAAAAAAAATTAGAGAAGAATGTGTGACACCAAATTTGTACGCTTTCGCGGTTTTTATAGTAATATGCTCAAAGTTGTGCCAAGTTATGCCAATAGAGCAATCATTTGTAATTTAAAATTTTTGTACACTTGATTACTCAAAGGATCTTGATGACCTTTGTTTCTCAACGTCTGGGTTTTCTGTATTTATATATAGAAGTTGCCGTTAAAAAAATGGGAATGAAAGATATTGTGAGTCTAATTTCTTTGAAATCTTCACACTTCAACGTGCTATTGATGTCATATTATAGATTTATAGCATGTTTCGCATATAGTACTTTCATGTGGTCATTTAAACAGGATACAAATATGACATTAAACAAACAATATGATATAGCAATACAACTTAACAGTTATATATAAAAAGGCTATTTTAAAATGCATATTGCTTCAAAAGTAAAGAATAATTAAGATTGTTATAGTTATCCAAACTGAAGAGAACATTTAACTCTTTAAGCAAGAAGATCCTCTCAACTTGTTGCATGACATGACCAAAGTGCCCCTCAACAACTACGCCGTCATGAATGAGGGCGGACAGGACAGTTCGTGATGGGCTGGACGTGATGGCCGTGACCATCACGAACACCGCCCCATCGATGTTATCACGACCGTGACAAAGGAAAGCCGTGACGTGCAGCACGGTGATAAACAAACTCAAACAAAAATTCAACTTTCTTTTTATTTAGAAAAAGCATGTGGGTGGCCCCCACCACACACTATCTCTCTTAGTTTTTATTAATAAAAAAATAGTGATGAGTGTGATGGACTGAGGTGTAAAGTGAATCAAATTGATCAGCTCATATCTGACAAAGTTTAAAAGTACGAAATCGTGCCTCGATGCGTTTTCCATTCGCCTCACGAGGCACGATTAAAAAATATAAATATTATATACATGTTATGAAAAATGAGATACCAACTAATTTCATCAACAAATTCATCAAAAACATCAAAAAGACATGGAATGCTTACAATTGACACAAAAAGTCTAAAACACACACACAAAAAAAAAAAAAAAAAAAACATCAAAAACCCTTATGGCGCCCCTGAGGCGCAGCGCAGCTTGTGTTACCGTCTCAGCCCTATGAGGCGCACGTACAAAATAACACCTTGAGACGCCACCCAGACTTGTTTTCTTACCGAATTCTCTTGAGTCGCGCTCCTCACCCATTTTTTTTAAACCATGATATCCGATAATTGAAGTTACTTTAACTTGTGTGTGGTTAAGTAAATTAAGTTGCATCAGTTGAGGTACTCAAAATGCTAAGGCTTGACTACCAAAGACGAAGGTAGTCAATACTCAATATGTGGGTTAGTTTTGGTAAAACGATTGAGAAATGAGAATACAGACTGAATCACTAATACTGCAAGTGTTTTATGTGATTTTCACTTTTTACAGTTGTCAACATAACACTATTATTGTTCTGAAAAGAACGTGTGTGAGTGTGTATGTATCATCAGTACAAACGCATGATGGTGGAAAACAGTAACATGTTGGGATCTTGAATGAGACTGTTGTTCATATACAATCTCATGATACTGAATCAACTAGAAACAACACACAAACGCTACATATATTCGCTTTTTTTAATTATCGTTAGTGATCAGATTCTGACTTTTTTTAATGCCGATTTCTGTCAGTTTTGTGGTTCCTTTATTCATCATATCGTGTAGATGCGTGTTGTCAGGTTTGGTGTCTATGATTATAAGTAGTTAGTACGTAGTAGTTGATGGGCTAACCCTTGTTTTGCTTAAAAGGAGTTTAATGGATCAAAGCCCAAATTGAAGAAATTGAAAAGTTTGGATAAGTTACTTGAAGACCACAACCGACTTTGTGGAATTTGAGTTGTAGTCAAATAAGGTTTCATAATTTAGCATTATCTAGATAGGTAAATTAGCTTTATCTTCAAGTTATGTTTCTAGTATAAATAGGGTCATAAGTCTTTGTATTGTTTATGAGTTTTTTTGAGTTTAATAAAAAAGAAAAAGCCGTCGTGGTTAGTCCCCCACAAATTCCGAGTGTTCGTGTTCGTGATTTCGATTCATCCGATTGTCTCCAACAATTGGTATCAGAGCGTAGGTGACGCTCTTGGATCCGGGTAGAAGATTGGGGCGTATAACTAATCTTAACCAGAACCGAAGGTGACCTTGTGAGCAAGTAACCTGATTTCTGGAAGTATCAAACACAACACAGGATAAAAGATGGCTGAAGAAGAAGGAAACCCGGCTCAACATGCGATAATAATTCCCCCGCGTGAGCCTAGCGTATCATCTTTGCAGTGCCCAAAACTCACTGCAACAAACTACAACACTTGGGTTGTCATAATGTAATTTATCCTAGACGCTCAAGGATTGTGGGAAACGGTTGACCCAGTAACCGGAGACGCAGCGGATGAGCGGAAGAACAAGTTAGCAAGAGCTATTATTTACCAAGCTCTTCCTGAAGCCGAAGTGCACGAGATATTTGGGAATCTTTACGAGTTAGATTCCTAGGAGCAGATCGTGTCCAACAAGCACGCTTGCAATCCTTGAAACGAGAGTTAGACCAGTTAAAGATGAGTGATAAAGAAACAGTTGAAGACTTCGCTGGAAAATTATCCGAATATGTTACCAAGTTCAATAGTTTGGGTACAAACTTGGAAGATGTGGTGATAGTTAAGAAGTTGCTCGATAGTGTACCAGAGAGATTCATAACTATAGTTGCCACCATAGAACAATTCGTGGACCTTAATACAATGACCTTCGAGGATTGTATAGCAAGGTTAAAGGCTTTTGAAGAACGTATAAAGGGTAAGGAAGGAGTAGTCGAGAAAGATGGAAAACTAATGTTTTCTAAAGCAGAAGCCCAAAATAAGAAAGGTACGAATCAAGATCGTAAACAACATGGTCGTGGACAAGGGTCTACGAGTCAAGACAATCGTGGCCGAGGATATGGAAGAGGACGAGGTCGAGGTCGAGGCCATGGAAGGGGACGCGACCGAAACAACACAGGAACCGATAACCGAAGGGAAGGCAACCAAGGTCGTGATAAAAGCAATGTGAGGTGTTATAATTGCGACGAGATGGGTCACTTCGCATGGGAATGTACCAAGACACCCTGAGGCGAACCTTAACCAAACCGAAGAGCATAGGCCGGCTCTCATGATGGCGTTAGTCGAACCCGATGAAGAAAACATCCTGTTGAATGAAGAAAAAGTTAATCCGAAACTTTATGCGAACAATACCAGAGATGAGTCGACTTGGTATTTGGATAATGGAGCATCCAATCATATGACGGGTATTGAAGAACACTTCACCGAGATCGATTATAATATCTCAGGTTTAGTACGGTTCGGTGATGGCTCGAAGGTGAGAATAAAAGGAAAGGGTTCGATTGTTTTTAGATGTAAGAATGGCGAACATCGAGTTATCAGTGATGTCTATTTTATACCCGAGTTAAAGAGTAACATTCTTAGCCTTGGACAACTTACTGAGAATGGGTGTAAATTTTGGATGGAGGATGACCAACTTTGGCTATATGAAGAAGACAACAATTTGATGATGAAGGTACCTCGAAGCATAAATCGTCTTTACAAGATTGCTTTGAAAACAACTAGTCCAGTATGTCTTCTTTCCTCAACTAAAAATCTTGCATGGTTATGGCATGCTAGACTTGGCCATGCAAGTTTTAAAACCATGAATCACATGAAAGCCAAAGGTATGGTACGTGGAAAATTATATAGCATGCACGGAGATCAAGTATGTGATGCATGTATGTTGGGTAAGCATAGCCGAGACCCTTTCCAAAACAAACGTCCTATCGTGCCTCAAGACCCTTAGAACTCATCCACACTGATTTGTGTGGTCCGATATCGCCACCGACGATTGGAGAAAATCGGTACTTCATGTTGTTGGTAGATAACTACACCCGTTATACATGGGTTTATACCCTTAAAAACAAAAGTGATGCATTGGAAGTGTTTAAAGTCTTCAAACAAGAAGTGGAGTTGCAAACTCGGTTGAAGATTAAAGCTCTTGGAAGCAACCGAGGTGGGGAGTTTCTTAACCGATTATTTACTGAATTTTGTAATGAAGCGGGTATTAGAAGGCTCTTCACAGCACCTTACTCGCCACAACAAAACGGGATCGTCGAACGAAGGAATCAAACCGTTTTAAATAGTGCAAGAAGTATGATGAAGGCCATGGGTCTTCCTCAAAGTATGTGGGGAGAAGCGGTACGCCATGCGGTGTATATTATGAATCGTGTCTCGACGAAAGCATTGAATACGGTGACTCCATTCGAAGCTTTAAACGGCTACAAGCCAAACATCAAACACTTACGGGTGTTTGGATGTTTGTGTTACATGAAAGTACCATCGCCTAACCTACACAAGCTTGACGACCGAAGCATTAGAGTCGTATATCTTGGATCAGAACCCGGGACCAAGGCATATCGCTTGTTCGATCCAACTCGTAAACAATTATACGTGAGCCGTGATGTCGTATTCAGGGAATATAGAAGGTATGATTGGGCTCGAGTAATGCATCAGTTTGAAATCGGTATTGGGCCAGAATGGGCCCAGTTTGTTATAAATGTTGATGAAGATCAATTAACCACAAGGCATCCAGTTAGCTCTTCGAATGAAACAAGTGAAGAAGTCACAAGAGCAAACCAAGATCAACATCAACACACTACTATTGAACCACAGAATGAGCAAAGTTTGGATCAAGAAAATGAAGGAAGCTCAGTTGGTCTAGAAAATATGGAAAACCAAGATGAAGTTGAAGATAGCTCTGAGGAAGCCACGGGCATTAGAAGATCAACAAGGAAAACCGTGTTACCGAAAAGGTTCAATGATTATGTATTGCTTCATGATGGAGAATGCTACTTAGTCGATGATGAACCGGTGAACTATGAAGAAGCGAGACATGACTCAACTGCAAACAAGCAATGCATTCGGAGATGGTTTCGATTGAAACTAACAACACATGGGAGCTATCGCAATTGCCATCGGGACATAAGGCAATTGGTTTGAAGTGGGTGTTTAAAGTGAAACGGGATGCTAGTGGTGAAGTATCAAAATATAAAGCGAGGTTGGTCGCGAAAGGGTACGTCCAACAACCGGGAGTACTGGATTTTGATGAGGTATTCGCCCCGGTAGCAAGACTCGAAACAATCCGTTTGATATTAGCTTTGGTGGCAAAACAAGCATGGAAGGTGTATCACATGGATGTGAAATCCGCATTCCTTAATGGTGAGCTCAAAGAAACGGTGTATGTCAAACAACCGGACGGGTTCCATGTACCCGGGAAAGAACATATGGTCTACAAATTGCACAAAGCTCTTTATGGTCTTCGACAAGCGCCCCGCGCGTGGAATGAAAAATTAGACAAGACTATGAAGCAGCTTGGATTTGTAAGGTGCCAAAGAGAGCAAGCTGTTTATAAAAGGGGAGATAATGGAGGTTCTTTGATCGTTGGTGTGTACGTGGACGACCTTATCATAACCGGTTCAAGTGAAGATGAAATCAGAAAGTTCAAGGAGCAAATGATGTCTGAGTTCGACATGCAAGATCTTGGCTTATTATCTTACTATTTGGGAATTGAAGTTTTGCAACAGGAAGGCAAAATAGAACTTAAACAAAGTGCTTATGCTAGAAAAATTCTCAAAATTGCAGGAATGGATGAATGCAACTCAACTCTGTTTCCCATGGAGGCTCGGTTACAAGTGGATAAAGATGATCAAGGTGAAGCCGTTGATCCAACCGAGTACCGTAGCATAATTGGTAGCCTTCGTTACTTGACACACACAAGGCCGGATTTGAGTTATTCGGTTGGCGTATTGAGTAGGTTCATGCAAGAACCTAAGAAAACTCATATGCAGCTTATCAAACAAGTGTTAAGGTATATAAAAGGGACTGTTGAGTATGGAATTGTGTACACTAGAGAAGAGAATACCGATCTAGTCGGTTATTGTGATAGTAGCTACGCTACTAATCTATCTGATGGACGGAGCACAACTGGTATGGCGTTCTATTTTGGTAATTCGCTTATTTCATGGAACTTGTTGGGTCTGCTGACCTGGAGAAGAACAGATGATTGAAAAGCCAAAATATACTAACAGTTGATCCACACAAATAAACAGTCTTTACAACATACTCTTCCCAAAAGACTGCTGACCCTAACAACTGTTCCATCCAAACAACTGCTATGACAACTGCTGATACAAAGCACTGCTAGAGAACAACTGATAGAGAACAACTGCTGACCAAAGGTCTGATGAAGAAACAACTGCTGATCAAGTACTGCAGACTAAAGGTCTGTTGGAGTCAACAGCACTTAGACTCCGACAGATGTTGCAAGACCATCAGAGTTTTCCCTCAACAGTAGTTTACTTTACAATGTTTTGTAATACAACAGTAGTTTGTATAGGGCATATGTTTTATGTTGTTATTCTGTTAGAGGTCACTATCTTAGGTGATGTCAGCACAGGTCACCAGTGGTTTAGGTTTGTCTATAAATAGAACAGTGCTTGTACTGTTCTATTGCATCACACACCAACATTCTCTCAAACAAACAATCACTGTGTGATCAGGCTGAGGGGGAGTACTTGTATTGATTGTAATCTTTCAATTAATGAAAGCTTTCGATTAAGAAAACATTTATTCCTATTGTTTTGATTATTGTTTATTATTCCGCTGCACTTTCCATATATACTTACATCATTCAATTCTCATCTTCTTCTAAATATGTCAAAACAATCAAACTCAGATCCTAACAGAACTCACAAAAACAAAAGACAGTTGCACTTTCGTCTTGTGAGTCCGAGTTCATGGCAGCCGCGGAAGCCGCTTGCCAAGCGTTATGGTTAAGAGGACTTCTTGGTGAATTAACTGGTTGTGAAGAAAAGGTGGTGGAACTTCGGGTAGATAATAAGTCGGCAATAGCTCTCATGAAAAACCCCGTGTTTCATGGTCGTAGTAAACACATTAACACACGGTTCCATTTTATACGTGAATGCATAGAGAGAGGAGAGATTCGTGTGGAACACGTGAGCGGTGACAAGCAAAAGGCGGATATATTAACAAAGGCGTTGCCACGAGTTAAATTCGAAGAGATGAGAAATATGCTCGGGCTAGAAGATTTGGAAGGATCAAACAAGGCTTAAGGGGGTGATTGATGGGCTAACCCTTGTTTTGCTTAAAAGGAGTTTAATGGACCAAAGCCCAAATTGAAGAAATCGAAAAGTTTGGATAAGTTACTTGAAGACCACAACCGACTTTGTGGAATTTGAGTTGTAGTCAAATAAGGTTTTATAATTTAGCATTATCTAGATAGGTAATTTAGCTTTATCTTCAAGTTATGTTTCTAGTATAAATAGGGTCATAAGTCTTTGTATTGTTTATGAGTTTTTTTGAGTTTAATAAAAAAAGAAAAAGCCATCGTGGTTAGTCCCCCACAAATTCCGAGTGTTCGTGTTCGTGATTTCGATTCATCCGATTGTCTCCAACAGTAGTGATCCTTTTTTTTAACGAGATGAATTTGTTAATCTTTTATGTCTTGGGGTTTAGGAATGATGGAATGGAGAATCGGTATAGTATTTTGGTAACATTTGATGACCAAAACTCAACGGATGCATTTCATAAGCATTTTAATGGAAGACGCTTCTCATATCTTGAGGTTTATCCTTTTCAGTAATGATAGTTTATCTGAACTATGTGGTGTAAATAAAGTTTTGTTATTTTGATATCTTCGTTAATTGCCTTTTTTGAATGCACTGATAGTATGACAAACTATATGAAAACTTGCCAACTTTTAGTTGCCCTTTTGATGGGCTTGCTTTTGATTTGCTAGATAATTATATCTTCTTTCCCTCGATCATACCCTCTGGTTGATTGTTATATACGAACATGCTTTAGCGTTGAATACAACAAGTGTTGGTTGAGAGTCCAATGTTTGGAAATGTTAAACCAATTATGTCTTTAGATAGCGGTTTATTCATGTTTCAAAATACTTTAGCAACTTTCATAACATAACCTGATGTCTTTTTGTGGCTTTGGGAGGTAACCACTTATAGTTGCTTTTTACAGGAGGCAGTTTGACCCATTTTTATGATAGGTTGATTCGGGTCATTGTTCATACTGTCATCTCTAATGGGTCAAATGGGTCTCAAGCACCCAAAATGTTTTTTTAGTGCATGAAACGTTGACTCACTCCATTGAAAAAGTTTAGTATTATGATGATAATTTGTTGTAATCATATTTAACACAAATAGTCTACAAGTTTGAAATATGGTAAACTTCTTTTTAGGGTCAACCTGAACTGACCAATTTGACCCATGCTAAAATGTACTTGTTTTGATCTGAACATGGTTTGACAGGTGATTTTGTTGTAGGTATAAAGAAGGGCATGCTATTAAACACCGGAAAGAAACACAACATTGCTACTCCCTTGAACTGGAAACACAACGTGTTTGGAGATAATTATGTCCATCGTTTAATTCAATCTAAAATAGATGGAAAGCTGGTAGAGTTGAATCACCATACTTAGCATTTTGATGATTGCGGATGTGACACCGACCCTGGATTTAGTGAGGCCCTCTTGAACAGTCGAGTTGAATCTGTACTGGTTTTCTTTTTGTAGTATTGGTAATTTCGACCATTTACTTGTGAATAGATAGTTTCGGATTATGTTGATCTTTAACGGGTCAAACAGGTAAATTAAAAATAGTTTAGCTGAAAAGGAAACAGGTTGAAGGGGGCAAACCGGCAAAGTGGCCCAAAGTTTATATATGACAGATAAGACCTAAATTGTTTTTATATATTTTTTGTCGGAATAAAATAATTTTGTAATCTTATTTGACACAAGTTATTTATAATAAATTTTAAATTTTCTAACATGCAGGGTTTCAGGTCAGCTTGACCTGACATGTACCAACATTGCCTGTGTGACTCAAACCTGTAGCCCGACCCGCCCATGTTGCCACCTTTAGTGGTAAAATCAACAATTTTGATAGTAAAAATCATGAGCTCACTCTTGTTTTTTCTTATAGATTGTCAGCGAGTACAATGAGCTCCTCACTGCCCAACTTGAAAATCAGAAGCTAGTAAGTTCACAGATTAATTTTGAAGGAATGCAGTAGCACTAATTTTGTTTAAGTTTGTTACCGTCTTGTTATTTCATGTTGCAAAAAAGTGGTATGCAAGTTATGTAATGGGTGGCAATGCATGACACGACCTAAAACATATGAAGACAACACGAAAGTATAGGTTTAGGGTTGTGACATCCAAGTAATTTTGTATACAAGTCATGTTTGGGTTGACCCATCAGCCTGTTTAATAAGCAAGTTAACTCGCTTATCTGTTGAATTAAACAGATCGATTCAAATTGTTTTACTCATTTTTTACAAACTGCGAACCAGTGACTTGTGTACAGCACAACACCAATTTGTTTGGCTCATTTAGATAAATGGGTAAAACGGCTCGTGTCTGGGCTGATGTATTGACATGAATAATTGTTTGGGGTCTGTTAGGGATATATCAGATGATGTAAATGATTTGTGTCTTGGTAGTATAAGCAACAATAACTCTTGTTAAATAATTTTAGTAAGATTAATTGTATAACGCGATGTACCATTCTCTTATTGAAATTATTTTGGGTAATTTGTAGGGAGAAAGAGGTTGTAAGGCTCAAAGATCAAAAGATACAAGAACTGGAGGCCATGTTAGTTTTGTCATTTGTGCCGGATCTAAATGGGTTGGGTTAGGCTGGGTTGTCACCCTTTTGCATATTCTTTAATCTTATAAATTATTATTAATGTATTAAGTAAAAACTATTAGTTTTTTTTAATTTAAATTTAAAAGGGCCGTTCTCGTTTTAGCTAAGCTTTAAAATTTTACCCTGTTTGGAGATCAAATACAACTCAAATGGGTAAATAATATGTTACTTTTACATGCGTGCAGCTTCAGAATTTGATGTTGTCTCTTGAAGAAACAAACACATTAGAACAATCTGCGACATCACAGGCGAAGAATGGGAACGTGGTATCACTTGAAACGACGTCTTCGTGAATATATTGCAGTTAAGAAGCCAACTTGTAAAGTGAAGTTTTTGTACGTGTTACATGATTCTTTTACGGGGGGGGGGGGGGGGGGGGGTAAACATGCCTGGTCAGAACAGTAGTGGCAGCATGGTGGAAGCATGGAACCAGTCACATCACTGTTGAATCTCAGTGGTTGGTGGGCAACCGCGGACACGTGTCCTTATCCGATTGGTGGTGTCAGTGATCCCCTGTAGGTAGATCTTCCTGACTCTTGATCTTCCGTACCTCGTACTTAAGAATGTTTGTGATATGAAGCAGCCCGCACATAGGTAGACGCGCGCGTGCTTCACACAGGTGTGTAGTGTTGTGACCCAAGTCCTTTCCGCCAAAACTGTGTTACGCGCCCGTTTCCGCGGATCTTCTGTTAAGCGGGGATAGGGAGGCCGCGTCCACCCGGATTAGGCTCCATATCCCTTCAATTATCATTTGTTTATTACAGAACCATGGATCGTAGTGATTCCTGGCAGATTGAGAACACCCCGAACCATGGTTTGAAACCACAGTTTGGATCCATTTTTTTGCAAACTACATCATCAATTCATCAATTTCAACTTTCTAGCCAAACCCCAATTTCAAACCACTGATTGTCGCCATTTCCGCTTTCAAACCACGGATTGTTAGCGTTGGTAGATAAACTTCAAGGGTCTTGATATTTTACAGGGATGATTTATGGGTGGGTATGGAAACAATGGGAGACATTGAAGATGACAGGATGTTAATTTGGTGGGTGTATTCAATAATGAAAATTGACGTTTACAAAACCTTTGAATCTGTTAAGAAAAACAACAACAACCGTACCCAGTAAATCCCACAGATAGCAAGCTACTGTTAGGGTTTGGGGAGGGTGGGATGTAGGCAAACCTTACCTCTATCCATAGGGATAGAGAGGCTGCTTCCAAAGAGACCCCAGCTCCAAAACAAAAGAAGACGGCACAACAACTAACTATATAGCAAGAAACTACTAGTACACAAGACAAACAAAGGAAGTTGAGGAAAGTAAATAATATATCTAAGCACTTTGACATTATAAAAGAACGACACACCTACGTTCGAATATGCAATCACACGCCGTACCCGAACCGGTTCCTACCCGATGGATGGAAGATCCGGTCTAGACCCTATACTACCTAGAAGTTCTTCACGGTTCATATTATATTTTTCATTCCCGATTCCTAACTGACTCTAAAAACTCGGATAGGAACCCGATAGAACGGCAAAAAAACCGATGTAATCGTTTTAGGCGTTGCCTGCAGTGTTGTAAGAATCGCTAGGCGCTAGTCAGTCGGTGAGGTACCGACTAGTGATTAATCGGGATTAGTAAGGACTAATGGTGATTAGTCGGATTGAGATTTTTGTGTAATTTTCAATTATATATATACACACACATTGAGTATGTTGTTTTTTAAGTAGGCATGTTTTTAACCCTTTCATCGACTCATATCTTTAAGCACATAGGATTAAATCGTCAGAATTTACAAGTTTGGGTAGGAATCTGACTGAAATTTACAGATTTTGGCCCGAATTTGGCTTGAATCGCTAGACAACCACCGACTAGCGATTAATTGATTGTTTTATCACAATCATTTCATTAACATAATCATGTCTATGTGGTTTTCCCTAATTGATAATTAGATTATTGAACTGATCTTTGTACCTGAGATCCGGAGTGGATCGCTCCTTCTCATATATTTTTTCAAACCTATCTAATTTAAGTTTTGTTTCGTTAGTTTATAAAATCTATCAAATTCAAAGTCAGTTTTAAATTAATTTAGTTATGTTTAATTTAATGAATCCGAGGGAATGTGTAATACTAACCACATGCTCTCGTGGATTCGATACCCTACTTACTCTAACTATCTAGTTTATGTAGGTTTTTGCATGACCCTCATGACAGGTCATCATAATCATCCCTCCATCATTGCCGATCTCGACAACAAGTAAACCGTTTTTGGTTCAAACCAAAGACCAACCTCCAGTATTACCATCGTCGGTGCCATCTGCACGGATAAGAAGTGTCGTGTCATCTTCATCATGCTTTTTGGCTGAGATTCATAAAGGGAGAGATGGGCCAAAGCTTTACGAGTATAAAAGTTTGAAGGTATTAAATGGTTATGAAATGTTGGACAGGATTGTTGCTGAAGCCAAAGCTGGGTTTGCTACAAAAGTTGATATTTTCTTACGGTCCAACATGTCATTGTGCATCATTAACAATGAATGTGGGTACGGGTATCGGTGCCGTATTTCGGTATGGTACCCGTTTTGGTTATTATTATTTTTAAGCACTAGTACGGGTATCAAGTAGGTAAAGTAGGTACGAGTATCAATACTACACGAATATCAAATTGGTAAAATTGGTACGAGCACCAATATGATACAGGTATCAAATAGGTAAAATTGATACGAGTACCATAATGATTTGATATTATGCTTTACTTCGTGTTATGGTACTTGTATCGGTTTTACCTCTATGGTACCTGTATCATATTAGTACTCTTATTCTCGAAGAATGAGGGGCAAGGGGATTGATCGGGATTGATCTCTTATCAATCTTACCAATTAGGTACCCGTATAATATTGATACTCGTACTACTTTTATCTACTTGGTACCGTACGAGTGTAGGGTTGGCAATGGGTCGGGTTCGGGTAGGGTATTGGTAATACCAAATCAGTACCCGTTTATAAAACCGAATACCAAACCCGACCCGATATCTGTCAGGTATTGTCGGGTAATTACCCGTCAGGTATTGGGTATACCCATGGGTAACGGGTATACCCGTTATTTTTGTTACCCGTTGGGATTTGTAGTAGAAAATACCCATAAAGTTTTGATGTTTCATGTAACACCCCAAAATCTCTTGTTTATCATTAATCTTGTTTAAGCGAATAATAGGAAATTACTAACCGAGCATGACGAAGGAATATTAGTAATTTCCATCTTGGCCTAAATAACCACACATACTAATTTGATTAGTATTATAATAATAAAATCATAGTTGTTAAACTAGAGGGGCTAATCTTGACAACTCCTCAAAGTGATTATTATTACAAATAAAATGGAAATTTGTGGATGACCATCCCTTATCCAGGGAAATCGATCCCTAACAAAAACACACACTTAACCCTCAACCTTAAGAATAAGCAGATTCAAGGCCAAATTGAAAGGGTTTTTGCTTGCTTCTACCCTAAAACGGGTTATCTAGGCCTAACAAACATCTAGGTAACATCTATTTGGCTCTAATTGTTGATTTGTGTCATACATGGATATGTGATATTTGTGGGTTATTCCAAAAACGTGAACTTGGGAGCTCGTAGAGGTTGCTCTAGTATAAGGGTGACTCATTATAAACTAAATAGTATATGTTTGATGAAATACTTGTATGATGAAGGATTCATAAGAATCCTTATGGTTGAAAGTCATGGGTTTTGATAAAATGGTAGGAGATACCTTAAAACTAGAAAAGAATCTATGCGATGATTGTGAATGAAATCCTTACATTTCAATTATATGTTATGAGTATTGAAATTGAGATGGAAATGGATTAATAAGGTATTTAGTCCACACAAATAATTATATTTAAAAGGCGTCTACCAAGTGTTTAATGAAATGCCGAAATGAAACTCGATTTCATTTGAGTCTATATTCTCTTAATGAGACTTGTATGAATATGTGAAAATGCGCCTATGAGCAATTACCTAAACAAACGTGTGTAGTACTCAATTCTAGGTGCATATCTTGAGTCTTTGGGAAGCCATTCGGGTAAGGATTTGAAGCAAAAAGGACACGACTAAGGTAAGTCATAACTATGACTTTATAAACATATACATATATGCATAAGTATGAGAAAGTAACAATGAGGATGTCATGTAACTAAGACAGAATTTATGATTTCTAAGTGATAGGAAAAACATCGGATAAAAACCATGTCGCAAGTCATAAGGGCCGAGTGAACAAGACCGAGAGAAGTGGCACATGTGGCCAAAGGCATCGGTATCACGTCAAAAAAATGACTTGGGCGGAAAGTCACTTAGTCGAGTCGAGGCTTTACAAGTGTGTATAAATCACAATTAGAACTTGGGAATCATAAAATATCATGATTTTAACTTTTATAAAACTTAACGGGTTAGGTTAAAGATTAGTAAGTAAATCATGGTTTTTGTGTTAGAAACCGAATAAGGAATTATACTCAAGGTTTAATCACGTAGGTACTATGCAAAGTAACCCAAAAATGAGTTTTAAGAAGCCCTTAACATGGTTTTGTAGTTGCACTAAAAGTGCAGCTTGGTGCAAGGAAAAAGGGGGAAATTTGGTTAAGTATAAAACTTGCAAAATTTAAAGAAATTTTCTAACAGCAGGCTGACCCGCCGGGCTGAACTCTCACTCGGCCAGGTAAAGGTTCTAAAAAAGGGTAGTGTATACAGCAGGCTTACCCGCCCGGGTTGAATTCTCACCCGCCCGGGCAAAGGTGCTGAAAAAAAAAGAGAATGTTTCTTTACCCAAACTTCTAAATTTTCATTATTTTCAGTTTTAATCGAATTTATTAACGTTTAACGGGTTAATTGATCGTGTTTAACCCCAGGAAATAAGGTACTCATAACGGAAAATGATCAAGGCTAGAATTAAGAACCGAACGTATCCAACTCGTCCATTTTCGCATCTTTTGAACTTAATCTTTGAAAACTTGGCTTTTGGAAGTCGTTTTTATTATCGTGTTCAACACGAACTAGACTATGCGCATGTTTTGAATTGTGATGTGTATGTACTAAAATCTTGAGAAACACGTTTAATATCTAATGAATTAATCCTAAACTTCCAAACTAAGTTATTACCACAGTATTTATCGTATAATTACCCGTTTATCGGGATGGGTCTTACAAGTGGTATTCAGAGCCAAACGAGTTAAGCGTTCGGTTCAAGCTTGATCATCAATCCGGTAAGGGATTCATTTCCAAAACGTGATATTCTAGTCAAAAATGATTTATATCATGACTGAACACGTGTCAATCAGAAACGAACCAAAGGAATAGTGTGTTGAACACTAACGCCTAGGCAACACGAAATTCCAACTACACGGTCTGGGTGAACCGAAAGTTGGGAAATTATAATTGTATTATTAAACGATACAATGAAACAGGTACCACGGGTACCTAGGACATGAATACGCATGAATTGCACGGTCATGGCGGGCTAAAATTCGGCCGAACCGGGAATTGGAAAAACATGATTGCAACATTTAGATGGTGCAATCGAATACAATTTGAGTAGCATAACAAATTTGAATCTATTGAAATGCTACTAAACATTGATAAAACTCTTTTCAACTACAAGGTGGTTGATGAACAAGATAATCAACAAGCTCCTCTTACGAGGGAAGAAGTCAAGGGTATCATTTCCGTGGAAATCGGAAAGGCAATTGAAAATGCGATGCCCGGTTTTCTAAGTCAACTACAAACAACACTCCTCGTCGTAATGGATGAGAAGTGTAACGAAATCAAGGAGAGTGTTCTCCAGGAAATTAACCAAAACAAAATTCGAAAGGCTTGCCATATAATAAGTTTATGGCTTGTAAGCCAAGTTTGTATGAAGGGGAAGTTAACCCTGTTCTATGCCAACGATGGCTAACAGAGATGGAAGATATCTTTGACCGAACCGGCTGCGAAGAGCATGACAAAGTAACTTACGCCACGGGGTAGTTACGCGACCTAGCCAAGAATTGGTGGGACGTGAAAAGGAGTGGGTTAAGCTCGGAGGCCCTAAGATCCATGACCTGGGAGGAATTTAAAGTCCCATTTCTCCAACATCATAGCCCAAAGGCGGCTGTAAAGCAGATCAAAGAGGAGTTCACACAACTCAAACATAAAGGGGAACCAATTGATAAAATCACGGGAATCTTCCTGGATAAACTCAAATTCTGTGGTGATTTAGCTCAAACCGAAGAGCAGAAAATTTACTATTACCATAATATGCCCGGGGCCGAGTATAGGGAATTCATGACCCCCTCGAGGTATGAAACCTTAACTGAAATGATAAATGCAGCTCCTGAGCGGGAAATGGAACTAAAAAAGCAAATCGAACGGGGCGAAAGAAAGCTAGCAGACACGAATCCTAGCCCGACTAAAAAGCAGAAGGTGGGTGAATCTTCAAAGAAAGGGGGCACAAAGGGCGGGTCACCCAGTGCATGTAAAATTTGTGGCAAGCCCCACCGTGGGGAATGCTACTTCAAAAACAAGTCGTGCCCCAACTGCAAGAAAACTGGACATATCGTATCCAACTATCCCAACAAAGCTGATGTTTGTTATAAATGCTATCAACCGGGACACAAGAAGTCTGAATGCCGAGAGTTGTTCAAGTCAAGTGCCAACACTAAAAGCACCACTTAGGCTTCCAAACCAAAGGCAAGATCTTTCAATATCACTGTCGAGGAAGCCAAGTCAGACCCGAATGTGGTCGTAGGTACTTTTCTTGTAAAATTAATACCCATTAAAGTTTTATTTGATACGGGTGCAAATAAGTCATTCATCTCGCACGAACTTATTCGCCATCCATCATTCATACTTATAAAATTACCTATTCCCTTTGAAGTAGAAGTAGGTAATAATAAACACTTTGTTTTGTTTGATGTATGCTGAGGTTGTAAGATTAGCTTAAGCGGGGAGGATTTCCTGATAGATCTTGTGCCTATGAAAATGGGAGAATTCGAAGTCGTAGTGGGAATGGATTGGTTGTCTCAATTCCACGCCCACGTAAACTGTTACCACAAGATGATAACACTCACATCCCTAAATGGGAGACAAATCTCAATACACGGGGAAGCAAAATGTAACCCCATTGTATGTTCTATAATTGAAGCCAAAAAACTTATCCAACACGGGTGCAAGACGTACTTCACATATGTGACTGATACACGAGAAAATCACGGGTGCAAGCCATAAATCACGCTATTCGATTCACCCGGGGGCTACTAAAATGTATAAATATTTAAACCCCAACTATTAGTGGCCTGGGATGAAACGGGATGTTGCAAAACACGTTGAGAAATGTTTGACTTGTATGCAAGTCAAAGCGTAACATCAAAAACCATACGAGAAACTTACCCGTGTGGAAATGGGAAAACATCACGATGGATTTGTTAACCAAGCTACCCAAGACGCCTCGGGGTTTTGATGCAATATGGGTGGTGGTGGATCTGTTAACAAAAACCGCGCATTTCATCCCAATACGTGAAACTTACACATCCGAGAAGATAGCGGATGTATTTCTAAATGAGATAATAGCTCGGCATGGGGTACCCGTGACAATCATTTCTGATCGAGACCCACGGTTTATTTCGCGCTATTGGCGCAACTTTCAAAACCAATTGGGTGCCAAGGTATTGCTTAGCACCACATTCCATCCGCAAACTGATGGTCAAAGCGAAAGAATGATTCAAACTCTCGAAGACATGCTTCGGGCATGCATCATCGATTTCGGAGGTAGTTGGGACACGTATCTGCCGTTGGTAGAATTTTCGTACAACAACAGCTATCACACGAGTATAGGTATGCCACCGTTCGAAGCACTCTATGGTCGGAAGTGCCGAACCCTGGTATCTTAGGGGAGGTGGGTCCTCGTGAGCTCGCTCACAAAGATGTGGTCAAGGCCACGAATGAAAAGATAGATATTATCCGAACACATCTAAAAGCCGCTCAGGATCGTCAGAAATCATACGCGGATAAAAGACGTAGGCCGATTGAATTCCAACCGGGAGACTTTGTGATTCTAAAGGTCTCCCCGTGGAAGGTGTAACACCAAATATGCGATGTTACAGAAGGAAGTAATCCGATTCAGGAAAAAGGGAAAGTTGGGTCCAAGGTTTATTAGGCCATTTAAAGTCATTGAACGAGTGGGACAAGTCGTCTACCGATTAGATTTACCTGAAGAGCTAAACCGTATTCACAATACATTCCATGTTTCATATCTCCGAAAATGCATAGCGGATCAAGCAGCATACATACCCATGGATGAAATTGAAATCGATGAGAAGCTTAACTATGTGGCTCGACCCATAGAAATTCTAGATCGAAAGGTGAAGCATCTCAGAAATCGAAGCATTGGCCAAGTAAAGGTCAAATGGGATCATAGAAAAGGTTCGGACACCACGTGGGAGTCTGATGTGCCATCATTTACACACGTTTTATATGCATAATTAGCCGAAAATAGGACGTTTTTGAGCTTATAACACTTAAAAATGCTACATAATCGTTTCTAATTTAATTTCTCAGGAAAATGGAGCTCCAACCCGAAAAGAAGTTATTTACGGGAAAGAATCAAGTAAAAAAAAACGGAGATTCTTGAAGAACCGAGGCTACTCGCAAAATAAAAGGTGTAAAGACGACAACCCCTAAAAAAATAAGATAAAGCAATAAACTTGGAGGAAAAGAAAAAGCTTCTCATGGACAAAAATGTGGATGAGAGACAAAGAGTACAAGCTAAAACCACAACCTTGTCTCCCACATGCAAGATATTGAAAGAGACAAAGAGTACCCGATGTGGACGCACATTGGAGAGGTTTTGCATTCTACTCAGTAGTGGCCCCGCTTCTTTATAAAGGAGTCAACACTTCAAGATCACTCTTTTCCTCCTCACAAATAATTAAACTTAATTATTAATCGTAATAATAAATTTAACTACTTATACGGAGGGTCCCGAGATGTGCATATTTGACCTCTCTACTATTTTATCTTTTTCTTTTATAAAACCAAACCTCTTTCAAAAATATTTTTATTAAAGAACCCCTCCGTAATTATTGTTTACTTTATAAATTTAAAACTAGGTAAAACCGGTTTAGTAAAAATCTGTCGTTTACCCCAGTTTTGGAATTAAAACATCAAGCTTTTGGCACCGGGGAAATGACATCTTTTTAATTTACTAAAACCACGCACATCAAGTTTTTGGCGCCGTTGCCGGGGAACACAATGGTTTCCAAAGAAAGACCCAAGTCACTTGACTGATTGGTTGTTTATTTTTCTTTTTCATTTTTATTTTCACTTTTTTTTATTTTTTTATTTTTGGTCTTATTTATTTTTCTTTTTCATTTTTTTCTGCTTTATTTTCGATGATTGCGGCTGTTTTAGTTTTTATTTGCAGGTGTCCTTCGAGATTCGCGACCTTGGAGAATTCCCGTGAAGAAAACCGGAACCACCAATTTCATCAACTTTCATTTTGGAGGGTTTTTATTTCTGCTTTATTTTCGTTTGGAAGAGGTTTGTCGTGCCGTGAAGATCGGCAGGTAAGTTTAGTTAAATGCGGAAAATGAGCTAGGTGAGATTTTTCAAAATTTTTAAACTTAAAATGTTTTCGGGAATTAAAGTTGGGTTTTAAAATTTAAGAAGATTTTTCACGAATTTTAAAACCATATTTTGGAAAACCGTTCATTTTTTTTTTAAATCTGATCCCCACCCGCCATTTTCCGTCATTTTTCTATTTTGAGCTCTCGTCTTCACTTTAGGTATGTATAAAACTTTTTTAAACAACTTTCTTTTTCTTTTCTTTTTGGTTACTTTTCATGCATGCGAGTGCATGTTTGGAACGTGTTTAATCTATAATTAAGCATGTTCCACTCCGCTAGTGTTTCGGCACTAGTATTCTATCCCTAGTTTTAGTATTTTATCTATCTAGTTTACTTTTTATTCTAGTTATTAGGACAGGTTGAGGAAACCTTGCTAGGATGAGGCGAAATTTTTGGCGACTTTGCAAGGCGACTGTAGGTATCGACCACACGCCGGTGGATTCGCCACTATCAGGGGAGTATTAGTTTCTCTTGCCTTCCTTTTCCATTTCCATACTTAAAATTTTTGCAAAATTTTAAGTATGGGGTGGAACGTTATTGCTACTTATTTTCATGCATCTAGTGGGTCATTTATTATCGTTTATGGGTCGTCTGTTACCTTTTTAGCCGCTTGATACCCATAGCGCCACTCAAAGTCATTTAGGGCAAATTAGTAAAGTCTATTAGACTTATCCAAATGAACGCTATTAGGCATCTTGCCGAACGGTTCACACCAAAGGATAGTCGAAATATGATGAATTTTTAAAATCCAAAATGCCCACTTAATATATATATATATAAATAAAAAAGGAAAAATAAGTTGCATGACAAGTAGAAAATACCCCGAAAATTATGCTTAAAATCTATACCTTATCCTACCCGCTTTTCCGTGAGAGTTTTTTGAGCCTTATCGAGCACCACACTTACATATACATATCATATATTGTTCGTTTCGTTTCTTGAGAGATTTCCGACCTTAATCCGACACGGTTAGAACTTGTGTGACTTACACATTTCGAGACCGCGCGCGAGGTGAGAGAGTGTGAAGATGATCAAGGCACCTAGGATACACCCATTCCATTTTTCATTAGCCTTTCACATATATACCCCTCACCTAGTTACCTCTTTTGAGCCTTAGCCTTTTTCGTTTCTTCCATCACATCGAGCCCCTGTCATGTTTTGGCAAAGGAAGCTGGTTGAAGGCAATCGGGACACTCTTGGGCAGTCTTGGAATGAAAGGAACAAATCAGACGTCGCGGTTTCCACCGAGGAGGTTTGACAAAAAAGAAAAGATAGCCATGAAGAGTCATCTTACCAAAGAATATGCTTCACTGTAAGCAGCATGCAAAAAAAAAAAAAAAAACTTTGAGAAATAAGTCGAAAAAAAGCTCCACAATAAAAGGGTTTAGAGAAAACAACTTTGTTTGAAGATTGATTTCTAGGACATTCCTAGCGGGGATTATCAGGTTGAAAACCGAACAGTTCGCAAAGTAGGGGCGTCAAAGCAATTAGTCTTCGAGGGAGGAGTTTCACAAGCCCACTATCTGAACCAGACATGACAGTAGACACTCATCCTAACCATTTTATCACTTTACCATCTTCACCCAATAAAGACCTTGTGATTCACGTTTTCTTGCCAATATCCAGCGGTGGAGATTTGATTTGCATACAAGCCTATGACTTGTGTCGGCTTTGGTTTGAACTTGAGTGTTCACCCCCAAAAACCTACCCAAAAAGATAAACCCGAGTGTTGAGTGAACCTTGTGAGCAGGTATAGGTTTGAGTCTAATGTAGGGGTTAAGTAGGCGTGTCATGCAGTTTTTATTTTTCCATCATAAAATAAAACAAGTGGCTTGAGGATCTATATATCTTGCTATTTGCCTTAGACAGATCTTTGTTTGGTTGCTTGAGGACAAGCAATAGTCTAAGTGTGGGGTATTATGATGTACCATCATTTACACACGTTTTATATGCATAATTAGCCGAAAAATATGACGTTTTTGAGCTTATAACACTTAAAAATGCTACATAATTGTTTGTATTTTAATTTCTTAGGAAAATGGAGCTCTAACCCGAAAAGAAGTGATTTACGGGCAAGAATCAAGTAAAAAACGAAGATTCCTGAAGAATCGAGGCTACTCGCAAAATAAAAGGTGTAAAGACGACAACCCCTAATAAAAAAAAAGACAAAGCAATAAACTTGGAGGAAAAGAAAAAGCTTCTCAGGGACAAAAATGTGAATGAGAGACAAAGAGTACAAGCTAAAACAACAACCTTGTCTCCCACATGCAAGATCTTGAAAGAGACATGTTTGCCTGTTTGCCTATAAATAGCAAGCTCAACTCAACCATTTGGCATCCTATTTTCATTCTTTATTGAGCCTTCTTTGGTCGACTTCCAAGAGTCTTCTAGAGGTCTTGGGGTCTTGTGGGAGGCCTTAGGGCCATCCTAACACACCCAACAAGGCTAGGACGAGTACCTTGATTATCAAGGCCAAGCATGGGATCGTAGAGTAGTTATTACCACGGTAGTTATCGTATAATTACCTGTTTATCGGGATGGGTCTTACATTTCATTCTTCTATGACGGTGATGGGATTGGGTACTGAATATACAATTCCGCATACCCAAATCCGGCACAACGCTGGCGCGCGGAAGAAAGCCATGCGCAGGATCTGGTCAAAGCTCATTAAATGCACAGTCAATAGTCAAGGACCGGTCAAGGCGAATATCATGCATGGTCAATAGCCATGCATGAATCACGTAACTACACCAGTTAAAGCGGTATTCGATTCCACTGTTTCCTTTAATCTAGCTTTCCATATATCACCGTATTAACATAATTAAGGGTGATGGAGACAACCTAACCACGGTTAGGACTTGGGTAATGGTGGCATACGGACTCTCCTATAAAAGGGATCACACCCCCAATTGGAGAGAACACTTTCTACTGACCTGGAGAGCTATCATACTAGATAGGATCCCCATTCACCCCGTTTTTGTTATAAACAACTACCTCGAGTAGTCGTCTCCACACCCATACTTTCACTCTTATTTGCAGGTATCTCCAAGCCGTAGCTGTTAGTGAAGGATCAACCCTGTAGTAACTCATAATCTTACCATCCCTAACCGGAGGTGAGACTATTTGTTTCTTCATTGGCGCCATCCCATACGGTTAAACCAATCTTTCAAACTAGCACAATGGCTTTCTCAAAGGATGGAAACAACAACGTTGATATCGAGGCCAAAGTCAACGAAGAAATTCAAGACGTAACACCAAACACGATTACCAAGAATGTGGCCCAAAGGCAACAGGCCCCAACGTTCCAATTCCACCCAACAAAAGGGGGAATAAATGGAGGAAAAAAGGCACAAGACAACCTATCTTCGGTTGACCCGGATGAATGGTTGGCCCAACAAAATTCAAAGACGATTGCTGAGTACCAGAAGATGGTAATGAAACAAGCAAAACTCAAGACGCAGAAGGCGTTAAGTTTTGACTTAAGTGGGGATGATTCTGAATCCCCAGGGAAGAACAACAGCGGCCGTCATGCAAAGGGACACCGTCAGGGGGTACGTGGTGGAGGCCGTGGTAGAAATACTCACGGCCAGGACCCCGTCAACCTGAACGGTGAACCAGACGGCTACGAATCTGAAGACGAAGTATATCACGACACAAGTAAGAAACAGCATTCCAAGACTGCTGCCAGTAGCTTGGCCCCTAAAGATGATGATCTGTACAAACCATACAGACCAAAAACTTTCGCAGAACGTTCGAAGTTCTGCGCAAGGATTGCAGAGGCACCAATGCCGCAGGAGTGCAAGTTACCAAGTACCATCGGCAGATTTGATGGCCTGCGTGATCCTGATGATCACCTACACGCATTCGATTGCGCTGGCAGTTCCAAATTATGGCCAGTACAAGCCTGGTGCCACCTATTCGTACAAACACTAACGGGGGCAGCTAGAGTTTGGTACGAGAGTTTGCCAGTTGGAAGTCTCGTGGACTTCGATGACTTAATAAGAAAGTTCAAAAACCATTTCTCTCATTTGCGCAAACATAAGAAGGACAAAGCCCATATCCTCTTGTGTTCGCGCAACGACAATGAGTCTTTGGAAGACTACATAGTCAGATACAATAAGGAAGCACTCCAACTGGGATGCGGAGAAGAACTTACCCGTGCAGCCTTTATTCACGGGGTAAGAAATGATGACCTGATGAGATGCTTAACCGCCAAAGACGGCGTGTCGGAAGCTTGGGACAAAGTAATTGAAGCTGCGAAGGTTTACGCGTCTTCAGAACGCTCTTTTCAACGAAACAAAAACACACAACAAGGTAACGGTCATCATGGACCGTCAAATAATAGAGGAAAGGGCAAGCAGTCGGTTTGGTCAAGAATCTCAGGTACAACAGAGGAAGGAAAATATTCTTCCTCACAAGATGCAAGAAACATGCTGAGCTCCAGAGGGCCCGCGATCACAAGGGACACTCAAAGAAGAATTATGATTGGACACCATTGTCCAAAACACCATCTGAGGTGTTAAAAACAGAACAGATTCAGTTTCCAAAGCCGCAAGAGCTTCGCAGTGACAGGAAAAACGTGGACATGTCAAAGTACTGTGAATACCACGAGGACCACGGTCACATGACGGACAACTGTTATAGCTTGAAGATGGAAATCGAAAACGCAATCAAATCTGGTCAACTGACGCATCTTGTTAAAAACATGAGAAGAAAGCAGAGAGACAACACAGAAACAGGAGAACCCTCCCAAAAGAAGATACGCAATCTCAACGCGCATCATGTCTACAGCGCCTCCCGCAACACATGCAACATGATTCACAAGAACGCAAGCCATAAGCGTACCTTCATCGAGGCGAAGAATGATTCCTGGAAAGAGGAACAGGTGATTATGCCAAGGGTAAAAGGTGGAGCATGCTCCACAGCTCCATTAATCATAACAGGGGTTGTTGGCCATTATCGAACACGATACATGTTCCTGGATAATGGCAGCAGCACTGATATCATGTACCAGCAGTGTTTTGACCAGCTGGATGAGGAGGACAAGAAGAGAATAGTACCAACAACGGAGTCGATCTCCGGTTTTATCCATGAATCCATTTACCCATTGGGCACGCTCACTTTCCCGGTAACACTCTCCGACGGGAAACACTCACGCACCGAAACGTGCGACTTCACCGTGCTCCCTGTCAATTCTTCACATGACATCCTACTAGGACGAGAAGGATTGGCAAAGTTCAATTGCAATGCTTCTACACCGCACCAGATGATGGGTTTTCCAACGCGAACAGGAGTCGCGTTCATCAGGGGAAATAAAACGTGTCATGCAACAGAAACATCCAGGCCTTCAAAACAAGCAAAACCAACTGTTCGGACCGAACCGGAAAAATGGGATATTAACCCTCTATTCCCGGAACAAACAGTTGTCATCGGCCATGCAATTTCTGACCCCATCCGCACTCACTTGAAACAACTGCTGACAAAGAATATGGACATTTTCGCATTCAAACCATCAGACATGGTCGGGGTTCCGCGACACGTTGCGGAGCACAGGCTTAATGTTTACAAGAATGCAGAACCTGTCGTTCAGAAGAAACGAAGCATGGGTCCAGAAAAAACAAAGGCGATGAACGACCAAGTAGAAGAACTCTTGAAGGCCGGTATATTGCGCAAAAGCAAATACCAAACTTGGGTAGCAAACCCGGTCATGGTGGGGAAGTCTAATGGCACATGGCGCATGTGCGTCGATTATAAAGATTTAAACAAGGCATGCCCCAAAGACTGTTACCCACTGCCTGAGATTGACTTAAAAGTCGATTCTTTGGCGCCATACAGATTTAAATGCTTCCTCGATGCCTACAAGGGCTATCATCAGATACAAATGGCCAAAGAAGACGAGGACAAAACCGCCTTCCGCAAAGACATGGGTACCTTTTGTTACACCAAAATGCCGTTCGGGCTGAAAAACGCAGGGGCAACGTATCAAAGACTAATGGACACCTCTTTTGTCAAGCAAATCGGTGTAAACCTAGAAGTATATGTTGACGACCTGGTGATCAAAAGTAGAGAGGAGGATCAAATGTTACTCGACATACAGAAAACATTTGATCAGTTACGAAGTGTGCGGATGAAGCTAAACCCGGGGAAATGTTCCTTCGGGATGGAGGAAGGAAAGTTTCTCGGCGTGGTGGTGACAAAAGATGGATTCCGTCCAAATCCAGAGAAAGTTCAAGCAATTGAGCGAATGCCATCACCATCATCGATCAAGGAGGTACAAACGCTAATGGGACGACTCGTAGCTTTGAACAGGTTACTGTCAAACTACGGGTCCAAATCTTTTCCTTTTGTGGACACATTAAAAAATTGTTTAAAAAAGTCCAATTTCAACTGGACGAAAGAAGCAGAAACTGCATTCCAAGATATGAAGACGTGTTTGGGCAACTTGCCAACACTCACAGCTCCGCTACCAAAAGAACCACTCACCTTATACCTGTCCGTGACAGACAAGGCAATCGGGGCAGTTTTCATGGTTGACCGGAAAGGGGTCCAAACCCCAATCTACTATGTCAGCCGCATGCTTCTAGATGCAGAAACACGTTATTCGACAATGGAAAAGCTGGTCCTGGCATTAGTTCATGCGTCGAGAAGGCTGCGGAGATATTTTCAAGGACACCCAATCAACGTCCTCACAGATTTCCGCATCAATGATATCTTGCGCAAACCAGAACTCTCCGGGCGTTTGGCAAAGTGGGCAATAGAATTGGGAGAGCACTCAATTTCGTACAAAACAAGACCCTCCTTCAAAGGACAAGTTCTCGCGGACTTCATAACAGAAGTCCCAGCAGATAAAATTGAAGAGTGCACCAAGGAAGCATCATCCAATTCGATCACTCCCGATGAAACCCAGGTATGGAAATTGTATACCGATGGAGCCTGTATTGATGAAGGCGCTGGCGCAGGCCTACGTCTAATAACACCGGAGGGAAAAGAATACACGTATGCAATTCGGCTCGAGTTCCAAACAACAAACAATGAGGCAGAGTATGAAGCTCTGCTTGCTGGTCTGCGGATTGCCAAAAAGATGGGCGCACAGCACATCGAAGCGCACGTTGATTCAATGCTAGTTGCCAACCACATTGATGGCACGTATGAAGCAAGGGAACCGACCATGGTCCTGTACTTACAGCATACCAAAGAATTAATGAATGATTTCCATTACTGCAAAGTAATCCATGTTCGCAGAAGCCAAAACAAGCCAGCGGACGCATTGAGCAAAATGGCATCAACCGCATTCGACCACATGGCAAAAGACATCCGAGTCGAGACACTAGCCAAACCATCTGTTCCGTCGAAACAGGTGAATGTGGTCCAAATAGGAAAAGAATCCTGGACCACTCCAATAATGGCTTTCTTAACCAAGGGTGTTCTCCCGGACGACAAAGCGGAAGCAAGAAAGCTACAACACAAATCCTTGCATTATGAAGTAAATAATGGCATCTTATATCGGCGGTCCTACCTTGGGCCATTACTCAGATGCGTCGATTCCGCAGAAGCAACATACCTGATTAAAGACATTCATGAGGGTACATGCGGACTGCATGCAGGACCTCGCATGGTCGTGGCGAAACTTATGAATGCTGGATACTTCTGGCCCGGAATGCACCTTGACGCAGTTAAAGAATTGCGGAAATGCGACGCATGCCAAAGACATGCACCAGGAACACTCAGGCCAAAAAATAACTTGGTACCGGTCACCGCAGCATGGGCATTTCAGAAATGGGCCATAGATCTAGTGGGACCCTTTCCCACCGCGCCAGGCAATGTCAAATACCAATTGGTCGCCATTGACTATTTCACCAAATGGGTAGAAGCAAAGACATTAGCCACAATTGATGGGCGCAATATCAAGAAATTCATATGGGAGTTCATCATTTGCAGATTTGGACTGCCCATGGAGATTGTAAGTGACAACGGAACGCAATTTGCGGACCAGCACTTACAAGAATGGCTTCACTCTATGAAGATCAAGCAAATCTTTACTTCTGTGGCGCACCCCCAGGGCAACGGACAGGTTGAAAGGGCAAACAGAAGTATTGTAGAGGGAATCAAAACACGCTTGGGAACAAAGCGCAGCGGTTGGGTAGATGAATTACCACATGTTCTTTGGGCTCACCGCACACTTCCCAAAACAAGTAATAGGGAGACACCATTCAGCCTAACTTACGGAACTGAAGCGGTTATCCCAACGGAAGTTACAAATCCTTCCCCAAGAATTTTGCTTGCGCAATCAATTGACAACGACAAAGAGTTGCGTATGAATCTAGATTTCTTAGATGAACGGAGAGATTCGGCTTATGTCCGAGAAGCCGCATACAAGAGACAGTTAGAGAAATATTATAATGCGCGGGTCAAAGAACAAACTTTCCGCGTTGGTGACTTTGTCTTCCGCAACAATGAAGCCTCAAACGCGGAAAAACCAGGGAAACTGGCCCCAACTTGGGAAGGGCCTTACAAAGTTCAAGAAGTATTGGGAAAAGGGGCATATGCCTTAGAACGATTAGACGGTTCACCAATTCCACGCACCTGGAATGCAGCTCAGTTACGTATATGCTACATGTAACATGCTACAATGATTTTGTAATAAGGAATTAATTTCCAAAGTTCTTTTATATTACAAAAAGCATTTTTATACAAACTGGTGGTCAGCAAATATAGATTACATACCAAAATTTTAGATGATTATCACCAAACAAGGGGGAACTACAAAACATAAACAACCAAAACCCCATGACACAGTGACCCAACAATCACTCAAAAAAGAAACAACTTTATACATAAAGACTCCTACATAGGAGATATACATCCTAACCCCTAACCTTCTTGGTAGTCTTCTTCTTCACATCTCCCAGTTCAGACAGCTTATTCATCTTCAAGGGCTTTCCATCGATGGTACCTTGATCATCCAGATAATCAGGACGCATGTCCTCCTGTGATAGCAGAAATGAACAATGTTCTGCCAAACGATCAAGAGCTTCGGTGGAAATACAATCATGATCAGGATAACAAGACAAGCTGATGATACCCTGCACTGCCAAAATCTCATTGGCACTAAGAACATTACTTGAAGTGTTGGACGCCATTTTTTCAGAGAGAATGGTAAAAAATTTTTTAGTATAAACTGCTATGTAAGATTTACTTACTATATATAGAGGAGAGAGGTTACCGCCATTAATTACCATTAATGGTAAACCACTCGATTACCCTAGGGAAGACTGACAGACACTCTGCCACAGCCGCCACAAAAGTCATGTCAAGGGCAGACTGACAGTCACCTGCGTCAGATGCACATAAGATGACATCACCTAATGATTACCATGCATACGTGGAAAGTAAAAGAAAGTTACATTGTTCAGCATACGTGAAAAATCAAAGTGTTCAAGACAAGACATGCAACCATGGTGCATCAATAGTATTCATCATACATATAAAAAAAAAAGAGAACTAAAGGTTCAAATATTGGGAAATATCATCACTCCCAGCGCCCTCTGCACGTTTCCCTTCAGCAGCAGAGGATGTTCCTGCTTCCGCATCAGTGGCCACAGTCTTACCCTTCTCGTCCATCTGTGCCCTCTCAGCAAGCTCCGCACCAAGGCAATCAGACTTGATAAAATAGCTGCGCAGCTCCCCAACAGGATCATCAGTCTTCGCGCAGGCTTCTAACAATTCAAAGACTTCGAATTTCAGATGCTCGTAGTCATCATAGGCTTTGAGCAGCTCATCATCGTATGCTTCATTCTCATATGGTCCGGATTCCTTTTCTTTGCCCTCAGCATGGTGATTGAAGCCTTCGGAGAAACCAATCTTGATGCCTTGCTTCACGGAAGAGCTGGAGATGCGCGCAATCACTTCTGTCAGCGCAGGATCGTTCCAGACACGCTTGAATACCTGCGCAGAACAAGATAGCATATAAAACACAATCCAAAAGCAAAAAAGGATAGAATACAAAAGGAAAATTTTTTTAACTTACCCCAGCAACTCCATCGCCCATTAACCAGGCAATCCTCTCGTTGGCAGCAACGGCCAGATCAGTGGCTTGTTGGAACAAAGCTTGCACCTTGTCTAGCTCCACTTTTGCCTGTGTACATGAGGATTCCGCCAAGGCCTTCTCTTCCTGGATCTGGGCGTTCTCCAAATTCAATGCCTTCATCTTGGTTTCCACATCAGACAAGGAAGCGGTAGCACGAATAAGCTCATCATGCTGAGAGTTGTATTTTTGAATGACATCAGCAAGTTCAGTTTGCTTCCCTTCGAACGCTGCTTGGGTCTGCTCCACCTCTTTCTTCAAATTAGAATTCTCAAGTTTTAATTCTTTAATGGAGGACCGTAGCTGTTCAGTCTCGATATTCGTCCTCTTGCAAGCTACTGACCAAGCATGAGAAGCATCAGCCTTCTCCTTCTTCACCCTCTCCAACTCTTCAACGGCATCACGAGCAACTTTCTGATGATGCTCAATCTCAGCACGAATGTCATGACGAGCGCACTGAAACTCCTCCTCCCGCCTCAACAGCGCAGCTTCAGAATCCTTTAAGTTTTGATAATCCCTTTGAAACTCGTTTTCACGCCTGATAAGGGAACCAAGACCGCTGACACCAAGAGAGAGGTTCATGGCCATATCAATGAATAGCGAGCGACGGTCTACACTATCCTGATAATCACGTTCCACGGGAGGAACGGACATCATGACAAACTCTTGCGCATCAAGCGCATTCGTAAAGCGAGTAGTGTCCAGGATATCCCAACGCGGCTGATACGGCCTAGAAGAATCAGATGGGCGCGAGGAAAACGTTCTCCGCCGACGACCAGAGCTACCACCAACACTGGCGGAAGTATCAGTATAGAAGATGGTAGTGTCAACAACTGTGCGCTGGAAGTTGGATGGATTCTCAGTCACAAGTTCATCTTTCTTCTGACTATCAAGCGCTGCTTCAAATCCTTCTGACGGGCTCGGCTCATGTACTTGCTCCGTCAGATCAACACAACCTGTCTCCAAATTTGGTGTCACAAACTCATCAACCCGCTTACCGATATCCTTCTCAACATCAACCACTAACTCAACTTGTGCAGGTTCTTCCTGCGGCATGACGTCCTTCTCCACCTCCATAACCAAATCCTCAGGGATGGGTGTAGGTTGAGACAACAAGCTTTCGTCAACTGTTGCTTCAGCAGTAACCGGCATCATTTGCGCGGTAGTATCAGTTGGCTGAGTAGTGGAAGATACTTCCTTCAACAACACGGAGGAATGCTTCTTCCGAGATTCTGCAAAAGGATGTTGCCCTACATAAAATGCTGCTCACAGTATTTTAACACATTTATCACAATCGTGGTAAAAAGACAAGGAAAGCATGCGTACCAGATAAATGCCTCAGAGTCTTCATGGGCAAGTTCTCGCGCACAGGCGGAGGCTTCACTGGGATATCCAGCTTGTCCGTAGACGGCCACGTCAATGGCTTGAATACATTTACCGGAACCGCGGGAATGGGTTCCGGTGAAGTAACATCCAAACTCCCAACTGAGGATTGCGGAACTTGCACTTGTTTCTGATCCAGTTCAGCAATCCTCTGCTGATATAAATCCTCAGCAACACCACCTGATTGTCGGATAGGAGAAGAACGCCTGGCGCGCTTATGCTCCAGTTCCGTGTCAGACTCAGTCAAGTCTTCATCGACTTCTTCAACAATGATAGGCGCGGCGGGTGGTTTGGTCCTCTTGCTAGCCACAGCACGCTTCCTAGAAGTACTTGTGCCTGGCGCGGTAACCACATCTGTATCAAGTTAAAATATACGGAAGAAATGAGTTACGAAGTTACAAAGACTAACCAAAGGACTCCTTGCGCTCCGAAGTAACTTCCTCAACATCGTTCTTAGCTTTCCTGCGGAGTTGTATACCCGCACCTAACACGAAGAACGCGCTGAATCAGTACGCAGAACGCGTACCAAGTGCGCTTCCTTCGCATACATGAAAGAGAAAATAATCATAAACAACAAGTGGATAAGAAATCACAAACCTGTTCGAACATACTGCTTTGGAGGATCCACAAAATTGGGATGCAAAAATTGACACTGGTTCTCTCGGATAAGCGTGGCACACCGGCGGCAACCGGAGTATACAACACCTTTGCCTCACCACGCTTAGCAAACAATTGGAATAGAGAGACATCTGGATGAATAAAGAAACGTTTGAGCAATAACACAAAGCGAGCCCATAAGACAAAAATACAAATATAATTTCAATACCTTTGGGAGGATTTGGGTCTTGACCCTCAGGGCAGATAAGGCTAATCCCCAACAAATTCAAAACACTCTCAGGACATTCATCCATCATCAGGGGAGTAGCATGATCACAAAGTGTTTTGTACCAATCCTGATCTTTATACCCCACCATAGGGGGGAATTCAGCAATCTTCTCTCTCTGACCAAGCACCATCCATTGGAAGGGTGCGGGAATAACACCATGTTTGATGTAAAAGAACTTGTCTTTCCATTCATACATGGATTTCACTTTTTCCGAGACAAGCTGTTTAACTTTCCGGCGAATACCCAAGCTAAACCAACCACTTCCGCCACGGGCTGCTTCAAGGACATAGAAGACATTTAATCTTTCCCATGTGGGTTCAATCTCCAAGGAACGACATGTGGCTTCAAAATGCAGTATCCGGCACCACCCATAAAGAGTCAATTGTGTAGGATGCACTCCATATTTCAGCAACACATCCACCACAAATTTGGAGGCTGGCAAACGAAAACAGCATTTAGTAAAAGCAGCGGCATACAAGGTAATTTTACCAGGAGGAGCCTTTAAAGCAGTTTTTCCCTCGGCAGGAAGTTCAGGCTCCCATTCCGGCAATATGTCGTACTGGTCAATAAAGCTCAAATACGAGGCTTCATCCCACTTAATAGTGGTGGCCTCTATGCTTTTTGATGATTCCTTCCCCAGATCTTTAACAGTGCCAGATGTTTTACTCGACTCTTGCACATCTTGGGAATCTTGCGACATTGTTGAAGGATATGGTGATTTTGAGAAAATAGAGACGTTGAAGAGAAAGAAATTCAAACTTTGAAACAGTTGAGATGGAAGAGCCACATTCAAAATTTAATATATAGGCTTTGCAATTAATGCGCCTGACGTCATGGACAAGCTTTTCGGAGATGAGTCCAATGAGATGATGACACGTGTGTACTGGAAAACAAACCGACGTCACACGCGCCTCACGCGCCCACTCGCCTGACAACCGCCGCTCACACGTCTCTGCACACGTCCCAATTGACAGAGGTCATGTCAATACCACTCGCCATATGGACCACAAATTTTCAAACACAAGGGGGAAATGACACATATCCACACATGCAAACTGACGTGTCTCATCAATGCGGGCAGATGACGTAAATTTCAAAACCCGTTCTCCGCACAATGTCCACGCCAGCACGCAACGCAAAGTCAGTAAGCAGCAGAAAGACCATAAGAACCAACCCACAACAAATTAGTCCAGCATACCTCACATCTAAGATGAGAGACACACTGGACTGGGGGGACTTGATGGGATTGGGTACTGAATATACAATTCCGCATACCCAAACCCGGCACAACGCTGGCGCGCGGAAGAAAGCCATGCGCAGGATCTGGTCAAAGCTCATTAAATGCACAGTCAATAGTCAAGGACCGGTCAAGGCGAATATCATGCATGGTCAATAGCCATGCATGAATCACGTAACTACACCAGTTAAGGCGGTATTCGATTCCACTGTTTCCTTTAATCTAGCTTTCCATATATCACCGTATTAACATAATTAAGGGTGATAGAGACAACCTAACCACGGTTAGGACTTGGGTAATGGTGGCATACGGACTCTCCTATAAAAGGGATCGCACCCCCAATTGGAGAGGACACTTTCTACTGACCTGGAGAGCTATCATACTAGATAGGATCCCCATTCACCCCGTTTTTGTTATAAACAACTACCTCGAGTAGTCGTCTCCACACCCATACTTTCACTCTTATTTGCAGGTATCTCCAAGCCGTAGCTGATAGTGAAGGATCAACCCTGTAGTAACTCATAATCTTACCATCCCTAACCGGAGGTGAGACTATTTGTTTCTTCAGACGGTAATTAATGGGATTTGGGGAAGTTTGGAAACATTAAATATATAAGGAAATGATATATATATATATATATATATATATATATATCTTCTATAATATATAAATAAAAGCTAATGAGGGACACATGACATCTTATGGAGGCTTCTTTTTAGTTTTTCCCACTCATTTTACCGGGTCAATTAAATGGGTCATGGATACTCCATCTACTATTAAATTATTTTTTCTCTCTCATGTGCATAACACATGCACTTTCCCCTATGATTTTTAAACGTAAATAACTTTTTTAAATAACATTTTTTTTTGAAAAAAAAATACACCACATTAACGAGCGTTTTATTATCTTTCCAACGAGTACCATAGTGCTATACAAAAAACGAAAAAAAAAACCCCGAGTGTTTTATCATTTGTCCAACAAGTAACATATAAGTAATGGTTATAGTTTACACTTTTGTTAGAATAAACCTGTCAAATTGGACTAATATGTAAAGAGTATTCATTAACTTAGATGATTACGAAACAAACTTAGTAACAACTGTTTAAAGCAACATCTGTTAGAAGAAAACTGTTGAACGAATATCTGTTTGAATCAACAACTGTTTGTAGTAACAGCTGTTTTAGAAATATCTCCTTAACAAACCCTCTGTCCTTGAACAAACGTTACTAAACACAATTTTTTTTGCAGCAGATGATTGACTTCTTAATTTGGTGTTTAGTAAACAGACCATGGCAGTTGGTCTGTTTATGTTTTTTATATTTTGGGAAGTAATTGTCTTAAACAGACCAAGTTTTCCATTTTGTATGTAGTTTTGTTAACTCAGAAATTTCATTGAAATTATGTAATTGTAATAATACATTTGAATCTTATAATAACTGTTTGACAAATTTGTTGGCAAGTCAACAGATATTCGTAAACAGAGTAATGAAATCTCAGTTGAATATTAAGATTATCTGTTTCTTTTTAATATTTGTTATCCCAACAGAGCTTTTCATGTGTCTGGTGATTTATAATCAGCTGTTTCGTTCATCAGTGGTTTCCAATCAGCTATTTCATTCATCAATGGTTACGAAAGGCGGAAGCACAACCATCAATGAATGGATTTCCAGCTTTAGTTGGATTTAGTCTTCCCGTGTTTTCACACGGGTTTTGTAATAATGTTTTTATATATGTAAGTAACATGTAAACACATATTTACAATATTCATTTCCCTTAATAAAAAATTGTTATCTACAACATAAAAATGTTAAATAAGGTAGATCAATGAAATCAAATGTGTGTTTTATAAGCTTTGTATTATAAGATGTGATACTATCATTTCATCAGTTTAAATAACAATGATTTCAAAATATCGGTTTGGTTCGATTTCTTAAAACCGTTTGGTTTTGTTTTCGGTTTTATTAAGGTATTGGTTCGGTTTATCAAAGTTTCAGTTTTTTTTGAGCCACATTACGTAAAATATAAAGACTAAAATGCATAATCCAAGAACTATAAAAAACATACATGTTTACATTTTAATTTAACCTTTTAAATTAATATTATTCACATGCATCAACCAAATATTTAAACTATTTTTTTTTGTTTCTTTATAATTTGTATTTAATGTTAAGTGGTACTATCATAGACTTTTGTATATACTTTCATATACAAAAGTTGTTTTAAATTGGAGTTGTAGAAAACAAAAATAAAGAAATATAAAGTTTATAAGTTTTTTTTTATAATTTTGTTTTACAACCCGTCCAACGGACGGATATAAAACTAGTATATATATATATATATATTAAATTATATCGGGTATTTTGCGGGTAATCGGATGTCCATATATCGGGTAATCGGGTCGGGTATCGCAATATACCATACCCGAACCCGAAAAAAATAAAATTTTAAACCTAAACCCGAATCTGTACCCATCGGGTATCGGGTATACCCATCCAAAATATTTCGGGTTTGGGGTATATCCGTAGGATTCAGGTTTTTTTTGCCATCGAGTGCTAAAAATTTAAAAATAATATAATAAAGTGGTAACAAAGCTCGTTTTCTAGTTATCATGTATTTTGGGTTTAAAAATAACTCTACTCAAGAAATGGGGAGTGAGGGCATCATTACTATCGAGCCTACATAGAGGCCCACATGGCCCAGTTTCCTAATGTAAAACTAATCGTACACCCTTTCTACTTCCACGGTAGTTCACCACCAAGAGATAAAAACCCTAGTTTCTTTACACTCGCAGTAGAGAAAAAAATAATGGAAAACATGAGTGTTAGAATACGAAAACATATGCAAATCAGGTATGGTCGTTATCATGTACCCCAACCCCTACCCCAACCACAAGAACTTGAAACCTCGTTGCAGACGATATCAAACCTTCTTCTGTTATCGCATATTAGTTCCAACAGTACCGGCACCACCCTAATCAAAGCAAGCGGTAGGAGAGATGACATGCTGACGATGATAAATGATACTCTCGAAGCTTTTCAAAATCAACACACCCAACAAGGCTAGGACGAGTACCTTGATTATCAAGGCCAAGCATGGGATCGTAGAGTAGTTATTACCACGGTAGTTAACGTATAATTACCTGTTTATCGGGATGGGTCTTACATTTCATTCTTCTATGACGGTAATTAATGGGATTTGGGGAAGTTTGGAAACAATAAATATATAAGGAGATGATATATATATATATATATATATATCTTCTGTAATATATAAATGAAAGCTAATGAGGGACACATGGCACCTTATGGAGGCTTCTATTTAGTTTTTCCCACTCATTTAACCGGGTCAATTAAATGGGTCATGGATACTCCATCTACTATTAAATTATTTTTTCTCTCTCATGTGCATAGCACATGCACTTTCCCCTATGATTTTTAAACGTTAATAACTTTTTTAAATAACATTTTTTTTGAAAAAAAAAATACACCACATTAACGAGCGTTTTATTATCTTTCCAACGAGTACCATAGTGCTATACAAAAAACGAAAAAAAAAAACCCGAGCGTTTTATCATTTTTCCAACAAGTAACATATAAGTAATGGTTATAGTTTACACTTTTGTTAGAATAAACCTGTCAAATTGGACTAATATGTAAAGAGTATTCATTAACTTAGATGATTACGAAACAAACTTAGTAACAACTGTTTAAAGCAACATCTGTTTGAAGAAAACTGTTGAACGAATATCTGTTTGAATCAACAACTGTTTGTAGTAACAGCTGTTTTTGAAATATCTCCTTAACATACCCTCTGTCCTTGAACAAACGTTACTAAACACAATTTTTTTTTGCAGCAGATGATTGACTTCTTAATTTGGTGTTTAGTAAACAGACCATGGCAGTTGGTCTGTTTATGTTTTTTATATTTTGGGAAGTAATTGTCTTAAACAGACCAAGTTTTCCATTTTGTATGTAGTTTTGTTAACTCAGAAATTTCATTGAAATTATGTAATTGTAATAATACATTTGAATCTTATAATAACTGTTTGACAAATTTGTTGGCAAGTCAACAGATATTCGTAAACAGAGTAATGAAATCTCAGTTGAATATTAAGATTATCTGTTTCTTTTTAATATTTGTTATCCCAACAGAGCTTTTCATTTGTCTGGTGATTTATAATCAGCTGTTTCGTTAATCAGTGGTTTCCAATCAGCTATTTCATTCATCAGTGGTTACGAAAGGCGGAAGCACAACCATCAATGAATGGATTTCCAGCTTTAGTTGGATTTAGTCTTCTCGTGTTTTCACACGGGATTTGTAATAATGTTTTTATATATGTAGGTAACATGTAAACAAATATTTACAATATTCATTTCCCTTAATAAAAAATTGTTATCTACAACATAAAAATGTTAGATAAGGTAGATCAATGAAATCAAATGTGTGTTTTATAAGCTTTGTATTATAAGATGTGATACTATCATTTCATCAGTTTAAATAACAATGATTTCAAAATATCGGTTTGGTTCGATTTCTTAAAACCGTTTGGTTTTGTTTTCGGTTTTATTAAGGTATTGATTCGGTGTATCAAAGTTTCAGTTTTTTTGACCCACATTACGTAAAATATAAAGACTAAAATGCATAATCCAAGAACTATAAAAAACATACATGTTTACATTTTAATTTAACCTTTTAAATTAATATTGTTCACATGCATCAACCAAATATTTAAACTATTTTTTTTTGTTTCTTTATAATTTGTATTTAATGTTAAGTGGTACTATCATAGACTTTTGTATATACTTTCATATACAAAAGTTGTTTTAAATTGGAGTTGTAGAAAACAAAAATAAAGAAATATAAAGTTTATAAGTTTTTTTTATAATTTTGTTTTACAACCCATCCAATGGACGGGTATAATCTAGTATATATATATATATATATATATATATATATATATATATATATATTAAATTATATCGGGTATTTTGCGGGTAATCGGATGTCCATATATCGGGTAATCGGGTCGGGTATCGCAATATACCATACCCGAACCCGAAAAAAATAAAATTTTAAACCTAAACCCGAATCTGTACCCATCGGGTATCGGGTATACCCATCCAAAATATTTCGGGTTTGGGGTATATCCGTAGGATTCAGGTTTTTTTGCCATCGAGTGCTAAAAATTTAAAAATAATATAATAAAGTGGTAACAAAGCTCGTTTTCTAGTTATCATGTATTTTGGGTTTAAAAATAACTCTACTCAAGAAATGGGGAGTGAGGGCATCATTACTATCGAGCCTACATAGAGGCCCACATGGCCCAGTTTCCTAATGTAAAACTAATCGTACACCCTTTCTACTTCCACGGTAGTTCACCACCAAGAGATAAAAACCCTAGTTTCTTTACACTCGCAGTAGAGAAAAAAATAATGGAAAACATGAGTGTTAGAATACGAACACATATGCAAATCAGGTATGGTCGTTATCATGTACCCCATATGCAAATGGAGGAATGCTGGGAATATGTGGAAAACAAGATCATTGAGAAGGCTGACGGAATTAAGGAAAGCGTCAACAAAGTAACTTCTGAGCTGAAAAAAGGCGAGCCCCCTCACTCCCGGTTTTATCAGCAGAAGATAACGATGATCATGAACAACACACTACAGTCTTTTTTAGCAGAGATACAAATCTGGGCACCCATCCGAACCACATTTAAAGGAAACGAAACCCATGTTGTTGCTGTTGCCTTTGTGTTGATCATTGTTGCATGTGTTCTTGCGGTTTTTATGATGAGCATGTCTCAACAGTCTACGGTTGACCCCATGGAATCTCGTTCTTTTAGAATGGTTCGTTGCATCCAGTGGCAGAACCAGAACTTTTTCACTAGAGGGTCAATATAAATTTTTTCCTATATTTTCTAGTGTGATAAAAAATTATTTTTTTCCTACATATTATTCTAGATATTAGGTTTTTACTAGATCAGTTTTTGCAAGTAACGTTTTTGTATGATAAAAATTGATTTTGTGTATATAGAAAGAAAATTTTAAAAAACTAAATTAACTCACTATATGTTTTTAGAAAACAAAATTGTTATGATGATTGATTATGGTGATGAAATAATAATAATAATAATAATAATAATAATAATAATAATAATAATCTATATCTATATATATATATATATTGCAAAGGGATTAATCCTACATGTCATACTTTTATGCAATTTCTCCTTTGAGAGATGTCACATAGGATGTGATGTGGCAACTCTAAACCAATTAAAAAAAATATGATTTAACCTAATCTATTAAATACCTAATCTACTAAATCTAAATATTAAACCTTTATTATTTTCTCTCTCGTGTTTCCTCCCATAACTTTTAAACGTTAATATCTTTTATATACGAGATTTTTTAAAGAAAAAAATTACACCAAATTAACGAGCGTTTTATTATATTTCCAACGAGTACCATAGTGCTATATAAAAAAACGGAGAAAAAAATGACTATTTTTTGTAACCCGACAGGTATTGTGTCGGGTTTGGGATTAGTTTAAAAAAATTATGGGTTTGGGTCGGGTCTGGGATTGGGTGATACCCGACCCGATTACCCGAAACAACATACCCAAATACCCGAACTACATACCCGATCATATACCCATAATTTTTTAACGCATCACATAACCCTTAAACTAACGCGTTCGATATTTCAATAATTAACTTTTTTTTCTTATAGTTGTTTTTAGAATGAGTGATTATAAACTTACAAATTCATTTGTAATGGCACTAGATTTATACCCCGGCCCAGAGATTCGTTTTTTTTTTTTATATTTGAATATGATAACTTATGACAGAGATTTGTTTAAAATAATAATAATAATAATAATATATTTTATTATGTTATATTAGATATTTCAACCCGGGACGCTCCCGGGATAAAAACTAGTAATAATAATAATAAGATATATACGTGAAAATAATCAAAGGATCTAATCTAATAACATATAACATAATGAAAATACTTCCTATATAATCGAAACTTAAATAAAGCTATATAGTCAAGTGTAGCATTAATCTTTGGCTATACTCATAAAAGAAAGATGAAAAAGAAGTTGAAAATAAGAGTAATCCACAGAATAGGTTTTTCTTCTTTTTCCTTTTCTTTTTAGAATGAGCTATAGTACATATTGATATATTTTAGTATTAAAAAACAGCTATCGATAAACTAAAATTTATTTTTTTAATACTTCATCAAAGTCTCCCATTTCATCTTCTATCTTGAGCTCTTTTATATTTACATACAGTTTACAAACTTAAATAGGACTATGGCAGCCATCAACATTAAAAACTCCCATCTTCAAGCTTGTTTTTAGTCCCCCACTTCACAGGATATAAGTTAAGAAGGTCCAACTACAAAAGTTTCTCTTTTTTAATAACTTCACCGGAGAAAGAAAACGGTATGCCGGAGGTCGGCCGGAGGGTCAACGGACCCTCCTGACCCTCCCCTGATTCCGCCACTGGTTGAATCTGAAGGGGCTTGAAGCTTTTAGGTTAAGAGAAAAAGCTACATATTGAAACGCTACTAGTATTAGCGTTTAAGAAAAAGCTCATACTAGCTACAAGCTTTTAATGAGTAAATGATACAAATACTCATTCTACCATAAGAAAACCCTTACTTACAAGCTTTTAATTATGTCCATTTTGATTATTTTATACATTTTAATAAAAGCTTCAGCTACTCTGCCAAACACCAAAATATATTTAAAAAGCTACAACTTCCAACTAGTTTTGCCAAACATACCCTTAGAATGTTACATTATTAAATTATTAAATTATTATGACGGTTTTATGGGATGGCATGTTTTGTTTTTCTTGACAAATATGTGTATTTTACATAAATTTAATAATTCCACAAAAATTTAAAAATTCCATATATAATTTTTTTTTGAACGACCAACAAATCAATCCTGATTACTCTCGAAGTACCCACTGGGTAAAGGAGTACTCCGAAAATAAACCGCGTCCACCAATAATTTACATCGGTTCTCGAGGAAAATCCGCCGCCCTAAGGTCCACTGCGGTAAAACCCGGCCCACCAGCAACATTTTGATGCCGGTAGGACTCGAACTCTCCACCTCCCATAAAAAAAAGAAAAAAGGGTTTCATTCCACCCACCATTAAGGATTGTCAATTCCATATATAAATTACTCCATAAAATAGGAAACTAGCATGATATTTAGTTTCTTACAATTTACTTTGATATTGGTGTTTTTAAATTTTAATTTAATGTACCAAGTATCAAGATATAAAGGTGAACAAAAAACCGGTTCCAGAATCGGAACCGTGGAACCGAGCCTGAATTGATTCCGGTTTCGGCCTGGTATACAGTGGAATCGGTTCCGATTCCTCTAGGAACCACCGGTTCCACGTTTTAGCCAAAAATCGGGCCCGAACCGGTTCCAGAACCGGAACCGATCTCAAGAATCGGTTCCAGAACCGATTCCACCGCAAGAATAGGCCAAATTCGTTTTTTGATTGTTGGGTTCGTTTATAGCCATTAACTAGCCGTTTTTCAACCAAAATCATCATTTTGCCACCCTTATTTAGTATAAATAGGTTTAGATGTTTTAACTTGGTCACAACACTAAAAAACACAGAAAAAACAAACCGAAAACGCTAAAACAAACCTTGCATCCTCCTCTGTTTCACAAGCCTAAACCATTGAAATCGTTAACCATAAAAAGGGTGAGTAAATAAGATGAGAAACGTTCATCTTGTTGTTGGATGGGTGATAATAAATATAGGAAAGGGGAAATAGAGGAGTGGAGAACAGATGAGAAAGATTTGAAGTTGATGTTGATGTTGAGGTCATGTGTGATAATAATGTAATGTAATGATTATGTTAAGAGATATGTATACATTTGAAGAGAGGAAAGGTGTGTATGTACATATCACATATGTGATATGTTTTAAAGATTACTTCAACGCGGTGGATCGAGTACAACATTTAGCATCACTTGAAGACCAAATGGAATTTGAAGAATTTGCATACGATGTAACGATACAACGCATGAGTAGTTCGGACGAAGATTAATAAAAAATAATACCATTGTAATGTTTGAAATTTTTTTTTTTTCATTTCATTTTTCATGTTTCTTGTTTCGAAAAAAAAGTCGTATTTTTATGTTTATATTTTTTCTCATCGGCTTATATATTTTTTCCTAATTGTGCGCTCAAGAACCGAAACCGGAACCGAACCGGAAGCGGTCTTAAAAATCGGTCTTTGGAACTGACGGAACCGGGACCGAAGCCGGACGGAACCGACACTGTAGCGGATCGGTTCCAAACCGGAACCGGCTAAAAAAACCGATTTGTTCACCTGTACCAAGATATACGGGATTTGGGCCATGGGCTAGGTTTAGGCTCTTGTGGTTCACTGAAAAGCCCAATTCATCAAACAAGAAATAAATCCTAGACCCTCTTACAATATAACGACTAAAGTACAAAACCAGTGTTTGGTAAAATAATTGCTAATTTAAAAAGGCTTGGGCCCCAATAATCTAATAGGTCCAAAGTCGAACACTAGGGCTCTATGCCTCTAAGCCTCTAATTATTAAACAAAGCAAAAGCACAAGATAATTCTATTTGTAAAGATAAAGATAAAAAAAACAAGTAATCATCTCCAATTTAGGTTTAGTTATATATGCATAATCTATAGTTATTAGTTTTTTTTTTTTTTTGAACGGTGACTGTCATATGAGTGATCCAATATCACAATGCGTAATCGACAGCCGTAGCCAAGGTCTGCCCCAGACTATTAACACCAATCAATCTGCCTTACTATTAACACAACCGAACAATAACACAAGAATAGACATGGATCCAAATTGTCTTAAGTCGATAAACATTCATTTATATACAAAACAATTAAACCGTAACTCTAGTTATGTATGACCTATGATCACGTGTTGTTTATTTAGACATAATGTGACTCGACGAAACCTAAGTGCATAACATCATCTTCACATTGTTGATAATAAAGTTTTAATGTTTCTAGATGAAATCGATGAGGAGGTAAAATAAAGACGATATAAGAACACAGTGCTCTAAAACCAGTTCTCAATCAAGAGTTGTTCATGACTTCATTCATTCCATACAAAAGAGAACATGAAAAGCTTAAGTACAAATAGCATCATCCATTTTAGGACCATAATTTACACACACATTGCTCTTTCACCATTTGAGTTTATTAAGATCTGCTCTTGAAAGGAATGGCTCTGATGACTATTTGATGGTAAACAGCAGCTAGTGCAGCTCCAATGAAGGGACCAACCCAGAAAATCCACTGCAAATTAATATTATTAAAAAAACATATTCATCTTAAATGTAGATATTTTAATTCAAAAAGTAGTCTTCATATGCTTTTATGATTAAAATGTGGTTTGAAATAATTGACTTACGTGGTCGTTCCACGCATGGTCCTTGTTGTAGATGATTGCGGCTCCAAGACTTCTTGCTGGGTTGATACCGGTGCCGGTGATGGGAATGGTGGCTAAGTGAACCAAGAACACTGCAAACCCGATTGGGAGAGGTGCCAAAATCTGCGAATGTTTCGCAAGTTAAATGTAACTCCACAAAGGTTTGTATTCAAACTTCAAAAACTTATGTTTTGTAACCAACTTTTGTAACACTGATGCAGAAAGGGCTCAGTCGACGCTAGACTGTTTCATCCAAGTCTAACTGAGCCCAAGGTAGTCATGACTGGTCTTGGGCCATTAGGCGTTTTAAATTGTCTAGGTCCGGGGCCAGTCTTTTGACACCTATACCTTAACTACCTTTAGCTTTACCAGTGGCGAAGGATATATAAGGGCCAGGGGTGGCCCTGCCCCCCCCCCCCCCCTGTTTTTTTGGCGCAGTAGTGGAAATTTACGATTTTCGTAGGTAAATTGAGTCTGGCCCCTGCCGATTTGCCACTACCGATCGGAAAAAAATTAAGTCCGGCCCCCTCCGATTCGAGAACCAAGCTTCGCCACTGAGGTTTACTGTACTTTTAGTAAATGGACAAATATGACCTTCCACTTAAAGTTATCTAGACAAATAATGACCAAGAAAGCACTAGTGCACTAGAAAACATAAAGAGAAATGCATTGCACATGAGACCAACAATCCAACATCATCATTAACATGCCATGGAAAAAAAGAAGATAAAGACATAAAGCTACTTGCCAAACTTTCCAAGATTCTCCCAACAAGAACATAGTGACATAACTTATAAGGGGTAGTTTTGTCATTATCCATAGTACTAGTGCAATAAAAAACAGCTTAGTTCTTTCAAGATTAAATTTGTTAACAAGCAGCTGAAGAGTATACATACCGGAACATGCGAGTCTCGGGCACTTCTCTTGGCATCAGTGGCCGAAAAGACGGTGTAAACGAGGACGAAAGTACCAACAATCTCAGCACCAAGACCACTACCCGTGGTGTAGCCATGGGCTACAGAATTGGCCCCACCACCCAAAGTGTTGAACTGGTTCTTGCCCATGAACCCCTTGACCACACCCGCGCCGCAGATGGCTCCAAGGCACTGCATAACCATGTAGAACACTGCCCTGGTCAAAGACAGCTTTCTTGCCAACAATAAACCAAAGGTCACTGCTGGGTTAATGTGTCCTCCTGTTTTAAATCAACACATACCACATTTAACATATAAAAAATTAGTTTTTTACAAAAAAAAAAAAAAAAACTCCTATATCATATCAAGCAAAAATGTGGCCAGTTTAAAGAGGGTCAGGAGAAAATTTTTATAAATATTATTAATTGAAACTTTTTCAATAGAAAAGTTATTTTTCCTAAATAATGAATAGTTTTACATCATACAAAGCAAAATTATGTTCAATTTTTATAAGGGTTAGCATAAAACACAAAAGTCTTGAAACTCAAATTAACAAAACTTGAGCTTTGAAGGGTAAACACTATTTTCTTGAAAATTAAGTGTATATTTGAAGAAAGCCTTATCTTGAAAGCACACTTTTTTCTCTCTAAAACTGGAAGTTTGATGCCTAAAACAAATATTGAATTTTTTAAATCCTTACAGGCTTACACAGATCAAAGTTATATATATATCATCAAGAAGATCCAAAATAGTCACTAAATTCACACTTAGATCATAAAAGATAGGCGTACTAAACGCCTAAACGGGTCGTGTTCGCGGGTTGACGGGTCCAAAACAACCCGAACCCAAAAATTGTATCATACATATGAACCCGAACACACGACCTAAATTTCACGGGTTGACCCAAAAACGGCCCGTTTTACCCGAATTTTCTTTACTTTGTTATTTTTTTGCATATAATATTATTTTAAATTAAAATTTAACAACAAAATTACAATTTAATATAAAAAAATATTTTTTTATTGTTAAATCTTATCTCAATTTCTTTTTAAGTTATAACAGCAAAAATGGCACCCTAAAAAATATAATATAATATACATAGGTTAAACAACTCAACCCACAAACCCGTTTTGGTTGACCCAAACCCGACCCATTTAGCTAAACAGGCTGGCGGATTCAACCTAAAATTGATCCAAACCCGCGAAATTCGTGTTAAGTTCATGTCGGAAATTCACACTCCTAGTAATACCTAACACCCTTTAAAAAAAAAAAGAAGAATTTGAAACAAGGGTCATGAAGATAATAATAATAACATACCTGAGATACCAGCAGTACAGTAGACAAGGGCAAAGATCATACCACCAAAAGACCAAGCAATCCCTTGGATACCAACAGTGCCACATTTGGTAGGAGACTTAACCACACCCATAACAGTCAACACAGAGATGTACAAGAACAAGAAGGTGGCTATGAACTCAGCAATACCAGCTCTATAAAAGGACCATGAAGACAGCTCACCAGGCTCAAACAAGGGTGCTGGTGGTGGTTCTTTGTAATCTTTGTCTGTTTGAGCTGATGTTCCTATTGGTTGTCTCTCTGAGAACTTGTTGGCTCCTAGTCTAACATCTTCTTCCTTTCCCTCCATTGTTGGTTAAAGCTTTCTCTCTCTAGAACTAGAAGCTTTTGTTTTTCTCTCTCTAGAGGTTTGGATACGAAATAGTGAGTTGTGAAGAAAGTGGTTTGTGTTCAAGTGGTTTTATAGTTGAGATGTCATCATTTAGTTTGTTTTTACTATAAAAAATATTAAATAACTATGTTAAATAATATTTTAAAGTGTCTAAAATATATGTGTTATCATCGTTGTCATTCATATTTATTTTTATTACTTGATTATTTTTTATATTGTTATGAATATTAAAGATTTAGATTTACCGTCTTGATTTACCAAGCAAGTGGCCGGACGAACATTTTGTCTAACTTATAGATAATGTATCATACTACTAGTTCATCCAAATAATTAAACTTGTCTGCCAAATAGTAATCTTTTTGTAGTATAGATACTAGCTTAAGGTAGGTAAGAAAATAGATCTTATGCATACACTTTCATAAATTATACAATTCTCTATTTCTTCATCTTACAATTGTTCTAAAGTTCTTAACTTTTAGCACTAGTCTTGTGTTAATTTTTGTTATATTATAACACTAGCTTATTACCCCGGGAGTGTCCCGGGGTTTAAAAATCTAATATGACGTGATAAACCTATTGCAAATGGCTCAAGTTAACTAACCACAAAATCTCTCAATCACTGCATGTCCGTAGTATTCTAATTAGTAATAACTCATATTCCCTAACCTAAAACCTAATCAGTAATCAACTAAACAATCACTTAAGTAAGCTGCAACTATTCAAAAACCCATCACATCTCTCTAATCTCTCACATTCTAATTACTCCTATAATTTCTAACCTAATCAACTAAACAATCACTTAAGTTAGAAGTTGTAACCATTCAAAAACTTATCACATCTATGTACCAAGTCTCACAACCACTGGTAAGGAAACTGCATATACAACACAGAAGACAGATGCTGAAAACGACTAATAGCATATTAGCCTAGCCCACTTCAAATATAGCAAGAAAGAGACTAAAAGAGCAAAAAATGTTTCAAATTCAGATGCAATAAACTCACTCTCAAACCTAAAAGTAATTACCAACAACCAAACAGTTGATTACTTAATAATTTTAGGGTTCTAGGTTTTATACATACTGTGACATCACATTCTAGGGATGTGACATCATATTCTGAGGTATGTGGCAGTCTTCTAGTGGTATGTGATGTGGGCCACAATGCTTGATTCCTAATTATGGGATGTATGATTCCTAAATACCTAATTTTATCCACCTTTACATATAATACAAAGTTCAAGTATAGTGCATACATCAAGAAAATAGTCATGCTTTAGCTATATCTAATAGACACATACACCTTATTTTAATGTTCAGAACCGTCAGTCATGCCTATCAATCTTAGCTTTGCTTATAAATATGATCAATCTTAACAACAATAAAATCCATAACCAACATTGATTAACAACAAATGAGCAGTTTCAATAAAAATACATTCCACAACAACACCAATCTTGCTTAATAAATAAACAAATAAACAAAAACATAATAGATAACCAAAACTATAAAGCTGTTCAAAAAAAAAAAAAAAAAAAAAAAAACTATAACAGTAAGCAAATTCAACATTAATTGAATTAAAAACATATTAGAAACATAAACAGTGAATAACATAAATATAATAATAATAATAATAATAATAATAATAATAATAATAATAAAAATAATAATAATAAAAATAAGAAAAGGAAACCTTTAAAGTAAGGGATAAATAGGGACAGATCTATAGGTACAGAAGAATGGATCGAAGTTATTGAAAAGAAGATGATGATGATAAGTTGTTTAGCAAAATTACATGAAGAAATCGGTGAAGAAAAAATAATTAAGTAAATTTAGGGTTTTATCTTTTTCTTGGAGATTAGGTTATATCTTTTTCTTTTTTTAAATAAAAAAAAAACAAAATAATTAAAAAACACTAAATTCTTTCAATTATAATGCCACGTGGCACTCTCAAGGGAAGGTTGAGGTCTCCATTACACGCCATGTTAGCATATACATTTTTTTATATATAATAATAGATAGATAATAGACATATTACATTCAGGGGCGGACCTAGCTTGAAGCTAGGTGCCGCGTCCATTGCTACTCAACTTCGCGCGCGTAGTATAAAATTTGTTTTTTTTTCCAATGCCACTTTAGCATCAAAACTTTGTTTTTGATTTTCTTTTTTGTTTATGTGACAACATATGACATGTCATCAAAACTTTCCTTGAAAAACATGTGATGGAAGTGAATGTGTAGGCTCTTCATTTGTTAAATTAAATAATTAACCCCCCATGACCTAGTTACGAATTTATAAGTTTTGCATTTCACATTTTGTTCGTTTTTATGCATAAGACTATTGTAGATTCAAAGTTCGTCTGTACAAGCCTAACTTATTTTCACAATATAAGTTTAAAATTTGCATCCCTTAGTCTTATCACCACTGATTTATATAACCTAACACCCGATCGATCTAGAGTGTTATATGATGGTCATATATTTCTGCGCTCTTCCTGCGACAAATAGCACATCCGACCACTTAACCACAATCCCCACCTATAATCATGATGAAAAGACTAAATGTGTTTAGAAAAAATGAATTAAAATCGAACGAGAGTTTTTGTCAAAAAAAAAAAAAAAATCTCTTTTGTAAAGGTTTAAAGTGACATAACTACCTTTATGATTGTGATTTACTCAACTTATCGTTTTAAGTGTCTTCTTTTTTCCTGTATACTATGGGGAAGTAAATTTATAAGTAGCTCATAAATAATATATAATACCTTACGCAATTTTCATTATCTTATATTATTTTCCTCCCTTCATCCGACTCTAATTCGCTTCAATATTTTCCAATGTGGGTGTTCACTATTTTAGATTTCTAGCTTCACATGCAATACACACGTTGTACACACAAATAATGAATCGTTTTATTGTGATTTAAAAGGTGTTTCTTGTACATTTCATTCTTTTGGTTTGGGTACAATACGTTATATGTTGTTTTTGTGTTTAGAAACAGCTAATGTATATGTTGGAAACAATATTGGCGATTACCTGCCATATAAAATTAGACGATGAGGGGGCATAGTGAAAACCAAAATAAACTGTTTTTTTAAACGATCAACAAAAGCCCGGTCATCCGGGTAAACCTAGTGGCAAAAGGCTACCCACGCGCCGCGAACGGCGACGACGTTGGTGACCCGGCCCGTCACAATTTCCAGAGAAAACACACCGCCCGAAGGCCCGCTGTGGTAAAATATCTTTCACAACCGCTCAACCACTCAACCTATCAATTTTTTGCTCTAGATGAGACTCCAACCCATAACCTCTACGTTGGAAGGTCATGAGGCTGTCACTCCGTCAGAAAATGATCGGCAAAACCAAAATAAAGTAAACATGGAAAACGTTAAAAAAAAAATTAATCCAAAGTTCCAATTTCCAAATGTGTAATACCAACCGTCCAAACCACTAGAAAGAGAACACGTGGCATCGGATGATGTAGGAAAAATGATGATGTAGAACAAACCCACCGCCCAAACGACCGCCCCACAAAACATTCAACCACCCAAATAAAATCCATTTTGTCCTAATGAATTTTATAAATGTTTATCTATCTATGTTAAACGATTCATTACACTATATTTAACCTATACATAACACTCATTTATCACATAATCAATTTTTAATATAAAATAAGAAAATTTAAGAATGATACAAAAGACACAATGCTTCATAAAAAAGCTAAAATTCTAAAAACGAAAATCTAAAATCTAAGATCGTAAAGTTTGATGAGACAGCTCAAATGTCGTTATAATGAATTCAATCCAAATCTGTTTAATATCCGCCTATGACTTCCTATTTGTAGGAGACTATGTATTTAAATTTTTCCCATGTTTGACATACATAATAAAAACTAAAAATTACAACCACCCACTTTTGGTGGAGTGGTAAGCCAAGTGATGGTTAGAGCCTACCCTCATAGAGGGGACAGGTTCGAATCTTGATGGCAACCCCGGTTTTCTATTACCGTGCATTTACTCCAGAGAGGCTTGCCTCTTGTGGATAGTGCAACATCTGTTAAGTGGTAGGTGGCGGGAAATTTTCCGGATGGAGCTTTATGCCTACCACCACCCCAGCGTGGAACCGGTTTAGACAACATAGTCTGAGCGTATGAATGGGGGCAGGACCTGCAAAAGCGGGTGTGAAGTACCCTGCCATCTCCGATTTAGACCTTCCTCTTCCAAAAAAAAAAAAAAAGCAAAATAGAAAATTCTCTTAAACGGTCGGACAATTATACATTTAAAATTGGTTTTGTGAATATATATGGGCACGTTTTTTTTCAAACCCAACAATACGTTTAGATATACAAAAATCGCATGATACACTTGTAAATAATGCATTGGAAATAATCAAGGTAGTGGTTGAAGAAAATGTACTAGTTAAGTAGTTATGTCACAATTTTATATATAACGTTTAAAACATCAATTATAATTGTATTATGTGATTCTTATGATTTTCAATATTTGTTTATGTTTTTTTTTAGAAGGTGAATTTGTATGTTGGGGCAGAGTTCATCACAATCCCTCAGAAGGGGATCACCTAGCCACTCTACAACGGTCAGACTATGTTGTCTTAACCGGGTCCACGCTGACGCGAGAGTGGCCGGCCCACAAGCGAGTCGAGACTGCGCATAAGGGGCACTAAGGTTTCCACCCGGAAAATTTTCCGCCACCTGTCACTTGACAGATGTTGCACCCTCCACAAGAGGCAAGCCTCTCTAGAGTAAATGTACGGTAATAGAAAACCGGGGGGCCATCATAATCAAACCTGGCCCCTCCAAAGAGGGTAGGCTCAACCATCACTTGGCAAAATATCCAACCATAAATGTTGAAAGTGGGAATTGAACCATTGATTACCTAAGTGAACATAAGGCATCTCCATCACTCCACCACTATAGAAGGATCAATATTTGTTTATGTGATTTGGACACCCTATAAGATATGATTTTGGTTATTCAATCTTTGTTTAAACCACATATATTTCCATCGCTAAAAGAATCATGATAATATTAAATTTGCATTCACAAAATATTAAAAGATTTCTAAAATATTTATACAATCATTGAAGACTTGATAAAAGTGTTGTCATCCAATCAATCTTGCATAAAAAAAAATAGTATGCTTGTTTAGTGCTGTGAACAGATGGGTGTCTCAATTATCAAATAATCCCATGATAATATAAGCTATTAACTTTGCTATTAAAATATTAAGCTCAATTATTATCCACATACATATGTATATGTATATGTGTGAGAGAGACCTCAAATAAGAGCCACAAAAATTTAACAACCATTTAAAAAATATAAGAAACAATTCCTCGTAGTTGGGCTGCTTAAAGAAATATTTTACATGGTAACAATCCATGATCAAAGTAAAAAACTACTAATAAACTTTCACGCACATATCTTAACACGACACTTTTTTTTTTTTTTTGAACGGCCAACAAATTGGAATCACTCACGGAACACTGGAGTATCATCGTGCCACCAGTGTTGCCACGCGATCATATTCCACCACCAAGTCACCAATTCAGGAGGAAACTCATAATTATGAGAAAACCCCCTTTGTGAGATTCGAACCCAAGACCTTATGGTCCCTAAGTCTTATCTTAACACGACACTAAAAGACAAATAGTAAAATAAGTTTGAGTTTGAGCTTATAATTACTTGTGTCTTAAACTTGTTCACATATTTAAACATATAAGCCACGATTAAATTCATGTCTACATCGGAGGAATTTAGCCGTTAATAAAACCTTGTTAATTACATGTTTATATTTTATTAACTAGGTTATGTACCCGTGTGACACGGGTTGAACAATTTAAATTATATATGTTATATATAAATTTAAAATAAAATTAACAAAAATTAGATTACATATTTTATTTAAAATAAAAAAAGTTTCCTGTACAACCGAAAAAATATTAAATATTCATCAACCCCTAAATGATTTATTGTAAAAAACATTTTTATTCACATAAAACTTTTTTCAAACATTCCAAAATATATCTTCCATACATAGCTATTACCTTGTAGATTGCAGGTACAAAAAAAAAAGTAATAAAGATAAATATGTTTATGCTAAGATATAAAAAATGAAATTAATTTAAAAGTATTTCCTCATCCGTTAAATCATCCCAATCGAGTATTGTTCATTTTGAAATTTGACATCAAGTTTCCTCAAAGCCAAAGTATTTCTAACCTTGAGTGTATAATCATTTTTTTCTAACATCAACGTCCTTAAACATAATGACATTTATTGGTTCAATTTTATTGTATTATAAAAAAAAGATTGTGTAAATTAATAGCCTAAAAATAAAGATTGAAACGAATTAGTAATGCAAAGACTGTTTAGATATTGCATTTCTCTATTGAAGTAACTTGAAAAAACAAAGTCAATGAAGATTTCAATTAATGATTTTTCATATATAAAATGTATTTTATATATCAAGCTATTATAATACGAAAATAGCCAAACATATTTAGTTTTGTATTGAATCAAATATTTAATTAATGTGGATTGATTTGTTTTATTTTATTTGTTTAGAATATTGTAAGAAATATAGTTTTAAACTTAGAGTGAAAGACCACATATTAAAAACACATTTTTAAGGTACACAATTTAAATTTAATAACATATAAAACATTATCTTATAAAATAAATATTTTTTAATAAAGATTACTTTTGTTAGTTCATAAACATTTTCAAATTATGTCTATTAATTTATTGCTAATTTTGTATTAAAATATAATTATAGTAATTGATCTACAAAAACATAGAATATATATATATATATATATATATATATTAAACTGAATTCCAGTAATTATATTAATAATTATAGTTGTAACAAATTAAAACTGAAAAAGTAATAATTATTAAATAAAGAAACAAATTAAAATAAATGTATTGTTTGAAATAATAAAATGGGAGGCTTTATAATGGAGTTCTATGTACTCCATGTGCTGTCTTTTATTACTATAGATAAAATCGGTTAATGTTGATTGATTTATTTTATTTATTTGTTTTGAACAATATAAAAGTCTCACAAAAAAAGCTTGACTAATTGCATTGTGTTATTATTAATTTGTTTATTTGACTTTTGAACTATTTTAAGCATTTAAATTTAATATATATTTGTTGAACATAATTTAACATCTAAAATAATGACCAAAATAATAAAACTTAATAATCATTTGTCAAATATTGTAACAAAATTAATTTTAAACTTAGAATAACAGATTAATTTTTTTAAATGGGTTAATTTAAGGTACATGATTTAAATTCAAAGTTAATAATACATAAATATAAATATGTTATATAAAAAAGAATCATGTGTTTTCTTTTATTAATGATTTCAGTTACAAATATGATTATTAATATAATTACTAAAATTTAATTTAATAAACTTATATCATGGTTTTGCAAATCAATTATTATAATTAAATTTAAGTTTAATGTATTAAATAATAAAATAAGAGAATTCATGAGGGAGTGCCATGTGTCCCTCATGTGTTTTCTTTTATTATATAGTGTAGATGTAGATATAGATGTAGATGTAGATGTAGATTTAGAGCATTCTCAATAGCTTCCCTATCCCACATTCACTCACAACCAATCACAACCACATATTACATTAAAAATCATTACAGTTTCTCTCTCCTCTACTCACAACTAGGGGTGTTCAAAAAAATCTGAATCGGAATTCGAATCCGAAAAATCCGATAATCCGAATCCGAATTATCCGAAATTTTGGATAATCTGATTTTCGGATATCTGAAAATAGGATTATCCGAAATTTCGGATCCGGATTCGGATCCTGATTTTGAAAATTTTCGGATAATCGGATAATCGGATTATCCGAATCCGAATATTAAAAATATATATATAAATATATAATGTTATATACACTACATAACACAATACTGTAACACCCTAGAACCGTTTTACAGAAAATATGCAGCGGAAAATACGGACTAGAAATTTTCTTTTTAATAAGAACATTCTCAAATGTTTGGAAACATATCTAAGAGATATGTTTGGTGTTACATCTTTTAGTGTTTCTTATTACATTCAACGTGACTAGGGGTGCAAACGAGCCGAGCCGAGCTCGAGCCTTGCATTATCGAGCTAGGCTCGTTACAATTTTCAGAAGCTCGAGCTCGATTCGAGCCTTGTATTTTAGGCTCGAGCTCGGCTCGATAGTATATTTAAGAACTCGAGCTCGGCTCGAAAGCTCGATCAAAGTGTATGTGGCAAGAGTTTAAACGAGCCCAAGCTCGGCTCGAGCTCGTTTTGGACCATTAAGGAGCTCGTTTTGGACTATTAAGGACTCGTTTTGGACCGTTAATGAGCTCGTTTTGGACAATAAAAAGGCCCAAGGCCCAAAGTAGTTTAGTTAATTCATGGGTTGCAACACAATTGGGCTATGTAGTATTAATTAAAATAAATAAGCAAAGCTCAATAAGGCTCGACGAGCCCAACCGAGCTTTACATTCGAGGCTCGAGCTCGATAACTAAATGAGCTTTATTTCAAGCTTGAGCTCGGGCTCGAGCTCGATAAGACTTGGCTCGTTCGAGCTTTTTACCGAGCCGATCTCGAGTAGCTCGCGAGCCGCTCGGCTCGTTTGCACCCCTAAACGTGACTCATCTTTATTAGGTTATGTGACCGTGACCACGTACAATCTGCTTCCTCGCTCGATCTCCATCCTTTCCTTACTCTATTAGGTAGACAAGACAACCTGCGATCATCAAATAACCGTTTCGTTAGTTCATTTAGTGACTTAATGCACATTACTCATAATGCGGAAATAACATCCATTGATACTCCATGATCTCATTCAAACGCCTTTTTGCAAGTTCAGGTTTGGTACCCGATCCGAACCTGCAAGTCTCATGCATTCATACTTACATACCAGCATCTTCATTACCATTCTCATAACAAAGGTTAATAACCCTACAATACATACAAGGGTACAATTCCCAAATACAACTTACCTTGACCCGTCATGCTACTGTTCCTTCAAGAATTCTCTAAGACAAATATGACGTTTCCAATCCTATACTTAATCTACACATAATTACCAACCCTTACATACATAAAACTCTGACTCAAACCCGAGTATGAGTACCCATATATACATCACATTCTCAATCTACAAAAGCATGACAATCTACTTATCGTATTTGATATCATTATACAAACGTATTAATTAAATTACATACGCATGCATCATTCCGTACTTGAGTCATATTTGCAAACCCGCCATTCCTATTACTTATTACACCCATACCCAACATTCACAAGGTCCAACGGTGTTATTCGATGTGTTAAACGCGAATACGGGTTGCGCACATAAGCGAAATATCAAAAAAACGATAAAAACTGACAATTCACCTCAGGCTCCACCGTAACTTATGGTGGCCACCGTAAGTTACGGTGGATCCCAAAAAGTAACGGTGGTCCATCCGAAGCTGCGTTTCACCCATTATAAGCTTCATAACATGCCTTGGCATCATTATTAACGTTCCGTTATTTCATGATTCCCATCCTACTTACACACACATATACATGTATAAATTCATTATCCTAAGCGGAATAGGAATCACTTACCTTAGGTCCTCCAAGTTCATGCTTGTTTACTTGCCTCATCTTGACCTATTAGCTTCCCATGCTTGAGTCCATCATTTCTATCCTTTCTTGTTATCATATTTATATCATGATTAGCGCGTTCATTCATAAACCAATCATATCCAACTCATATATTACATTGACTTGCATAGGTCAACTTATACATGCATAAGACATAGCTTCACACCTTTTTTTTTTATTCATAATTCAAACAATTAAACTTAACATCGTATATGTCACATAACCAAGCTAACGTGTCTCACACGGAATCCTCAATCTCACAATCATGTTAAAAACATACCACATTATTTCCACATCAGTTGACTTTCCAGAAAGTCAACTTTCAACAATACAAAACTTTCTTCTAACAAACATATGCCCATATTGTTATGCTAGATCGTATGAAATTCATCATAAACATCATATTCCTATCTCATTAACATACAAGATCATTCATCATACCAATTAACCAACACATGGTGTGCATCATAATATTTAAGCATAGTGTATACACTACTAATGCATACTTCTTACAAAATCCTACAATCAACTAAATCCTCACGTGATTACTCACTAAGATGCAATCCTCATGTTAACCTACTATCAATTGCACCAATTATCACAATACTTTCATACTTGTCAAGTCTTGCATACAAATTCATACATCATACTCACCTAGACATTTCATCACACAATTGGTGTGCATGCAACATTCTAAGCTCAATGTACAAGCTCCTAATACACGCATTCCACCAAAACGCATAATCACCTTCAATCATGACCAATTTCCACATGCATATCATCAACTACACATTATTCCTACAATTACATGGATTTACAACCAATTTAGCGACATCAAGGCTCTAATGAAAAACCCCAATATCATCATCTTTTGCAAACAAGCAACTTCTAGTGATTAGCTCATCTCTAAACCATTAGAGATGATCAATATCACTTACAATCAAGCAATAATACGAATTTAACATGTTTTGCTCAAAACCACAGGTAGGGTTCGAACACTACAAAAATTTGGGGGTTAGAGTTCTTACCAAATCTCAATCCTTGAAGATTAGCCTTCTAGAACACACCATTCATCTATTACTTCACTCTCTTGCATTAACTTCTTCCATTTTTCTAAATTAGGGCTTGCTTTGAAGCAAGAATGCCCTCTTTGAGGGCTGAATTCGTTTTCCCTAAATGGGGTATGTTTGGCCCTTTTGTTTTATGGCATATTTACACCACAAGTCCCCCAAGTTTACCCCAAAGCCTTTTATTATCAAAACCTTAACTATGCAAGTTTCTTTCTAGTGTTATTTCCCCATTATAAAGATAATAACCTTCACTAGGAAATTTTCATATTAGAACATAACCCATATTCTTATCATCCCGTTTATTATCCATAAAAGACTCATTCTACCATTTAATTCGTTTTGTCATTTCTTATTCACGCCTAATAGCGTAATTAAGGGAAACGGATTTTCGGGATGTTACAAATACACAATCCTAAATCCCTAATTCTCCTAACTCAAAGTCCATACTCCTCCAATCCATAGCAGTCGCTCCATCTTATCTTCTATATAACAACCCCGTCCACCTCGTCTCCGACCTCGACAACCCTCGTCCACCAAATGGTAACTTTTATTTACATTTTTTTTTGTTCCAATTTTGTTTTTCTAACTTCGATTTTTGTTTTTTTAATAGGTTCACGTTTTATACATAAAGGAGAACGTTTTTTTATTCTTTTTTTAAGTTTCGGAATATCCGTTGGATGATCCGAATCTGAATCCAAATCCGAAATTTGGATAATCCGAATTTCGGATTCGGATTCGGATCCCAATATTGACTATCCGAATTTGAACACCCCTACTCACAACCACTTTCAACAAATATTAAAAAATAAATACAGTTTTCCTGTTTTCCCTAAAATATTCCCAAAGAACCCAAAATTTACCTATAAACAATAGATTCCTCATTTTCTTCACTCACAACCACTTCCAACCCCATAAAAAATTATAGGGTTTTATCTCACCAAAAATTGGGGGCACTGCTGTGAATGCTCTTACATGTGCCTTTGACCCTTGATGCCTTACCCTTATGAGTATTTTGGTAGAAAATACCGATACCAAAAAGATCGATACCGAACCTTTTCCGGTACCAATCAATACCAAATTTTGGAGATTTCGGTAGTGGTATTTTCGTATAAGTTCAAAACGGTATTTTACTTTATATTACCGGTTACCATATATTTTCGGTATCGGTACCTTACCGTATATTATCGGTACCGGTACCAAGTTTTGGTGAAAATCGGTATTGATAAATTTGGTATGGGGTTCGGTTTGATACGGTATGGTACCGAGGTCATCCATACCAGCGCTAAGGGTGTGCACGGTTTGGTTGTATGGTAAAACCACAGCTGTAACCGAAGTGTTCAATTTTCTGTATTTAACCACTTGGTTTTGGTTTTTTCGACTTTAGTAATAGTTCGGTTCGGTTTTTCGGTCTTTTTGGTTTTTGAAACATAATTACGTAAAAATTAAAAATAAAATGTATAATCCAAGATTTAAGAATTTTTTGATATTTACATTTATGTTAATATTTAGCCCCTTGATTTAATATTGTTCACATAAACCTAACATTTTAAACTATTTTTAGGTTTCTTTTGTAACACTTTGAAAATTATATTTTTGTGCCAAAGTTTGGTATTGTTTAGGCAATGCATAAATCGTTTCAAAAATAAATAAACATGTTGATGTACTTATCATAGTACTTAAAATTCAAGAATAAAACTAATAATTCCTAAATCAAGGTATAGCAAACATTAAAAAAATGTTTTTTTTTTTGGGGGGGGGGGGGGTTATTCGGTTCTGAAACAATTGGATCCTTGATCCTTTCCCTCTTGGGGTCTCCATTATATAATAAATTACAATCCCTATTTTTGGGATGATTTACAAGTTGATTAGGAAGGAGTTTAAATTACAAATCATACTATAAATATTATCTATTATCTATTACACCCCCGCAGTCGAAGCCAGAGGTGATCGAAGGCCGAGACTGTCTCGAAAATCTTCAAACAGGACACGCGGGAGACCCTTAGTGAAAATGTCAGCAATCTGATATCTCGAGGGGACGTGGAGAACACGAATCTGACTCTTCTGGACTTTTTCCCGAACAAAGTGAATGTCAAGCTCTATATGTTTTGTGCGTTGGTGTTGAACTGGGTTACCAGACAAATAAATAGCGCTGATGTTGTCACAGTAAACCAGTGTGGCAGATGCGTGTGGACGGCGAAGTTCTAATAGTAAGTTTCTGAGCCAGCAAACTTCGGCAACCACATTTGCCACTCCACGGTATTCGGCTTCGGCACTGGAACGGGAAATAGTAGCTTGTCGCTTAGAAGACCAGGATATGAGATTATCACCATAATAGACGCAAAAACCACTGGTGGAGCGACGTGTGTCAGGGCAACCGGCCCAGTCAGCATCCGTGTAGGCAAGTAACCGAGGGTCCTTTGAGGGACCGAGTGTAAGGCCGAAGCTAAGTGTCCCCTGAATGTATCTTATAATACGTTTAAGTGCATTCCAGTGATCTGTCTTGGGAGCATGCATGTGAATGCATATCTGTTGTACCGCATAACTAATGTCTGGCCGAGTGAATGTGAGATACTGAAGAGCACCTGCAAGACTGCGATATAAAGAAGGGTCATGAAAGTCGGTACCCGCGTCGGAGCCCAGTTTAGAATTAGTATCGACCGGGGTGTGTACGGGTTTGCATGAAGAAATGCCGGCACGTTCAATAATCTCCTGAGCATAGGCTTGTTGGGAGAGGAACATTGTGTTGTGGTGCCGTTTAACTGCAAGGCCAAGGAAGAAGCTTAAGGGGCCGAGATCCTTCATTGCAAATTCTATGGAAAGATGTGACATAAGTGTAGAGTGAAGAGAGGCAGATGAGGTAACTAGGACAATATCGTCCATGTACAAGAGAAGGTACGCGACGTCTGCCTCGTGATGATACGTGAAGAGTGATGCATCACATTTACTTTGTGCAAACCCCAATGTTAGAACATAGTCGGTAAATCGTTGGTACCACACCCGTGGAGCCTGTTTCAACCCATAAAGAGACTTTTTCAGTTGACAAACATGGTCCGGGAAGTTTTTATCCCGGAAGCCCATAGGTTGGTACATGTAAACTGTTTCGTGTAGGTGGCCATGGAGAAAAGCATTTGTAACATCTAATTGGTGAACCTGCCAAGACTGAGATAGGGCAAGTGATAAAACGGTCCGAATGGTAGCAGGTTTAACCACTGGACTAAATGTTTCTCCGCAATCAATACCAACCTGTTGAAGGCGACCATCGCAAACCAACCGCACCTTGTATCTTTCCAAAGACCCATCTGATTTGAATTTATGTTTGAAAAGCCACATACTACGTATAACATTCATGTCCGATGTCCTAGGTGTTAATTCCCATGTCTCATTTCTAATAAGTGCTTAGTATTCATCGGTCATGGCTTTGTACCAAACCGGTGTGGACAAGGCGTTTGTGGGTGTTTTGGGTATTGGGATAATGGTAGAGGTGTGAAGGTTGAGTCGGTGTTGGGGTTTGGTTATGCCATCCATTGCGCGGGTGCGCATGGTGCGAGTTTGAGGAGGTACGGGTGGTTGTGGGATGGTTGGCTGGATAGTATTGGGGTCGGGTTGTGAAGTGGATGGCCTGTTGGGTTGGACAGTGGACGTGTGTGGCGTTGGGCCAGGTGAGGAAGCGGGTTGAGTGTGGGATTGGTCTGGCGTAATGGGCTGAGGAAAGTGAGTGGGAATTGGGTTGGCTGGGTGATTAGGCGGGTGTGGTTGTTGGGCTAAAGGCGAGGATGATTGGGCCTGAGGGGAATTGGGCGTAGTGGTAGGTGGGGAGGGATTTGGTGGGTTAATATTGGACGTGGGAAAAGGTTGGACATGGGACCAAAGTGTGGGTGGAAAGAACGAGAGGAAATCGTAGGATGGGGGCGGGTTGATGGTGTTGGCGAACGGGAAGGTTGTTTCATCGAAGGCAACATGGCGGGAGATTATAATTTGTTTGGTTTTGAGGTTAAAGCATTTATAACCCCGATGGGTGAGAGGATAGCCCAAGAATACGCAAGGTGTGGATCTCGGGTCAAGTTTATGTATGGTAGTGGGTGGGTTGAGAGGGTAACAAAGGCAACCGAAAACTCGAAGGTGGTCATAGGAGGGGATGCGGTTATATAGTAGTTCGGTAGGTGTTTTATTTTGTAGGTGTTTAACGGGTAGGATGTTGAGGAGGTATGTGGCGGTTTCGAGTGCATGATGCCACATGGTGTTGGGTAGGGATGTAACACCCCAACCGATGGCGGAAACATCGAGGTGCCACGTATGAATGATTGTTCAGTAGCTCATGGTAGTACACAAGTTTAAATAATCCTTTATTACATTACAATATTGAATTACATTAAAGTCTACATCAAGTAATCAACAAAGCTTCAAATATCTCCTCATGCTAGCTCTAGACTTCAAGCATCAGTATTTCCTGTTGAGTTTGGAAAAATGGGGGGGTCAACTAGAAGTTGGTGAGAATACATAAGCCATGTCAAGCAAGTAGTTTAAGTATAAAAGTTTAGCAATTCGTATGTCTATCGTAAATTTAAGTCTACATGAATAGTATAATATGTTGAATCGACATAATCAAACCTCCGACTAGTTTAGGTCCATCCCGTCATCTACGGTTCACCTTAGTAATATGTTGGAACGATAACAATCACCCACGCTACCTATGTAGGAGGTACACGTATCCAGGTGGGATTGTTAATCCAATAGATCTATTATTGAGTATCGCCGGCTTGGCCATAGCTAATGATTATGTAATGTTGAAACTCGTTGAAACTGTTGACTAATTCATGAGGCAATAAAGTTTACTACTAGACATGCATGTTGAATTGCTTAAAATGTTGCAAGTATAAAGAATCGCATAAACATGGTTACGTAAACTCACCTGAAATTCACTGTGTAAGTACTAGCAAGTAGCGACAAGTCTGAACTTGAATTAATTGAACTCTTGTATCCTATTACAAGTAAAGGACGCCTTAAATTCTAATTCAAGTAAGCTTGTTTCGTTTATTGATTGTATAGATAGTTTATTCAACTACCTAGACTCGCATTGAATGAATGCGCGTCTTAAAGTGTGCATGACTTAACGAACCGATAGTAACTTCGTTTGGTTTTCATGAAAATATATGCGTATGTATTGTTACTTAAAATAATGCTCTAATATGTCATTCAAAGTCTTGATTTGAAGTTATTGTTAAAAACACATTTTGGATAAAGGAATAATATTTGCGTAGCTTGAGTCGAACGTTAACTCGCTTCGTAGTTGGATAGCATGTGTGTCCATATATTATGACGAAATAATATTTGGATGGAATTTATTAGTAAAATGTAGCTTTATTTACACGAAACCATGCGTCAAATGTGTTCCTTATATTTTATAAAAATTTGGGCAGAGTTTCCTCTGTTTTTGTAAGAAACCGACAACTCATGTTGTCTATATTATTCCCAAAATCACTAGTCAAATTTCACAACACGCAACATTATTTAACTAAGTTATTTTACTCGACGAATGGTTTAACTTGAAACGCTAAAATATTTGAGAAACTATACATTTCGACAAGTGATATGTAGACATATGTAGTTTAACATTTAATTATCCACGCGACATTAAGTGCATAATAAGTTAGTTATTTTTCCGTTTCTTCGAGTCACTAAAATAAAATAGTTTTTAGTCGCAATCGGTTCGGTTCGCTTACACTTTTAGAATGAGTATTTATATACAATATACACGAAATAAATAAATAAAGAAAATAAAAATAAACTAAGATCGTGGCGCGCGTTATACCTTCCCGTTATTCAAACTCGCGAACCGATACGCGTGTGCTTGGAGTACTCGTTGACCAACTTTGACCGGAACGAAGCTCGACGGATGTTGACCGGTGTTTGACCAGATCTAGACGTTTGACCAACCAGATCTGACCCGTTGACCAGGTTTGACCGAGCCCGAACACGAACCCAAAACCGAATCTGACCCAATCAACTACACCCGACTTGAACCCGGATCTGGAGCTCGAGGCGACCACCATCAAGAATCAATGATAACCACTCAACTCGGATCGAGCCACAACCAAAACTGAACCGAGACCAAAACCAAAAACTGACTCGAGCCGGAGTCCCAACAGACCCGAACCCGAGCACCTCCACAACCACCGGGTCCGTCGCCGCCTCTTCTTATACGACCACCACCATCCACGCACTTCCACCACAACTCAGCCCAAGTCGACTCCTGCTCTCCATCGTTCCAACAACTACCCGCCTCCACTGCCCTTTTTACGGGTCTGAAACAGTGCGCCGCCACCACCATTAGGTGGGTGGTGGCCGGCCGGTTTTCAACCAGAGAAGCAGAGGCACGAGCGGGAGTAGAGAGAGAGTAGAGAGAGAAAAACGTGAGAGATGAGAGAGAGAGAGAGAGGGATTGAAGGGATGTCGAGTGGTGATTCTTGTGGGTGAAGGGTGGGGTGCGGAGAAAAGAAGGGGGTGGTGTACGGTGGCGGCTTGGGTGGCGGTGGTTCTGTGGCTGCCGCTGCTTCTTTGAGGGAGAAGGGAGATGTAGGGGTTGAAGTTATAGGGGTGATTATATAAGCTAGGGTTTTCTTTGTGTTAGGATGAAGAAGAAGAAGAAGAAGAAGACTAAGAGGTTAAATAGATAGGGTTTTGTGTGGGTTAAGTGGTTGGGTACCGCGTATATGGGCCAGCTACTGACTCGGTCTCGTTTAAATTTCATAACTCGTTTAACCGCTAAAATAGATATTTGTTAAATTTATTTATATAAACTGACTTAAAACGAGTGGTTGGACTGTATATTTGTTATAATATATTTTTAGTCGCGTTTTATTTATCATGAGCAGTTATTGTTTCTAATAATAATAACGACAACTACATATATGTTTTATAAGTTAATGTCGTGTAAGAATGTATTATTTGCTAACGAGATATTAGTGTTAACGAATTAAAAATCGTTTTATGAATAAAATTATTATTATATTATTCGGGAAACGCTGGGCGTTACAAGGGAGGCATGGGTAAGTATGGTGCGGATCATGTTATTGATGGTACGGATCATGCGTTCCGCCTTACCGTTTTGAGACGACGTGTGTGGGCACGAGCGCCTAAAAAGGATGCCATGTGTGGAGAAAATGTTTGAAAGGATGAGTTAATGTATTCGGTGCCATTGTCACATTGGAAAGTTTTGATGGGTCGTTCAAATTGGGTGGCAAATTGTTTATGGAATTGACAAAAAATTGAATACACTTGTGATTTATTTGATAAAGGGTAAGTCCAAAGAAAATTAGTAACATCATCAATAAATAAAATGTAATATCTATGACCATTAGAGCTCAAAATAGGTGATGTCCATAAATCACTGTGAATCAAGTCAAACGGAAAATAAATGCGAGTGTTAGAACTAACAAATGGTAGTCTAACACTTTTGCCAAATACACACGATTGACAAACATTATTATTGTATGTAGAAAAATCAACAAAAGTAGAATTCTTCAAAGATTGAAGAGGTGCCCGGCCTGGATGACCAAGGCGTTGGTGCCAGAGAGTTGATGTGATTGCAGCAAAGGTTGAAGGGAAGGTGGTGGTTCCGGGCCCAAGCATGAGTGGATAAAGATCACCGCTGCTGTTGCACCGGAGGATAGGGATCCGGCTCTTGTAGTCCTTCACAAGAAAACCAAAGGGGTCAAATTCAACAGAGACAGAGTTGTCGGTTGTGAACCGACGAACCGAAATTAAATTTTTAAGGAGTTTGGGTGCATATAGGACGTTTTTAAGGACAAGGGGTGGGTATGGTGGTGGTAAGGTTATGTTGCCATGTCCATGAACCGGGATGGTTGAACCATCACCGACGACTATTTGTTGGCCCAAGTTATTATTAGAAAAAGCATCGAAATTAACATAGGAGTTAGACATGTTACCTGTGGCACCGGTGTCCATATACCCAGTTGGTTCCTGTTGTGAGTTCAGAGACATGGCGTTAAGAGCTTGATCAATGTCCGTGGGTGTGTAGGCCGCATGATGAGCTTGACTTGGTTTGGACCCGAGAATACCTGCAGCATTATTATTAGTGTTATTGGTTGTGAGCCGATTAGAGGTTGTAGGGTAAGGACATAGTGGGAAGGCCCACGAGTTTGGAGGGTAGGATGGATGGGCCGCAGCGGGCCATGGGCTGTAAGGAGGCATTGGCCAGCCCCAAGGTGAGGGAGGTCCGGCCCAATAGCCATAGGAGTTGGAGCTGCGTCCGCGGCCCTATTGGGATCTGCCACGGCCTCTGCCGCGGGAACGGCCGCGTCCACGTGACCGGTCAGAAGTAAAGTCACTTGGCTGTGGAGAGGGATTGGCACGTGTGGAGGTCTGAAGTGCCGTACCAGCCAATTTCGAAGCATGAATGGCCTGTTCAGCCTTCTGCGATTCAGCCATGCAGAGTTTAGACCGTGCCTTATAAAAGGACGGTAGCGGTTCTTGGCCTTGAAGGATGGTGCTGAGGCTTTCATATTGCTCGGTGAGGCCAGCGATGAGTTGGAGAACCAAGTCATCATTAGAGATAGGATGACCGACACTGGCTAGTTGATCCGAGAGGGATTTGAGTTGTTGACAGTAAGCGGAGGCATTGGGAAAACTTTCGAGGCGGGTGTTTGTGAAACGGTGTTTGAGGTGGAGAGCACGGGCGCTCTTGTTATCTTGAAAAAGATCTTCAAGAGCGGTCCATACCTCGTGGGCAGTTTTGTTTTGACCGGGTTCGATAACGGTATGAACAAGATCTTGAGAAATCATGCTAAAAATCCATTGGAGTACAATGGAATCTAGACGATCCCAGATCTCATCCGAGGAGGAAGAACTAGCCGGCTGTTTGTCTTTGTCGGCTGGCAGAGGGGCGGCGGGTGGTGGGCGGGGTAAGAGGTGGTCGTAAACTTGATACGCTTTGCAGTGTATCCTGAAGAGTTCCGACCAAGAGGGCCAGTGGGCGGTGTCTATTTCGAGTTTGATGGGGATAATGTTGGATATGTTGGTGACGGTGATGGCGGGATGGAGTTTGTCGGACATGGTGAGGCTGAGAAGTTGAATATGGTTGAGAAAAGGATGAAACAGGGAGGAGGCAGGATCGTGCAGAAAGTTTGGATGATGAGAAGGAATCGAAAATAGGTTGTGAAAAAAATGAAATAGGTTGTTATGTGTATGGGGAAAGGAATGTAGATGGGGAAGTGAGAAGCAGACAAGGAAGAAGGTGGCCGAAGGTTATTGGCGGCCGCCGTAGGGTGAAGAGGTAGTGTAGGTTCTTGGTACTCGTGATACCATGAAACAATTGAATCCTTGATCCTTTCCCTCTTGGGGTCTCCATTATATAATAAATTACAATCCCTATTTTTGGGATGATTTACAAGTTGATAAGCAAGTAGTTTAAATTACAAATCATACTATAAATATTATCTATTATTATCTATTAGGTTCGGTTCGGTGTTTTCTGGTGTTCTTAGAATAAAAAACCGAACCATAAATTTCGGTTCAGTATTTCTAGTTTTTGTACGGTTTAGTTTTTCCAGTTCAGTTTTTCGGCTTCGATTCATTTTTTTTCCCGGTTTTCTGCTCACCTCTACCTTATGCTCTTTACCAATTATCTTTAGACTTTTATGGATTTTTGTTTCAAACGTGTCAAAGATCATGTAATAAATTAGTAATTAAGAATTTTATGAACTTTTGAAGACTTTTATTTCACTACATATGTGATATGTATATCATGTCCCATACAGGTCATGTTCTGTAAACTGTTTCTAAACATATTCATATTCGTGTTAGGAAAATGTGACACGATTAGTGTCGTGTCTATCACCATGGGTAGTCTTGTCTTATCATGTCGTGTCGTATCTGACCTGTCATGCCAACTCTAGTAAAAATAGGTTGTAGTGTATTCTCCAAGCAATACTATATAATTTCTAATATTGTTTTTTTTTTTTTTCTGAACGACCAACTAAGGTATTGTCGGATACTCCGTACGCGGCCTCCATTGGCTAAAAGTAGCCCACAAGACGTATCTTGTAGCGGCCCAATCCGCACGCACGGAGCCCTCTAGCCCACCTGTCTCCTGTTCCAGGGAAAACCCGGCCCGCATACCCGCCCGAAGGCACGACGACAACGACCGGTAAAACCTGGAGGGATCAGGAGTTGAACCCATGACCACAAAGATCAAGTGTCTCTCCCTCACTTTCCGGTACCACTCCACCACAAGGGTGGGTGGTTAATTTGTAATATTGTACTTACAAGTCTTTACTGGCACTCATCATTAATATGTGTTTTAATATTAATTACAAAAAACATCACCACATTCATGTTTTTTGTACTCACTGCCTCACCGGTGAATACAAGTATACAATTGGTTTTCAGTTTATTGACGAAAGGTCGTCTAATTTAGAAGCTTCATCAAGAATGCTAGACAATCAAGAAACAAATTTGTTTTATAATTGGTTCTTAAGTGTTCAAGCGATTCTTGTTTGAATCTGTCACTATTTATCTATACGTGTACCACTGGTAGAATTCCACATCGATTATGAACATGAGAGATTCTTGATTCATAAGACCTACATTGTCTTAAATATCATTATTGTGTTTTGGTTGTGGATCCCACTAAAATGTATAGCTAATTATGTCTTTATTTATAAAAGGGAATATAACAAACACTTGAATTTATGTGTATCATTAACGAATACTTGTTTTAGATAACTTATATACTATCAACGTGTTTGTAGTCTAACGGTATCAGAGATTGTAGTAAAGATGTTCCTCATCAGTTGTTGAGGGTTTTAGTTCCATAAGAGGTTTATAATTAAGTAGGTTTAAAAAATGTGTGAGTTAGTATACATGTTTCTTTATTGAGTTAGTCGTTAAATCTTATTTACTTTATAGTTATGTTGCTTTATTGAGCTACCTTTTTGTCTTATAATTTCAAAGGCATGTGTTTATATATAAGTTTCTGTTTTAAGTAGGGAGCCAAGACACAAGTTCAATATTCAAACGACTGTTTAAAAATGTTGTAGGATTAGTTGTTAGTGACATGCGTATAGTATTCATATAACACACCTTGTTGCGCTATCTTCCTCTTGCGCCACCATTTTCTCATTCACTATTTCTCGTCCTCATATGCCAAATGAATTCACATACAAGCCGACTCAAGAATAGCTCAAGCTCAACTCATTTACAAACCATTTAGGCTCGGTTAAGCTCATTTAGAAAATGACCAACTTTGACCCTGCTAGTTACAACCGAGTTGATTTCGATCATTTTTTTTTTTTTTTAAATGAGTTTCAAGCCACAAGCTAGTTGAACTATCCTGTTTCTTGTGATTTAGTGTTGTTTCTTGTGATTTAGTGTTAATCAGTTAAAAATATAACACACATGTAACTAAACTAATGTTTCAGTTTTTAATGGTCATCACGACTACACTTTATTAACTAGTCTCACTTTCTTAAACATATTAAAATTTTACCCCTAAAATTCTAATCATGTATTTTTGTGTTTTTAAGTTCATACAACAAATCGGTTTTTGATTCACAACTCCTTTCTATTGTTAAACCATGGCATAAACAAAATAACAATTTCCAAAATATGTTGAGCAAACTCGAATTCATCCAATCGACTGCTACTTCTTAAAATGTTGATAGAAGCGCGTGATCTTCGGGTAGGAAACTTACCGTTAAACAAATTAATGTCAATATTTTCTAAAAGACAAATGAAATCTTAGAACTCTACATAAATTTATCCTTTGTTTGGTTGACACTATATATAAATGTAACATTTCTTTGGTTTTAAAACAACAGTTTCTTAACTGATGAGTCTAACATTAACCGTTATAACACTTTGTTTCACTTTTTTGTTTGAACGTTCAAATTTCCTTCAATATTAGTTGTTAGTGGGTATTGAACCTAAGACTTCATATTAGTACACCTAGTTAGTTATCATCACGCCACAAGGAGTGAGGTCACTTTATTTCACAAAAACATAAAATGAGCGGAAATCACAAAACTGACCACTGAACCTCATCATTTTACGAAAATAAACATGTGAGGTGTCTAATCTTAGACGTAATTCCATGGTAGTGGGGAGTCTAACCTTAGACTCCATCTTCTATTTCAACCAATTGGAATGAAACAACACATAAGCTTGAGGCGTCTACTAGACTCTTCAGTGAGGCGTCTAAAATTAGTCGTCCTCACAGGTTTATTTTCGTAAAATGACGAAGTCAATGGTTAATTCTGTGATTTTCCCAAATGAATATGTGTCAAGGTCTGGTTAAGTGGTAATTTAACAAGTTTGATGGCTATATTCCTAATGTTCTCGGTCAAAGAGGCTGATTTGGTGATTTTCACTAACGATAACGATAACGATAATGATGACAGCCTGAGGCCAGAAAACTGCGCGATATTGTTGCAGTTGGACCGCTGCCAGGCGCACCTTACTGAGAAGGGGTCTAGGGCTGGCCTTGAACAGTGCTGCAGGCAGCTGAGGCAGGTGAATTAGCAGTGCACTTGCGAGACCATGGAGATGAAAGCTTATTAAGGTCTTCATCATAAGAATGAGAATGTAATGGAATAATTAATTAATATTACTGTTTTTATTTATATATTAGATCATATTTATTACTAGGGATGAGATCGGACCGAGCTGATACCATGCCGCATGTATTTCGGAAATTGAATATGAGTAAATCTTTATACCGAATACCATACCGATGATGATCAGTCAATAGTGAATATCGTACCCGTATCCGGTCAAAAAGTCTCATCAATGTTAGTTACTCTTTTTACATTAAGTTATAAAAAAATACTAAAATAGGAGTATAATTTATCATCTCTTAGCCTAGGCCACGTGTAATGGTTTAATCCGTTTTTAATGTCACGTCATAAAGTGAGTGTCATATCACTTTTTTTCATCCTTGGTCTCAAAAATTTTCAGTACCTACAAACAAAGCATGTGAATGGTTGATCTCTATGGGACCATCAATTCTTCCATCTCTCATGCTTGTTAGACAGTTTGCGGATGAAGTTTTTCTGCTTTCACACTCTAAAAGTTACCACCTCACAAGGAGGGTGATTTCACCGCATAGCCGGAGTTCATATTACGTCGAAAATAATATACACAAATTTTATGTGTTTTTAACTTTTTATCATGCTAGTTCATTATCATATGACTCCACCAACACCTCACTGAGGTTTTTAGAAATCTTTAACTTTTCATCATGCCACTGTTTTCATACATTATGAAAATTATTCATAGTAACTATATAATTTTATTGTTTAACAAAGAAATAATTGAAGCCTTGAAGGTCTATTTTTTAGTGGTTTGAACCAAAAAGAAGACAAACAAGGGTCCATAGCTCAGTGGTAGAGCATTTGACTGCAGATCAAGAGGTCACCGGTTCGAACCCGGTTGGGCCCTTCTTGTTTTTATTATGTTTTATTCATTTTGCTAATGGTTTTAAACAAGAAACAAAACATAAAAACCAAAATTTCACTAACAAGATAAATAAAATCCATTCCAATACACCAAAGATCTTGTATTAACATGAAAAGGAGTTTTATTTTCTTGCTTTTTAATATGATTTAGTTTTATTTTTTGCTTTCTAATATAATTTAGTTTTATTTTTTTATTTTGTTTTGCCAATGGTTCTAACAGAGAAACAAGCACAAACAAACAAAATTCACAAACAAAATAAATAAAATCCCCATTCTATTCAGAAGTGGATGGCAGCACAGTTTGTTGTCCGTCTACCTGCTATTATTATGTAATTTGCCCTTTTATTTATGAGTTGAAAATGAAATATCATAATTTAAAAAAAAAAAAAATTCTAATCCAAACCACCAAAGATTTTGTATTAACATGAAAAAGAAAACAAAAGGTGACTACTTTCCCATAGGAACAAGGATAAACATGTCATTTTACACCATCCCCTAACTATTAAAACCAAAACAAATCAACCAAAAACCAATTTTACCATAAAACTGTCACAAAGAATGGTTCATAAAAAAAAACAAACATATCAGACCCTTTTTCAGCCATTAAACTTTAGTTTGGTGTATAGTTGTCAAGCGGCGTTATGTTTCTCTTCAAGAACAGTGCCTTCTCTGAGCGCGATCTGTGCTTCGTTTTCCCTCCCCAATGCAAATAAAGCTGCAGCTTGTAAGTAGGATGCAATATGCCAAATTGGAGAGATTACTTGTGCTTGTACAGCGTCGTTGAGTGCTTCTTGCGGCATGTCGCTCATTAGATGTGATAGACTTCGGCGTGCGAACACTGTTGGTGAGACCATGGTTCCCACCTCAATGAACTGCATCACAACATCAAAAAAAAAAAAAAAAAAAAAAGCCTTAAAAAATAACTTTAGAAAAATATATATTCTTCAGATTTTGTTTATGAGAATAAAAAAAAATCTAGGGAGGGCTTAACTAACCCGCAGACACTTTTTTGTCGTTTAATTTATATTTTTTTAAGTAATGTATTAAATATGAATCAAACAAAAGAATTATAAAATGAGACGAAAAACCTGTGTATATAAGTCTATTGCAGCTTTGAACTCTTTATTGCGAAAAGCAGAGTCCCCTTTCTTCTTGGAGTTCAATGTATCATGTATTTGATTAGTCCACATCCCGAATGACAGCTGCGATCCACCAACACAACCAATAATTATAACAAAGGTCAAGGTCATAGTCAAACATAACTGTAATCAAACCGTCAAGGGGGTGGCACGGTGGTAAACGCCTGACTCAAAATATCAAAATAGTAAAAAAAAAAAAAAAAAAAAAAAAAAAAAAAAAAAAAAAAAAACCTCGGTTGCAGCACCCTCGTCATCTTTGTACCCCAACTTTTCCAAAACATCATGTATAAATGTTAAATCCATTCTTAAACAAGCTTCCCCGAGAGGCGTTAGCGGCATGGTGGACCCTTGTGGGATACCCATTAATACATGAGATGGCACCTGCATATGCGTATGAGAAACATGTAAACAAATTTGAGGGCGTGTTTGGATGCGGGCTTTAAACTGATTAAGTGACGTTAAATTTACTATAATCACATGACAAATAACAATAAAATAAGAAAATTTCCACATGAAACGTGTTTTATAGATGAAAAAAAACATATATTACCTCGGTTTCTTTTTGTAGAGGAACTAAAGCAGACACCAATGATCTTGGATTTGGGCGTTCACGTGGCTCATATTGCAAACATCTTGAGGCTAACCGGACTAGTTCAGTTCCATCATCAGTAGAGAATTGACCTTCTAAGCAAGAGTCGGTGAGCATTTGAAGATTTCTGTCTCTTATTAGATCAAGGGCCTGATAATATTTTGAGTTTTAGATGATCAGTGTTAACTTTTTTATGCTTGGACCAAAATGTAATTTAGAAATATGCACATATTATTTAAAGCTAGGTTTTAAAAAGCGCGCCTGAGCACGACGCGACCTGAGGCGCGGATCCATGTGCCTTATGTCACACAGGCGCGCAGTGTACAAAAAGCGCAAGAAAAGCGCGCTTTTTTGGGGAAAAAAGCCCTTGAGGCGCGCGCTTTTTTTCCCATAAAAGCGCGCTTTTCGTACGCGGGGTGTTTTGTGCTTCAAAATGTTATACATGTAGCTAAAAAAGTTGTGCATTTAAGTGAAATCATATATAAACCTTATTTATATCTATATCTTGGGTAAAGGATGCTAAAAACCTATAGGATATAAAAAAAAAAATTATATAATCGACTTGCGTCTAGCGTACGAAAAGCCCACCGCTTTTGCGCTCTGCGCCTCGGTTTTAGACCTCGTCGCTTTTGTGCGCTTCACGCTTTTTAAAACCAAGATTTAAAGGTAATGGCACATACATGGCTAGGCGGAATATGTTTCCCACTTAGAAGGTCAAGCAAGAGGGTTCCGAAACTGTACATCACACTTTCTGGTGTTACCCTTCCTACGCATTCAAGAAAAAAAAAACAATTAGGAAATAAATACAAAGAAGATATAATACAATACAAACTAAGACAAAATGATCTGATATATGAAAGGGTGGAGGAAGTTGGTTACAAAGATGAGTGGGTGAGGTAACAGGTCACGAAATGAGAAGTTTTTGGTACAAGTAAGATTAGGTTAGCCGAAACAGATTGACCCATGAACATTGTTTTGTGTTTTTAAAATAACTTATTAGCAATTAATGTGTTAGCTTTGATTGCAAAAATGATATTAGAACAATAACAATTAACTTTAAATATATGATAAAAAAAATATTTAAGAAACATACCTCTATTTTTTTCATTTCATAATTGACAAATTACATTAAGATAGCAGCAGACGGGCAACAAGTTGCACCGACACCCCATTCTAGATAGCGAAACCTAGTCTACTAAAAACGAACCCCTGCCCCTTTGGGGTCAAAATATTGTTGTGGACAACCCGTTGGACTCTAGTTAAGAAACGAACAACTTCCGGCGCCAAGGAGCCAAAGGTTTTGCCCGCATAGTTAAATTTCAAATTTATAACATTTGATTATGTATTTTAAAGTTAAAAGTTAATACCTGTCCTCAGATATTCAGGTGGAGTAAATGCTAAGTTTGTACTGTAACTCTTTCCGTCCCTACTGTTCTTCATCAACCCAAAGCAAGAAAGTCTTGGATTTGCATCCTAAATGTGTTAAGAAGAAATTCAAGCAATTTAGTTAAAGAGTGTTTGTTAAACAAATAACCAATAGTGGAACAAAAACAAATAATAAAACTAAAAACATACATCATCGAAGACAACTCTATAGGCGTTAAGGTCATGGTAAAGCGCACGTCCTCTGCTTGTACAATATTCTAGCGCTTCTGCAAGATATAAAGCTACCCGTAATCGCATTGCCCATTGCATAGGTTGTGTTTCCCCTATATAAAGATGCAATAAAGATCAAACCTCACACTTTAAAATATTGTAAATAAATTTTAAGTAACTAATTTTGTTACTACTTACAATGAAATAGATGTTTTGCAAGGGTCTCGTGTGGCATAAATTCAGCAACGAGTAATCTTTCATCGCCTTCACAACAACAACCGAGCAGATTGGCTAGTCTCGGGTTCCGAAGCTGACCAACTGCCCTTGCTTCTTCCTGTAATAATACACAAATGACGTTGAAATTATCTCAAAATATACAATTAGAGCTTCATTATCCAATAAGCACTTTAACCAACACAGTTGCAAGAATGTAAAAACACGTAAAACAATTATAAATAAAGTATTTACCAAAAACTGCCTTGAATCAGGCCAGGCAGATCTATTAAACCGTTTGACAGCAATTCGCCTTTGGTTTGCCAACTTCCCTTTGTACACCACATTAGGGGCTTTCTCCCCATGTTCAGAGACGATGTTTTCAACAGCAAATCCAGATGTCGCTGTTCTTAATTGTTCGATAGAGAATTCACGAAATGCCGGCAAATCACTTGCCTCACCCAACTCATTTTCTGTCAAAAATCATCAATTACATAACTCGTTTTGTTGGTATAATATATAATGAGTAAGAGTGGCAGAAAGGGTGGGATGGACGCATTGAGTATCGGATCAACGCGGATTTCAGTTTAAACGTATCACGTCAGGCCAACCCAAAAACACAGATTACAAACTACAACCTAACTTTTAAGGATTAGAAGTTCTTTTTACGCATTGTAGGGAAGCCATGCAAAAAAAGATAACGCACGTAGCTGTCGCGGCTCAGTAGAAAAAAATAAACAAGCTGGCTCGAGCATTTTACGAGCCGAGCTTGAGCTCAATGTTTCAGCTTGGTTAAGATAAACGAGCTGAGCCGAGCTGGCTCGTTTAACTTTGAGCCCGTGCCTAACACCTTGCATCCTAACTCTGATATGGCAGCCTACATTGACTGCCACATAACCCCACTCGACCCGTTTTATAGATAAATGGATTGAAATTGCCACATCTAAAAAGGAGTGATTTCACTTACCAGCATTACCAGGTTCAGCTACCACTCCATCTTGTACAGTCCCGCAACACGAGCACAGTTTAGAAAAATCACAGCCCATGATATCAAAATACTTGTCGGTACTTGGCTTCTACTTGTAATCTTTGAACTCTGAACTCTCGATGTGTATAATAATGATAACGATTGACAAATAATTAATACAGCTTCTTATGGACTATAAGTTACGCATTTCGCCACCATGAATCATCAAAAGACCTAGTAAATCAACAAATTAAACACGACTGGACCGCTCAAAATACACAGTCTTGAAATGTTCAAAAACTGAAAAATAAAACTAACTACACAAATACAGTTTAAACAATCAAGTTATCAGTGATTCAAATCCATAAAAAAAACAAAGCTTCTTTAAACTATCAAGTTAACAAATGATTCAAATCCAGTTTATCCGTATTATTTTACTAATCCTGTTAAATGTATGTGTAAATGAGCCGTGCAGGTCGCAAGCTACTCGAGAATTGCTCGATAAAAAGCTTGAAACGAGCCAAGCCTGAGCCGAGCTTGAGCCTAAAACAAAGCTCGTTTATTTAACGAGCCAGAGCTCAAGCCTTGCATGTGAAGCTATCCAGGCTCGTCAAGCCTTAGTGTAATATTAGTTTTTATTAATATTTAATGACATTTACCCCTAATTTAAAGTTGTTCAGTAAATGAGTCGATCCGAGCTTATTTAAACTTGTTTACGAGCCGAGCCCGAACCTAAATATAAGCTTGTTTAGTAAACGAGCCTGAGCTCGAACTTCACTTATCGAGCTCACGAGCCTATTACTTATATATTTTTATATAATATATTAACTAATAAATAAAAAACGAGCCGAGCTCGGGCCAAGCTCGAGCTTAAAAAACTACCAACAAGCCGAGCTCGAGCTTTGAAAACAAAGCTCGAACCAAGCCAAGCTCACACTCGAGCTCTCATAAGTTAATTAAGCTCGGCCTGGTCGAGCTCAGGCTCGGCTTGGCTCGTTTGCACCCTTACAGTTCTTCATGCCCATCAAAAATGCTATTAAAGCAGTGCAATTCCAATAATTAAATTAGGGTTTCAAAGCTACAAGAACCTAGGTCTTAAATGTTCTTTCATTATAAACATAAAGAACACATACAAACTAGACAATAAGGTGATCAAAGGTTTAAAAAAAAAAAAAAAAAAAAAAAAACTTTTTCATGCTAAAAAAAAGATCCAATTCACTATCAGATCTCAACTATGTATCTATAATCTCCATTAATATCAAGAAATATAGCATGCCCATAAAACAAAAACAAAATAAAAGTAACATAGATCAGTAAAAAACTATAATTACAAGATATTAATTAAAGTTTCAAACTTTGAAGAACAAATTTATTAATTCCAACTAATTGATAAAGAGATTACACAATTAAGTGATCAAAACCTCTACATCAACACCATTTCAACATCAACTGTCATATCTCAACCAATTGATCTACAAATTTCATTAAGTAACCATAAAAGCAAATCACCCATCAATTAAATCTTGTAAATATCAGTAACCAACAAACCACAACTTCAAGATTAGGGCTTCAAAGCTCAAAACAATAATTAAAAAAAAATCAATAATAATAATTAACAAAACTTCAAATCCTAACTAAACAATATAAGTTGAAGAAACCAAAATCAAATCAGAAATGAAAACATAAAGAAATGATTCAAAGTACCTGCAGATGATTCTTGGACCCAGATGGGTCAAAGACTCAGACTTTCAAGATTCTCTCTCTTCTGTTCTCATATGTTTCTCTCTCTAGAACAGCAGGGATGAAAGAAGAAGAAAGAAAATGGGTTGAAAACAAATGGGAAATCTTGAAAGCATGTGAGTTTGATGATAAATAATGATGATAAGTAAAAAAGATCCGTTTGGTGTTTTTTTAATGGCAAAGAACCATGTGTTAATCACTCTAATACCGGACGTTGTGGTCAAGGTTGTTGATTACTCGACCGTTGCCAGCTCTTTGGTTCTTTTAGATGCGCGGAAAGCTGATCTCAACTCGCCCGAATGCATGACGGTGAAATAATCAGTAAAACTTCGCTTTCCATCCAAAATCGAACCAACACCACTCGTATTCGCTTTTCACCTGAATGATGTAGGGGCTGTTTGGTTGATTAAGTGCTGAATCATTAAGAGGTCTGAATGGTTAAGAGATCTGTATGGTTAAGTGTTGAATCATTAAGTTGGACCTCTTAATGGTTAGTTTTCTTGTCCCACATTGGTATGAGAGTTTCATTAAGGTTCAGCCTAGTTCAGTGCTTAATGATTCAGTGCTTAATGGTTCAGCAACATCCCAAGTCTTAATGATTCAGCCTTAACCATTCCATTCAGAGGCTGAAACAAACGCGCTGAATGCTGAACCATTCAGCACTGAATGGTTAAGAACCTCATTAAGAGGCTACCAAACAGCCTCGTAGAAAATAATAGGCACATTGAGAATCAAACCTGAGACAAGTAACACCAAATACCAAATCTTTCTTCAACCACTCCACTAGCGCGTCGCAAATCTCTTTGGTGTTATTCCAACAGATTTGCTCTCAAAACATTTCTACTTTCCGCCGACAATAAAAAAAAACTTTTTTCACTTGTTTATTTGATTTTTATTTTTATTTTTTAATTGTTATTATTGTCTTGTTTGATCACTTGAGTAGCAACATGTCAATACAATAGGGTAGTATTATTATTACTTGGTTAATTATTATTGTTATGCAAAATCACGGACAGAAAAGGTACATGGAATATTTTTATGTACAACAAATAATGTATACGGATGGAGTGAAAGATAGTAGGTGGTACTAACTACAACTTGGTTGAAAATAAAACCACTTTTTACCTTTGAGGTTTAAAAAGTTATGTTATTTGTTATATCTAACTAGGTTATTTGCCACACGGTATAACAAATAAAGTTTAGACAAAGTTTAAATATATAGAAATTAAGATTACATATTAATGTAAATAATTGAAAATTTTAATATATAATATAATTCCTAAAAAATACAAAAAAAAAACATAAATCTCTAAATATCTCTTTGTATACAACACTGGTTGTTTTATTTGTAACACACTAACACACCTACCTCTATCTAATATTAATAATTTAACAATGACTCTACTTTTTTACTCTTGATAAAGTGACGCACAATTGGCCATAAGTGAAAACTGGGTATTTAGCGATTGTCTTTGTCTTTTGTTTATGTCATCTAGAGTCATACAAATAAGGAAAATTGTTTAATTGAAATTGGAACATAATCTTCTTATTTAAGCTAAACCAAAGTAAGACATTCAAATAAAAAACTGATAGTTTTCGGAAGTGACAATAAAATTCGAAAATGACATAAACATAAACAGTTGTTCGAAAATTATAACATAATTAGGAAATAAGTCAAATATGAAAACATTTTATTATTGTGTCAATGATCAACAAAGAGGTAAATTGTTACAAACTAACGTCCTACAACACATATAACAACCTAAAAAATCTTGTAACTTAAAATGAGAGAGATAACAAAAACTAAAGTTAATTGCATGTATCTTAAACATTTAGCAATTATTAAATCACAAATTTAAAGATTTTTAATATTGTAAAATTTAAAAACAATAATTTTTATTTCAAAGGAATGTTAAAAAGGAATCAAGCTAATTAAGTATTCAACTACGTACAAATTAAATTCATATTTTTAAATTGTTATCCTAAAGTTTTTGATTTATTCATTAGTTAAAAAATTATTTATCATAATTTATTTAATTTTAAACAGTCATATTTTGATTAGATAAATTGATTGAGGTAATTTGAATTATTTAAATTTGGTTTGACTTTAAAGTTTGAAATTTAGTTATTTAATTTTAAAATATGATAAATACTTTTTTAGTTTTATAGTTATAGATAGTTTTTTAGAAATGATTAATTATATTTGATGAGATTAAATATATAAAAAATGTTTGTTTTCTAATATTTTTTTATTGATTATTAAAACAATTATGAAAATAATTTAAATAGGAATTGAATGAGATTTATTGTTTTGAATAATTAATGTGAGACTTCATAAGGGAGTTACATGTGTCTCTTATATGTTTTCTTTTATTAATATAGATAGAATATAATAATTCCTAAAGAATATTAATGTAAATAATTGAAAATTTTAATATATAATATAATTCCTAAAAAATCACAAATCTCTAAATATCTCTTTGTATACAACACTGGTTGTTTTATTTGTAACACCCCTACCTATATCTAATATTAATAATTTAACACTGACTCTTCATTTCTACTATTGATAAAGTGACGCACAATTGGCCATAAGTGAAAACTGGGTATTTCAAATACAAACCAACTCTTGTTAGCGATTGTCTTTGTCTTTTGTTTATGTCATCGTGAGTCATACAAATAAGGAAAATTGTTTAATTGAAATTGGAACATAATCTTCTTATTTAAGTTAAACCAAAGTAAGACATTCAAATAAAAAACTGATAGTTTTCGGAAGTGACAATAAAATTCAGAAAATAACATATACATAAACAATTGTTTGAAAATTATAACATAATTAGGAAATAGGTCAAATATGAAAACCTTTTATTATTATGTCAATGATCAACAAAGAAGCAAATTGTTACAAACTAACCTCCTACAACACATATAATAACCTAAAAAATCTTGTAACTTAAAATTGAGAGAGATAACAAAAACAAAAGTTAATTGGATGTTCTTAAACATTTAGCAATTATTAAATCATAAATGTAAAGATTTTTAATATTGTAAAATTTAAAAACAATAATTTTTATTTCAAAAGAATGTTAAAATTAAAGGAATCAAGCTAATTAAGTATTCAACTACATACAAATTAAATTCATATTTTTAAATTGTTATCCTAAAAGTTTTGATTTATTCATTAGTTAAAAAAATTTATATATTATAATTTACTTAATTTTGAACAGTCATATTTTTATTAGATAAACTGATGGAGGTAATTTGAACTATTTAAATTTGGTTTGACTTTAAAGTTTGAAAATTTAATTATGTAATTTTAAAGTATGATAAATACTTTTTTAGTTTTATAGTTATGAATAGTTTTTAGAAATGATTAATTATATTTGATAAGATTAAATATATAAAAAATGTTTGTTTTCTAATATTTTTTTATTGATTATTAAAAACAATTATGAAAATAATTTAAATAGGAATTGAATGAGATTTATTGTTTTGAATAATTAATGTGAGACTTCATAAAGGAGTGACATGTGTCCCTTATATGTTTTCTTTTATTAATATAGATAGATTTTTAACCATTTGATGATTCATATTAGGTCCCTATATTTGTATGAGTAATTTCTTTTTTAAAAGGAGTTTTTAAAAAAAAAATTGAATTGCTTTATTAGGATTCATAGATTATAAAATAGACGGGTTTAAAATAATAAAAGACAATTAATAGAAAAGGGTCAAAATAAATGTAAGACACTTATTTGTTAGACTAAGAGGGTGTTTGGGATTGCTTATTTAATTCTAAAAGTGCTTTTAGTCAGAAGTGCTTATTGACTTATGACTTTTTAAAAAAAAATTAAAAATATTTGGCTTAGCTTTTGTAGTGAAAAAAGTCAATAAGTTGTTTTTTTTAAGTGTTAGGTTTAGCTTATTGTGCAGATCAGTTGTATAGGTAGTAAATTTGTAATTTTTATTTCAAAAGTAAAAAAATATGGATTTGTGACTTCTTAAAAACAAATTTTCAATTCATGTCAAAAAGTCAAACCAAAAGTGTTTATGAGATATACAAACAACTTTTTGAATAAGCCAATATGTATAAACGTTTTCTCAATTCAATCCCAAATAGCAAGACAACTCTTTAACATGACATGTTATAGAAAAAGCACTGGTTCGTTAAAAATAAAAATAAAGGAAAGATTTAAAAATTTAAAACATAAAATGCTTATTATTATTATTATTATTATTATTATTATTATTATTATTATTATTATTATTTGGCGATAAATTATGAAGACTTTTCATTACCAAAACAAAACAAGTTACATTTAGATGATGGGTAAGCGGACAACAAGCTGCGTCGCTATCCCCTTTTGAATCGCAAAGCCTATCCTGCTAAACACAAACCCTTGGTTCTTAGGGCTATGCGAGTCACTGTGGACCACCTTTGCACTCGTTTCAGGAACCGTACTGTAACATCGCAAAAATTTTCCCAAATTTTATACGTAAAAAGCCCTTATTTTATACGTCTTTATACAAATGTGCCTAAGCCTTTATTTTTCCAAATTCACAACTCATTTATATATATAAATGTATATAAATATAATAATAATAATAATAATAATAATAATAATAATAATAATAACAATATTAATTAGACTAGTAAACCAAACCAACCCAAAAACCCTTGGAAATTTCGGAGCCCAATACCCAGCCCAATAGAAGTCCAAGCCCACTACTCCCTCTCCCCTCCTATCTGTTTAAAATATATATATATTCGTTTGGGTCGGGACTCGAACCCGCGCCCAAACCGGTCCAAGGACTAGCATCACACAACGTAACCAACTGAGCCAAGGCTCATATCTGTTTGTATCCCAACCCTTTTGATATTTAACCCTATACGCGATAATTGCTTTTCCTTTTCTTCTCCTCTCTGTTCGCTGATTTGTGCAGAATTTTTATTTCTTTTATTCTTTTCTTTTTTTGACTATTGATTGAAGCTAAACATGGAATTATCACTTGATTGACTCGTATAATTGGATTGACAGACCCATATGCGTATCATACACGCATAATCCAATAAAACCATACCAAAAATTATACTAATTACGCGTGTATATTAATACACGGTCAAACTTTCTTTTTCGTCGCACTCGTATGAAATCGTATAAATTGGACATCCCTTGGTAGCCTTATTGTGCCGATTAACAACCCTCTACACTCAATTTCTGTTAAGTCTCTCTGGATAACCAAGGAGAACGATTAGTTTGACTTTTCGTTGACTTATTGTTCGTGCATCATAGAAGCATTGCAAGTATCAATTAAATACATGGATTTGTTTCTGCATGCTAGTCAACCAATAACCCCAACGATTCTGGGTTATTGTTTCCTAATTAGTTAGATTAAATTTCTAGGGTTCTTAGGTTATATTTGGGGAAGATGGCAAGAATCAACTGATATATAAAACCTTTCTGAAACTAAAACAAACAACCAACAGACATCCAGATCAGTTGGTTATACTCATATGCTCAAAATCATGAACCGGCCAAGGGCCCAGGTTCGAATCCCTTGTGCAGCATTTTTTTTTAAAACCCTTTATTTATATATTTAACCTTCTAATCTTTTAAAATAGTTTTAAAATACCGAAAGAGGGTTATAAATTCTACAAAATTTATTTTATGTTATTCAAATGATAAAATTTGTTGTCCAATTTTTAGTTTTCCAAAAATTATTTATTTATTATATATAATAAATATTACAAGTTTATTCTATTATAATTACAAAATTCTCTAAAAATATCAAAACGATTATATAAATTTCCACAAAAATTATTCCGAGTTTATAAAACATTAAACATTTCTGAAATGATTTTTATTTTCGAAAAATCATTTATTTAGTATTTTTAATTAATTTTTGTTATTTTTAATCATAAATAAATCATAATAAATTCATTTTTCAATATTTTTGCACCAAAAATTTATATAAATTATTTCTGTCCATTTAGAATAGAAATACAATTTTTAATTTAAAAATTCTTTAATTTTAATATTTTTAGATATTAAAGCTATATTTTGGCAAAATAGAAATAAATAGATTAAATATTCTATTTTTAAGAAAATAATTTTACAAAAATTATTTTTATACTTAAAACCTTATAATGTGACCATCTTTAATCTAAAGTCTACAAAAAAACTTTTGTTTATTTATTTATTGAATTTCTTTTATTTATTAAACAATTTAATTATTAATCAAACGAATACCTATCCCCAAATTCGAAACCCTAGAAAATATTTGTAGACTAGAAAGACTTAGACATATTTATTACCTTAATTATAGGGTAATACTTGGCATCGTTGGGCAACACATATTCTATTTTCACAAGACATAACATTTTGCTAAGGTGAGTTTACATAGCCCCTTTTTCTGTTTTACATTTTGGGCTAAAACATGTTTAAACATTTTATATACTATCATTTACTCATTATTACATTGTTGAAAACTTGTGATTCAATTACACTATCATTTACTCATTCTATCATTTGACTGTAACAAAAAGACACAGTACAATTATTAACATTGATCAAGCCGCCTGTTTAGATTATAGCGCTATAGGTCTGACAAACCCATCCCCCGGCATAAATTCAGGATGATCGATAGCAGTTACACTTTTACTAACTTGCGAGTTAGGTCTCAGTCGACACAAGGTTTGATTGTACAAAGACGCATTGTTACATGTCGGACTCATACTCTATCATTATACAACTGTGATTGTTATACAACTATTATTATCTATTATATTCGAAAACCTATGTATTCTCACCAACTTTTGTTGACCCAAAATATTTTCAAACTTAACATGTTTCAGGTTCTACTTGCTTGAAGATTTGAGTTAATGCTTGATGATTTGAGTTAATGCTTGAAGATGTGTACATAGTATTATTCATTTTGATGTACGAATTCTTGTAGAACAATTGTATGTAATTTATTTAAATCATTTAATGAAATTTATTATTCACCATGAGCTACTGAACAATCCTCAATACGTGACATCCCGATGTTTCCGCCATCGGTTGGGGTGTTACAGATTGGTATCAGAGCCATGGTTATAGGGAATTAGGTTATTAGAAAAATAATCTAGTCTATAACCATAGGATTATAATCAGTACTTGCTCCTTTTACTTGCAACCCTACTTGTTTCTAATCTCTATCTCCCTCCCACTTCTTATCCCTATTTTAGTCCCTACAAGAAGATTGTTCTCCATCACTGGATCTACTCTTAGACTAATAGGACAAAATCCTCAGGTTTAGCCTGAACCACCTTGAGATCTCGTCGAAGTTCTAGATTTTAATAACGAACACGTGCAATCTGGAAGGGTGAACGCCTGTATTCTGAGTCTTCTGTCTAGGCTGGCATTGCGCATATATCCCAATCAGACGAGGGACCCGGATGCCTACCTGGGAATTCTCGGGATGAGTGTTCACTTATAGGCTAAAGCATGTCTTCACTATGTTATTAGAATCTAGAATCTTTGATAAGTCAACGTTTTCGTTTATTCGTTTTAATTAATAAATAAATGATTACATTCCTTATATTACCTCATTCATTTCATTGTGTCTCTTACAGATCATGCCTCCACGTCGCAGCACTCGCAATAACAGTGGTGGAAATCAAGAGGAAGGTAGCAACAACCACGAAAATAAATACAACAACAACAATAACAACAACAACAACAACAATGGCGTTGATGCTCAACTGGCTGCGATCATTTCCCAACAAATGGCGCAACAAATAGCAACTCTTGTTCCTAACTTACTGGCTCAAGTCATCCAGATGAATGGGAACGGCAATGGAAATGGAAACGGCGGTGGAAATGGAAACCACAATGGAAACGGGAATGGTCTCCCAGCTTGCACTCTTAAACACTTTAATACCTGTAATCCCCCTAAGTTCAGTGGAGATGAAGGAGCTACGGGTCTTCTACAATGGTTCGAGGGTATTGAGAATACTTTCATTAACAGTGAGTGTCCCGATAACTTTAAGGTCCGTTATGCCATGAGTGTTCTTCACAAACGAGCACTCACTTGGTGGAATGAGGAAAAACGCACCCGCGGAGCTGAAGTTGCACTTACTATGACCTGGGATCAAGTCAAGGAGATAATGAAAGCTGAGTTTTGCCCACGTAACGAGGTCAAGAAATTAGAGGACGAGTTCCACACCCTTGCTCAGGATAGTGGGGAAAACCTTGCTTATAATACCCGCTTCCATGAGCTCAGTCTGTTGTTGCCCCATAAGGTCACTCCCCTACCTGTAGACATTGAGAAATATATCGGTGGTTTACCCATGCAGATTCAAGACACGGTATGGGGAAGGAACCCTGCTACCCTCGAAGAGGCCAAGCGTCTAGCAGCTACCTTAACTGACAATCACGTAAAGAACGGGACCTTAGTTCGGAAAGGCGAGAAAGCAAGTATTGTAGCCGCGGTAACTACTGAGAACCAGAAGCGTAAGACCAGGGATCCTGATGCAAACCTCACTACACAAGCTTCTAACAAGAAACCTTATATAGGAAACTATCCATTATGTAACACATGCAAACGACATCATCCCACTGCTTCAGCGTGTCGCTTGTGCACCAATTATGGTAAGTATGGCCACCTGGTCAACACATGTCGTGAGACCCCAAACCCTGATACCAACCAACCCTGCTCAGGCTGCTAATCCTAATAGATACAACTATGGTCAGTGCTATGAATGTGGAGACCCAAATCACTTCCGTAACCGATGCCCTAAACTAAACCGAGATCAAGACCCTCCAGCCACTTAACAGCAAGTCCCACCATTTGAATGTTATTTGCTTTTTATTCTATGTATTGACGCTATTTGATTCAAGTAATAAATTCTAGTATTGAAATTTTTGTCTGAGAGTTGTTTATATGGTATAATCATAACACTTGGATGCATGCTTGTTTGAATGTGAACTAATTGCTATATCAATATCTAAATCTATACAACTACAACTCATATACTATACTCGTTATACTTATAAACTTGCTTGCATAAACATATTATCAATTTGCAATTTATGTGTATAATAATTGCTACACTTAATAGAGGATAAAGTACTTGCTCAAAAGTTAGTTGAGTACCAAATAACCTACTCAACGATTGGTAGAAGTCATCATGCCTTTTCAACAGTCGGGAGAGGCCCTACAACCTGCTCCACGACTGGTGGAGGCTATCGAACCTGCTCAGTCGGGAGAGGCCCTACAACCTGCTCCACGACTGGTGGAGGCTATCGAACCTGCTCAACAATCAGTAGAGTCATAGAAAGACACAAAACCCTAATGTAAGTTAAATTGGTGATTGCGGTCCGGAACGTAATCACGAATTTACAGGTACGTTAAGGTAGTGTGAAATTCTATCAAGGTTTTCGGTAAATAATCAATTATAAACTCTAGTTACCTGTTAGTTCATTTAGTCTTTCTATAGTCCATCAACTCATTTCTTTTAGGATTCCTAAAACTTAAGTTTAGTGTTGTGCTAGATCCTTGTTTTCCTTGCGATTTCAAGACACACCTAATTCTATAAAAACCTCTTAACAGATTATTCTATTTATATCGAGCCTTAACACGAAAATTTTCCAGACCTAATTTCTACCCAAGCACCTTCAACCCTGTGATTTCAATAAACTTCGGGACGAAGTTTCCAAAAGTAGGAGAGACTGTAACATCGCAAAAATTTTCCCAAATTTTATACGTAAAAAGCCCTTATTTTATACGTCTTTATACAAATGTGCCTAAGCCTTTATTTTTACAAATTCACAACTCATTTATATATATAAATGTATATAAATATAATAATAATAATAATAATAATAATAATAATAATAACAATATTAATTAGACTAGTAAACCAAACCAACCCAAAAACCCTTGTAAATTTCGGAGCCCAATACCCAGCCCAATAGAAGTCCAAGCCCACTACTCCCTCTCCCCTCCTATCTGTTTAAATATATATATATATATATATATATATATATATATATATATATATATATATATTCGTTTGGGCCGAGACTCGAACCCGCGCCCAAACCGGTCCAAGGACTAGCATCACACAACGTAACCAACTGAGCCAAGGCTCGTATCTTTTTGTATCCCAACCCTTTTGATATTTAACCCTATACGCGATAATTGCTTTTCCTTTTCTTCTCCTCTCTGTTCGCTGATTTGTGCAGAATTTTTATTTCTTTTATTTTTTTCTTTTTTTGACTATTGATTGAAGCTAAACATGGAATTATCACTTGATTGACTCGTATAATTGGATTGACAGACCCATATGCGTATCATACACGCATAATCCAATAAAACCATACCAAAAATTATACTAATTACGCGTGTATATTAATACACGGTCAAACTTTCTTTTTCGTCGCACTCGTATGAAATCGTATAAATTGGACATCCCTTGGTAGCCTTATTGTGCCGATTAACAACCCTCTACACTCAATTTCTGTTAAGTCTCTCTGGATAACCAAGGAGAACGATTAGTTTGACTTTTCGTTGACTTATTGTTCGTGCATCATAGAAGCATTGTAAGTATCAATTAAATACATGGATTTGTTTCTGCATGCTAGTCGACCAATAACCCCAACGATTCTGGGGTTATTGTTTCCTAATTTGTTAGATTAAATTTCTAGGGTTCTTAGGTTATATTTGGGGAAGATGGCAAGAATCAACTGATATATATAAAACCTTTCTGAAACTAAAACAAACAACCAACAGACATCTAGATCAGTTGGTTATACTCATATGCTCAAAACCATGAACCGCCCAAGGGCCCAGGTTCGAATCCATTTTGCAGCATTTTTTTTTTTAAAAAACCCTTTATTTATATATTTAACCTTCTAATCTTTTAAAATAGTTTTAAAATACCGAAAGAGGGTTATAAATTCTACAAAATTTATTTTATGTTATTCAAACGATAAACTTTGTTGTCCAATTTTTAGTTTTCCAAAAATTATTTATTTATTATATATAATAAATATTACAAGTTTATTCTATTATAATTACAAAATTCTCTAAAAATATCAAAACGATTATATAAATTTCCACAAAAATTATTCCGAGTTTATAAAAAATTAAACATTTCTGAAATGATTTTTATTTTTGAAAAATCATTTATTTAGTATTTTTAATCAATTTTTGTTACTTTTAATCATAAATAAATCATAATAAATTCATTTTTCAATATTTTTGCACCAAAATTTTATATAAATTATTTCTGTCCATTTAGAACAGAAATACATTTTTTAATTTAAAAATTCTTTAATTTTAATATTTTTAGATATTAAAGTTATATTTTGGCAAAATAGAAATAAATAGATTAAATATTCTATTTTTAAGAAAATAATTTTACAAAAATTATTTTTATACTTAAAACCTTATAATGTGACCATCTTTAATCTAAAGTCTACAAAAAGACTTTTGTTTATTTATTTATCGAATTTCTTTTATTTATTAAACAATTTAATTATTAATCAAACGAATACCTATCCCCAAATTCGAAACCCTAGAAAATATTTGTAGACTAGAAAGTCTTAGACATATTTATTACCTTAATTATAGGGTAATACTTGGCATCGTTGGGCAACACATATTCTATTTTCACGAGACATGACATTTTGCTAAGGTGAGTTTACATAGCCCCTTTTTCTGTTTTACATTTTGGGCTGAAACATGTTTAAACATTTTATATACTATCATTTACTCATTATTACATTGTTGAAAACTTGTGATTCAATTACACTATCATTTACTCACTCTATCATTTGACTGTAACAAAAAGACACAGTACAATCATTAACATTGATCAAGCCGCCTGTTTAGATTATAGCGCTATAGGTCTGACAAACCATCCCCCCCCCACATAAATTCAGGGATGATCGATAACAGTTACACTTTTACTAACTTGCGAGTTAGGTCTCAGTCGACACAAGGTTTGATTGTACAAAGACGCATTGTTACATGTCGGACTCATACTCTATCATTATACAACTGTGATTGTTGTACAACTATTATTATCTATTATATTCGAAAACCTATGTATTCTCACCAACTTTTGTTGACCCAAAATATTTTCAAACTTAACATGTTTCAGGTTCTACTTGCTTGAAGATTTGAGTTAATGCTTGAAGATGTGTACATAGTATTATTCATTTTGATGTACGAATTCTTGTAGATCAATTGTATGTAATTTATTTAAATTATTTAATGAAATTTATTATTCACCATGAGCTACTGAACAATCCTCAATACGTGACATCCCGATGTTTCCGCCATCGGTTGGGGTGTTACACGTACTGCCTCAGGGGCCAGAGATCCAAATGTGTCAAAAGCAAACGGCAAGAACACATGTTGATTCTCTAAACATGTTGCTCCGTGCTTAACGACCTTCTTATTTTTTTTTAAAAGATTTTTTTGTTGTATTAAAAAGGAAATTAAAAAACGATATTAAAAAATATGCTAAAATAGTCAGAAAAAATTTTTATTATAGTAACAATAATGTGACAATATTAATTAAAGAGAAAGTAAAAACATAAGGCATAGTTTTTATTTAACAAAAACTAGAGTTGTATTTTTCTGCGTGTGGTTTCGGGATGTATTTTGAACTCCGTACGTATCAAAACATCTATTTTCAATGGATTTTATATTATCACGTTGATAAAATTTAAAAAACATATTATCATATCGGTATCGATATTAAGACAGAACTGATTCGGTTTTCCACGATAAAGAAAAATATCAGTATATCGGTATCTAAAATACCGATTCAGTACGAATACCAGTACTAAATGCTCTTCCCTAAAAAAGAAAAAACAGTATACATTACCAAATAAGAGTAAAGATCAAATACAAAGCGTTTTTCGGTAAGAACTGTGAGAATCAAAGGGGGTAAAAAAAATTTATTTATTTTTTAAATTTTTTTCCCATGTGCTTAAACATTCTTTCTAGATGAATAATACAAAAAAAAATTAATTTTTTTTAGTGTAATTACGTCATTAAAGTAAATACATTAATTTACACTAGAGTAATTATGTAATTACTCTACACGTAATTACTCTACACTAATTTTTTTTTTTTTAGTTTTCAATACTATAATACATGTTTAACAATATGGGATAAAAAAATTTTGAAAAAAAAAAATTAAAAAAAATATCCTCCTTTGATTCTCACAGTTCTTACCGAAAAAAACACTTTATACCGGATCTTTCCCCTACCAAATAAAAAGATGTTTTACTAAAAATGTAATATTGGTACACATTAGTCAAATGGGGACGAATTACGTTAGCCAAATACTGATAGTACGGTGTAGGTTAGCATAAGGATTAAGGACATCATTAAAGTCTTTATAGGAAATAGTTTTCACTTCACTAATTTACTTCGGAGGAAGCGACCGTGTCTTGACTGATTTCAAACAACAAATCGGTGAAAGCGACCGCACAATTGAGAGCCTAAAGAGAAAATGGGCCGATCTAAACAACAAATGTGATCGGTGGACCACCTGCTACGAGCGCACCATGAACCGGCACCCAGACATTGTGCCAGAGTTGGCTGTGGAGTTGACCCAGGTGAACCATGCGAGTCGTTACCGCAGCAACTTTGAGCATTTTCAGACCTGACAACTTATGCGTCAACTCTAAGCTTTATTTTTTATGTTTTGATGTATTTTTATTTATATTTAATATTAATAAATTATGTTCTATGTTTTTATTTAATTTTGTTTCATTTATGTTTAAAACACACGATTTAAATAAAAAAATAACCAAAATGTGTTTTGAGAACGGTTATAATTAAAAAATTGAATTATACTAATTTAAAATTAAATAATAAACGGTTACCAGCCCGTTAGAAATAACCAGGAAACGGTTTACGGAAACCCTACCAGCACAGGTGGCGGCGTTGTTACCGTGCTGGTAATGGGGGTACCCGTGACCAAATCTGGTAGTGCCTCGTCCTCCCTTAGTCATTTAAGATTTAAGAGTGTATTCAAAATTAGATATTGTTTGGTATTTAGGAATGAGAGGCCAAAATGGAATGAAATATTCCTATGGAATAAAAAAAAAAGTCGTTAGGCTGGTCTATGTAATGAAATCGATTGCCTAGTTCACTCTATTCCTTCTAAAACTCTCAATTTCATTCCATCCACTCTTTTATTTTATTATTATTTTTATTTTTTACATTCCATTCCCTCTGTCGTCCTTCATCACAACCACCAATCACAGCCGCCCACCACCGACCGACGTCATCGACACCGTCATCACCCACCACCACCACCACCCACCGACCATCTTCGCGACCGACCGAGCATCACCGTCGTCGGCCACCGAGCCACAACCTCCACCAACCGCCTCCACCACGGACCATCCCCACCCACCGACCGTTGCCACAACCCACCATGTCCGCCACTCACCGACCGCTACCACAACTTACCGTGTCCGTTACTCGTCGTCGGCACCACCACCAACTATCGTCGTCACCCATCGCCACCGACCACCTCCACCCACCTCTCCCGCCACTACCCATCACCGCCTTTATTTCTTTGCCTTTTCCCGTCTACCTAACAATATAAAGTAATGATGTATTCCATTCTCACATTGTAACCAAACAAGACAATGGAATGGTAATGACCCATTCCATTATCTTGTCAATTCCATTCCCTCATCTGTTTAGTGTATTTCGATTCCAGCCATATATGCTTCCCTACCATTTTTATTTTTTTGTTTTAACAAAAAAAAATGTTACTCATTTTATACTTTACATTAACTACTTAAAATTACTCATGCCGTCAAAATTATACCTGAGACTTTTCCAATTGGTTAGCCCCACATTGGCTTCTCTAACTATAACTAAAACAATAGATTAATGCCCAAAAAAAAAAAAAAAAACTATTGACAATTTTATTTTAACATTTTAATTCCATTACCTTGCATTTGCAAAGATTTGAACCCAAGAACTTCACATTTGTAAGAATAGACCCCATACCACTACACAATTTAAAAAGTGTTATCGATATACACCGTGAAAGATGGTTTATACACGATTAGTTTTTTAACATATACACCAATGGAGCACAAAAAAAAAATATTTTTTTAATAAAACTAAAACATTTTAACATAGCTGTTTAAAATAAAATGAACACATCAAACTAGTAATGTTGAGCTTACAAAAATAAAATGAATACAATTCTAAAAATTGTTATCTGGTCGACAGTTATCTCTTCATACGGGTACTTTTTTGGATGATCCGACTATGTATCAGAGTACTGTGGGGGCATTACAGTATGTAGTATTGACTAGGCCTGATATCGCTTTTGCGGTCAGTAAGGTGTCTCAGTTTTTACAGACACCTACTCATCGTCATTGGGACACTGTTAAGCGCATTTTACGATATTTACGGGGACTATTACACATGGTTTGACTATTCGGCGGTCTGATCGATTTGATATTCATGGTATTCTGATGTTGATTGGGTTGGCTGCCCTGATGATCGTCGTTCTACTACCAGTTATTGTGTTTTTCTTGGACCCAACCTTATCATTTGGAGTTCCAATAAACAACACACTGTTGCTCGATCGCGTATTGAGGCAGAGTATCGGGCTTTAGCACATACTGCAGCTAAGATTAGATGGATTGGTTCTTTATTGTCTAAGCTATGTATTACTTTACCTTGTCCACCTACTATTTGGTGTGACAACCTTTGGGCTACATATCTTGCAGTCAACCTTGTGTTACATCAGCGCACGAAACACATTGAGACTGACTTGCATTTTATTCGAGAGATGGTTCTTGTGAGTTATCTAGTGGTTCGCTATGTTTCTACTATGGCTCAGGTTGCACAGATATTGACCCAAGGGTTGTCTTCGACATGTTGTAACACTCTTAGGGCCAAGCTTCACGTTGCATCCCCCGTTCAGCTTGAGGGGTCATATTAGAGTGATAGTATTGACAGCTATATCTCGCTAGCTATAGTTAGTTATTACTGGTAGTTATAGATTAGTTGTTACTGGTTGTTACAGATAGATGGATGCAACCTATGTTTGTGTATATATAGTGATGATGTATTTGTATTTTTATTAACACAAAATAATAACAACAAACTCTTACTTGATCTTTCCTCTCCATTTCTTTAGTAACTAAGCAATAAGAAGCGACCGACGGGAAGCTGGCCTACAAAGGGTTTTCATTTTTTTTTCTCATGTTGCTCATGGTGCTGCTTAGTGGTTGTCTTTTGGTGAAACATGAAAAGAAGAAAGCGCCTTTCTATAGATCGTGTGGAACTGTGGATCATTATAAGTGTGCTTATGTCATTATCGTGAACAACACGATTTTACACGAAGGGTAAAGTTGCATGGTCAACTTCACTAATAATCCTTTCCTTTTTGTGAATACCGGCTAAAAGGGAGTATAATAGAACCATGCATGGTTTATTAGAAGAAGAGTTAAATGCCAATTTCGTCCCTGAGGTTTGGTCCAGTTTGCTGCTTCAGTCTAATTTTTTTTTTTTTTTTTTTTTTGCAATGGTGTGACACCCGGCATGTTTGGCTTAAACATTTTAGTAACATCTAAGTCTACCTTAGTGAGAAACGTTTATAAACGGACTTAACTGGGTTAGTTGAGTCGGGTCAAGTTAGGATTGTCCAGGGTGCAATGATCTGGAGGATCATTGGGAGTCGTTTTGGTAATACACTAGTACCGGGTTCCGTTGTTGGTGACATTACATGAACTAATTAAGTATATGTGTAGATTATGGGTCGTGTGGTGGATTATATGCATAGTTGTGTTTAATGATGTGTAAATGATTGTCTATGCTTAAATATGTTAAATATAGATTAAGGATGCATGCTTATGTGTTAAGAAGTGTTAAAATGCGTTAAACACGACAAACTGGAAAACTAGTTTAACAGGAGTTCTGGTTCGACCACTTCGAGTGGTCGAAGGAGAACATGTTGGTTGGTTCGTGTAACATCGCAAAATTTTCAGATTCTAATACGTATATTATTTTCTTTTTTTTTATCGTTCATAAGGTGCCTAAGTTTTATTTTCCGACCAACTTATATATATATATATATGTGTATATATGTATATATAATAATAATAATAATAATGATAATAATAATAAACCAAACATACTTAACAAATACTATAAATACCCAAATTTTCTTATTTTGATCGGAGCCCAAACCCACAAGAAATCCAACCCCAAATCCGGCCCAGCCCACTAACCCCCTTCTTTTTTGTGTTAAAAAAAAAAAAAAAAAAAAAAAAAAAAACTAATATGGCTTCTGCCGGGACTCGAACCCGGGCAGACAGCCATACCACACCCACACTCAACCATCTGGGCTGGCCTTGATATCTGTTCAAATCCAGCGCGCTTTAATTATATACTTGATTTAAAACCTTCACAGTTGACTAGAAAAGTCAACTGTGGACGCGAGTTGCCTAAATCCATCATATTAACTCGTGATTTGTATAAGTTTGGTATCTATACGCGATAACCGGCCTATTGTGACTAAGCAACACACCAATTACCAATCAATTGTCAATCAATTGACTTATACGCGTAATACCATTGAATGATTGGTCAACCTTACCATTTCTTCGATCCAGTGATTCACACTATAAATTGATCATCTGCGAGTCTTCACAACTCGCCAATACTCTTTTCTCAACCTCCAATTATTCTTAATTATAAGCTATTTGTTCTTCACGAATGCAATTTTGACTTTGTGGTCTGACCGTTCGATCGTGTTCAAAACAAACTTGTAAGTTTAATTTTTCCAGTGGGTTTTGTTCATCGGTGTTCACACATCAATAGCCCCATGATTAATTGGGCTATTGATGTGTGAATCAATCTATTGCAGAAACTAGGGTTCGTGATATTGATTTGGGGATAAACTGATTTTTGCATCGTATATTTATTTTTAGTGAAACAGAATTAATCACAACCACTGGCCTAGGCCAAGTGGTTGTGACTGATGGTATTACCCAAGCCATCCGGGTTCGAGTCCCGGCCATGGCGCCCCTTTTTCATTTATTTTCATTTTTAAAACAAACCAATTATATATATATATTATACATTAAATCTTGTAAATTCGTTTTTAATTATTAAAACCTTTTTATAAATTCTAAAAAAATTATTTTAAACAAATATGATGTAAAAGTTTTACCTACAATTTTTAGTTTTCTGAAATTTATTTATTTAATATTTATAATAATTAAATCAATTTTATGCTATTATATTTATAAAAATCCATTAAAATATCAAAACAATTTTATAAATTTCCACAAAAATTATCCTGAGTTTGTACAATGATAAACTTTACTGAAATGATTTTTAATTCTGAAAAATCATTTATTTTATATTTTAATCAATTTTTGTTAGTTTTAATCATAATAAAATCATAATAAATTCAATTTTTATTATTTTTGCACCAAAATTTTATACAATTTATTTCTGAATATTTAGAACAGAAATATGATTTTTAAAATAATAATTCTTTAATTTTAGTATTTTTAAATATTAAAGTTAAATTTTGGCAATTTGTAATAAATAGATTTAATAATCTATTTTAAAGAAAATAACTTTATAAAAATTATTTTTATACTTCAAACACATTATTTAGAACATCCTAAATTCAAACTTTATAAAAAGACTTTCATTTATTTAATGGTCAAATTTCCTTTTATTTATTTAAACATTTTATTATAAATTCAACAATTGGATATCCCCAAATCGAAACCCTAGAATATACTTGTAGACTAGATAGACTTAGACTTATTTGTTTCCTTATACATAGGGTAATACTTGGCAATCTATTGGGCTACACTCATACTATTACTCAATACCTAATACTATACCAAGGTGAGTTTACGTAACCATGTTTATGCTATGCTTTATACTTGCAACATTTTATTTAAGCAATTCAACATGTATGTCTAGTTGTAAACTTTATTGCCTCATGATTTAGCCTACAACAGTTTCAACGAGTTTCAACGAGTTTCAACATTACATAATCATTAGCTATGGCCAAGCCGGCGATATTCAATAATAGATCTATTGGATTGACAACCCCACCCGATACGCTTACCTCCTACATAGGTAGCGTGGGTGATTGTTATCGTTCCAACATATTACTAAGGTGAACCGTAGATGATGGATGGACCTAAACTAGTCGGAGGTTTGATTATGTCGATTCAACATATTATGCTATTCATGTAGACTTAAACTTACGATTGACATATGAATTGCTAGACTTTTATACTTAAACTATTTGCTTAACATGGATTATGTATTCTCACCAACTTCTAGTTGACCCCCCCATTTTTACAACTCAACAGGAAATAATGATGCATGAAGACTAGAGTGTTTTATGAAGACAATAAGGAGTCTATGCTTGCTTGATTCTTTGTGATGTATTAGATTTCCACATTTAAAACTCATTTGTATTTCTATTTTTGGATATTTGCAATTTAAATTTATTTCAATTAAATTTGGGTTACCATGTGCTACTGTATACTCATTCTTACGTGACACCTCGATGTTTCCGCCATCGGTTGGGGTGTTACAGTTCGGCCCTTTGTAAATGGGCGAACCTGGGGTGTGGAATTGAAAGAATTCCCTTCGACCAGGACAGGGCTCATTCGACCCTGTGGAAGGGTCGAAGGAGGCCACCTTCGACCATTAAGTTGGGCGAAGGAGGATTAGTATAAATACCAAACTTTGTCATTTTTCATCATTTCACAAACCCTAACCGTCTCAAAACACTCTCAAACGATTCTAATCACTAAGGAAGGAGTTTTTGCTCTTCTTTTTCATAATCTAACCTATCTACAACATCTAAACAAGAATCCAAGGTGTGTTCTTGATCCTAAACCTTTTTTAAAGCATTTTAATTCGTTTTCATCTAACCCTAATTGTCCAGATCTGTTCTAAGGGTGTTTTCATGATTAAAACCTTTTAAACATCTTTCTAAACCAAAACATTATCATTTGACATAGGTTTTCATGATGATAAACATATGTAAATTGTGTATTATGTGGTGTTATGTGTTGTTCAATGATTTGCTGTTGTATCTGTGATAGAAGCATGATATAGGATTGTTATTGATGCTAAGTTATTGTTGTTTAGGGTTAGGATTGGATAAATGACGATATTATGGGTATTTGGGGGTTTTAACGAATCTAGACTTGATGCATGATATTTATGATCAATAGAACTAATAGGAAAAGATCGAACACTCGACAAACTGAGCATTTTAAGTTGGATACGGATCGATTTCAAATAGTTTCCAAATTGGTAAATTATCCATGCATGATAGTGATGTTTCCATAATTTTTACCATTTTGGGAAAGGGCTGAAATGGACATATTATCGGGGGAAATCGTGGGTTTTGTAAGGATAAGTTATTCATGCTTGACTGCTGTGTTGATGATGTTTCGAGTCATTTTGAATGTGTTTGAAGCGTTTTTAGGAAAATTTGCACAACACGGGCGAACCTGGACTCCTTCGACCGATCGAAGGTGCGAAGGAGGGAATCCAGGGTCGAACCTGGGTTTTGTTGGGCGAAAGTGGTAGAACGGTCGAAGGAGGCATCAAACGGGTCGAACGAAATACAAAACGGCGAAGGAGACTTAAAACGGGCGAAGGAGACTTAAACTGACTGGTTCGACCGTTCTGATGCAGAAATGAGATTTTTGATACAAACTAAGTGTTTTATGCTTGAACCTTGTGTGTAATCTATGTGTACTTGATTAGTTAGGGTAATGGGTCACCAACGGAATGTCGGGTCGGTCTAGTGTGTCGGTTTAAACATTTAAACACGTTTTAAAACATACTTAGTTACGATCTGGACAATCGGGGACTAGATAACCTTATGGTTAATAGTCGGAACACTTATGTGAACATTTTGATAGATCTCCGGTAGAGGGATTGCGTAACATCTTTACTTATAACCGAAAGAACGCTATCTAAGGTGAGTTCACGGCCCCACTTTTACTGGCTTTAATCTTTGGGGGAGAAAACATGCACTAAACTATTTTGGTAACATATGTCATACTATGGTTTTAAACTTGTGTACTATACGATATTTAAAGTCCCCGGGGAAACCATGAATGTGCGAGGTGCACAACGGGGGAAATGTGGATAGATCTATTGGGCTTGACAAACCCCACTCGTCGGCTTGGAGGGTCCGGGGCAGGTGCATATTGTCTCGAACTGGTAACACTCGTAGCATGGCTACAACACATCGGGCTGAACACATGGTAACAGTCTAGTAATGGTTTTCCAATCGTAGTAGTAATAAAACATACGCCTAGCTAGCGTAACTTGGTAACATGGTATAGTATGGACATGGTAACATTCCGGTAACACTTTGATAACATTTTGAACAAACCTGTGAACTCACCAGCATTATATGTTGACATCTTTTTGGCATGTTTTTCTCAGGTCGCTAAGGTAGCAACAAATGGAACTAGGCGCACGGGTCTGCATTGGCGTCTAGGCTTAGTTGCACGTTTTGAAATAAAGTGTTTTGAATACTCTGGAATACTATTGTAGCTGATTAAATTCTTCTTAAATGCTCCCGCTTATAAAAAATCATTGTTTATGGTTTTACGTTCTTCATATAGAGTTGTTTATTGTGATCGTTGACTTGGATCCTGGTTTGTCATGCGCCTCGCGGTAAAACTCCGCAAGTGGTCATTTGAGGGTGTGACAAATGGAACCCCCGAGGTTTGGATTTTCTTGCTATTTTCGTCAATTTCACTAACTTAGTTAAAAACTGACATTAAGTCAAGGGTAAGCTTGTCATTTTACCTAGTTAAATGAGGGGCAATTTGGACCTTCCCCATTTTAAATGAAACCCTAATTATTAAAACCCACCCATCCCCACCCTCTCTCGCTCTTTCTCTCTCTTCATACATAACACAACTACCATCGTGAACACTGTGACCATCCACCGCTGGCCAGGAACACCCAGCCTCCACCAGTCCACCCTCCGCCACCGCCATCAGGCAACGACCAGCACCAAGCTTTACCTCTACGAGTCAACCAACACCTTCTGTATACAAACAAAACCCCTAAATCACATTTCAAGACCCACAATTAAATTAGAGAAGAATGAACATCAATCTTACCAGCGTCGGCGTCTCCATCTTCGCCAATAAGTTCCCCCGTCTACGCCACCATTGCGCAAGATTGTATAAGACGGAGAGATGCAGGGCATATACCGGTAGTTCAAAGCTCAGATTAGAGCATGTATTATTAGTTATTAGACTAGTTTATTTGATTTTTGTACAATTCGTTAACTACATTCGACATGAAATCAGATCGTAGCGGGATAGATCTGAACGTGTACGTACCAACAACTTTCCACAAGGGTGAGTTACAGATAATAGGATAGGTTTCACTCATCATTCCATCAGTGATGTGATGTAGAGAGAGTTTGGATTACTTCATTGATGCCCTTCTTCAGCAGCAGGAAATGGATGCAATTGCTGACTTCACTGCCACCTCAGCTTATTTCAATCAATTCTTGATAATTCTGTTATAGAAATGCCAAAAATATAAATATTAAACCATAACCCTAGTGTCACACACAAATTTCCACGTGCGGGGTTTACTACCGCGAGGCGCGTGACACACCAGGATCCAAGTCAACGGTCACAATAAACAACACTATATGATACGTAAAAATGACATACAAACCATTAAGTTTTCATAAATGATTCAACGCTGCGGAAGCGTAAAACTTTATTTACAACGTGAAATCAAAAGTACGAAAATCTGAAAATACTAAATGAGATGCACATGAATCCTAGACGCAGTGAGACTCCGTGCGCCTATCGTCAGCTGCTACCTTAGCGACCTGAGACAAACATGCTAAATACGTCAGCAAATAATGCCGGTGAGTTCACAGGTTTTTAATGAATACCGACTCCATATGTATATACCATGATCAATCCAGACCACATGCATGCAAATCATATGAATACCTGTTTACTACTGCGATTGGAAAACCATTACTGGACTCGAATACTGTGAATACTGAATACGTGCCCGAATGAATACTGAATACTGAATACTGTATACTGAATAATGAATACCTAAGAGACAATATGCACTCGTCCGACCTCCAGTCGACGAGTGGGGCGGGTCAAGCCCAAATAGCGCTATCCACATTCCCCCGTTGTGCATCCCCGCACATTCATGGTTTCCCCCGGGACTTCCAAAGATCGCATAGTAATATAATGAATACTTCCAAAAATAATGAATACGTGAAAAAACATAATGAATTCATGAATACCAAAACATAGTTGAAACGTCCTTTTATGAAAACATAGTTGACACACGTTTAAAGGACACAGCATGTTTTCCTCCCCCGAAAATGTAAAACCAGTAAAAGAGTGGGGCCGTGAAACTCACCTTAGATTGCGTTCTTCAATTATACGTATAGATGTTTAGCCCCTGATAATCCCTTCTACCGGAGATCTATCAAAATGTTCACAATAGTGTTCCGACTTAATAACCATAAGGTTATCTAGTCCCCGATTGTCCAGATCATAACCAAGTATGTTTTAAAACGTGTTTAAATGTTATACTGACACACTAGACCGACCCGACATCCCGTTGGTGATCCGTTACCCTAACTAATCAAGTACACATAGATTACACGCAAGGTTCAAGCATAAAACACTTAGTTTGTATCAAAAATCTTATTTTGTTAACGTAGGGTCGAACGTGGCTGTAAGTGGTCGAAGGTGTCCCTAAAGGTCGAATGTGGCTTTGAACTTCCACCTTCGCCCCTTTTTCTCCCACCTTCGCCCATTATGGCACCTTCGCCCCTTTTGCTTCCAGGTTCGACCCCTGGAATTCCACCTTCGCCCGTTCGACTGGCCGAAGGTGTTCCAGGGTTCGACCCCTGCTGTGTTGTTTACTCAAAAAACGCGTCCAAAAACATCCGAAAACATCACGAAACATCATGAGTTACAGCAGTCAAGCATCATTAATATATTCCTACGAAACCCTACCAATTTTACCCCAAAATCTATCCGTTTTACAAGTTTCCTAAAATAGTTAATTATGAGATGTCACATCATCATGCATGAAAATATTACCCAATTAGGAGGAAACTTTCAGAAATCAATCAATAATCAGCTCATCATACTCAGATCATCATGAACAAGAAACCCCTATCATAACCTTATCATAACCATCCAAAAACGAGCCCTAAATCTAACTAAAAACCCCTTTAATTGTCAAAACACCATCAACAATCAAAGGTAACATGTTTCAATCAAAAACCCATCATTAATAACAGCCCTAGGTTGTTGTCATATCATCTATACAACAAGTAATCATCAAACAATGCATAATATCATATTAACACATGTTTAGTTTGCATAAAAACTCATTGTTTATGAATAGGTTTTATTTAGAAAGATGTTAGGAAGGTTTTTTACCCATAAAACATGTTGATATCAGATCTGGACCCTTGGGGTTTAGATGAAAACAAGTTAAAATTGTTTTAAAAAGGATTCGTAATGAAGAACACACCTTAGATCTTCACTTGTAATGATTTAGAGAGTTAGGTTATGAAAAACAAGTTCAAAAACTCCTTCCCCAATGATTTTAGCTGATGAGAGTGTTTGGAGGCGTTTAGGGTTTGTGAAATAAATGGTGAGGAAAAATGGCTAAGGATGGTATTTATACCAGGTCCAGGGGTTCGCCCCTTTTATATGGTCGAATGTGGAACTTTTCCACATTCGCCCTTTTGTAATGGTCGAATGTGGAATCTTTCCACATTCGCCCACTTTGTTTTTACATTCGCCCATTTCTCAAGTTCCATTTCCACATTCGCCCACTATTTCCACATTCAGGTCATCAGCACTTTTTAACACATGTAAACAGCACTTTTTAACACATGTTAACCTTTTTCCAGTTTGTCGTGGTTTAACGCATTCTAACACATAAGCATGCATCCATAGTCTATACTTAGCATGTTTAGGCACGTAATAATATTTGTACATCGTTTTAAGCAAGTATAAGTACACAATCCACCACACGACCCACATAATCTACACCATATACTTAATTAGTTCATGTAATGTCACCAACAACGGAACCCCGGTACTAGTGTATTCCCAAAATGACTCCCAATGATCCTCCAGATCATTGAACCCTGGACAATCCTAATCTGACCCGACTCAACTAACCCAGTTAAGTTTGTTTATAAAACGTTTCTCGCTAAGGTAGACTTATGTGTTTATAAAATGTTGACCCAAACATGCCGGGTGTCACACCTA